>CM060303.1:3435583-3478083 GCA_030684275.1 Acipenser oxyrinchus oxyrinchus | reverse complement strand
TATCAAATGATGTTGATCACATGTAAAGGGTGCACATTCATTGTGAGAAGTGAGACTGTGAGGAGTGTTAGTTGATTCATGCATGAATGCATGCCTTATACTTGTGATCAACATCATATGTTACAAAGGAACAAGGAATGAATGCGGGTAATTAAATCCATATGAATTAACAGGGGCTGAATTCAAAATGAATGACAAACACAACGGAACGAGAACACAAAGGAAGTGCAGAAGATATTGAGGTGTTATTCCTGTGGGATTCAGTTGCAATTCATCATGAATTTGTGGCCATTCTTTTATAGAGTTACCAACATAAATAATACAATGGATTGATTATCTGATAATTAATATGTTAATTGATTGGTAAATTAGACTCTCACCCCGAACATCTGTCTCAGGTCCGGGTCTCGAATCGAACGGATGTTGGACACATGCAGACGCTTGGGCTGAGGCTTACTGCTGTCCTCCTCCTGCCCTGCGGCATTCTGGGATAGGTCCAACTGAGCGGAGTCCTCCTGCTGCTGTGAGAGAGAGAGGAGAGGAGAGGGGAGAGAGAGAGGAAAGAGTGAAAGAAGGGGAGATAGAGAGGAGGGGGAGAAAAAGACAAAGGAGAAAGTGTGGAAAGAAAGAGGAGAAAGGGGGAAAGGAGAGAGGAGGGGAGAATGTACAGAGTGAAGGGAGAGTTGAAAGAGGGTGGAGGGAAGGGGAGAATGGGGAAAGAGGAGAGGGGAGAAGGAGGGGAAAGAAGCAAACGGTTTAAATCTGAAATAGAAACTGATAGTTAATCAGGTGCTTCATAAAATTCATAAAGAATGTTCTGCAGTATTGGATTTGTCAGTATCTGTCTATCTGTCTGCCCGTCTAGCTTGCAATCGATCAATACTGAACCCCAACCTGAATGGTTTTATTTGGATTCATGACAGATATTTACTATTTCCTCGTCATCTTACTCCAAGTCTATTTTATAGTATTTAAAATTCTCTACACATTGTTTGAAATAAAGATTTATAACTGCTAAAAGAAACTTAATAAATTCAATGACAAACATTTCAACTAGATTATTTTGTCATTTCATATTTTAAGTTTCTTTTGGTATTTCTAAATTTAGCACTGTTGAGTGTTTAATAGTTATGGCTGAAATTAAGATTTACAAAATGTTCTTACATTTGAACTTTTTTTTTAGTAAACTCTAAGATATCAAATTTGTTATTTCGCAACTACATCTCTGTCTGTCGGTTTCCATTTTAAATTAGTTTATTGACCTGAAGACCAAGAAAATGCCTAAAAAGAAAATCAACATGTTAGTGAAACATTTTGATCCCGCCCCATCTGCCCCACAACCAACACCCATTTAGTATGAGTGACAAGAGGCAGTAACCAATCAATCAACATTCTCCATCCAGGGGTCCTTCTCAAGCAAAGAAATGAGAAAAAAACAACGCGTGACCTTTAGTGAGGCGTCTAGTTCATGCCCGTTAGAAAAAATAAATAAAATGATCATTTAAAACTAACTAACTAATAATAATAATAATAATAATAATAATAATAATAATAATAATAATAATAATAATTTTCCATAAGGCATTTTTGGTTCAGTTTTTGTATCGGGCTTGATATATGCCCACCTGTTATTTAGTCCCATAGACACCATATGTCAGTGTTGAGGCATTAAATTAAACTGACAATGAGGTGAGAGTCATGGGTGTCTATCGGACTAATTTACCAGTCAGAGTAAAACGAGTAAAGCAACAGCTGTTTGGATTTGTGATGATTCCTGCTTTTCTTCGACTGTGGAGAACAGCGATCCACACAAAAATCAGCAGCTGTTTCTTCACTAGTTTCACTCTGAATGGTAAATCAGATCGATCAACACCAATGACCCTCACCTGTGGAGAGCTTGAACAATTGAATAATCAAACGATCGGTTTGTGCAGCTCTGCTACGTACTAAATGCAAGTGCATGACAGGTAAGAGTTATGGAATTATCATGTTAGTCACTTTTATGGGTGAACTCCCAACACTGACATCTGGACGAAATAGCAGGTACTAATATCAAGTCATTGAACCAATAAAAGCCCTTATGCTATCAATAGACATAAATAATGTACAATTACTACTACTAATCCTACTACTACTACTACTACTACTACTACGACTACTACTACTACTAATACTAATAATAATAATAATAATAATAATAATAATAATAATAATAATAATAATAATAATGTTTAAAGTGCTAATGGCTAGCAGTGAAAGTCAGCCCCCCATGCAATGTTGTGCCAAGGCTAGGTCATCCACTATCCCACAATGCACCAAGATGCCACAGTGTCGCTTCTCTAGGTGATCAACATGATTATGAAGAGAAAGAGAAATATCTGAAATATATCAGAATTGAAGTCTAGTATAATTACAAGCAGGGGTCTAGACAGGGGTTTAGAGAGAGTGCAAAAATTAAAATTAAAAAAAGAAATCCCACGATGCTGAAGAAAAATCTGGGGAAAAAGTGATTTCAAACTTCACAAGAGAGGGGGAGGAGAGGAGAGAACGATGGGGAGGAGAGAGTGGGGAGAAAGAGAGACAAAAGGAGGAAAAGAGAGGAAGAGGGAGAGGAGATAGCGGGGAGAAAGAGATGAGAGGAGGAAAACAGAGAAAGGGAGAGAAGGAATAGCTAGATAGAGAGGACAAGAGGTAAAGGAAAAGACAGGGGGAGAGGGGAAGAGGAGGGGAGGAAAGGGTTAATAGAGATAGGAAAAGAGCAAAAGGAGAAAACAGAGAATAGAACGAGAGTGGACAGAGAGAGATGGGGATGGGAAGATGGAATAGAGAAGGAGAGACAAAAGAGAGAGGGGACAGACAGGAAGTTGCGTTAGAAGCAGAGGTTTGGAGGTGGAAGGTCAGGGTGACTGTGCTGCTGCTGCAGGGGTTAAAGGTCACTCCTCAAGATTCTGAGGTCTGATTAATACGAGAGAGAGAGAGAGAGAGAGAGAGAGAGATGAAAAGGGGATGAGAAGGAGGAATAGGAGAGTAAAAAGTAAAAGAGAGAGGGAGAGGAAAAGTGAAAGAGAAAGTAATAGGGTGGGGTGAGGAGAAAAGAGAGAACAGAAGATGGAGAGAATATAAAGGGGGAGAGGAAGGAGAGATATGTTGTAGATAGAAAGAAAAAGAGAAAGAGGGGAGAGAAAGAGAAAGTAGAGAAGAGATGGGGAAACAGAGGAAAGGACAGAAGAAACTAAACATGGCACACAGACAGATAGATAGACAGACAGACAGACAGACAGACAGACAGACAGGCAGACAGTAGGAGGTTGAGGGAGATTGTGAATTTCACGATGCTGGATTGATAAACCTGATATTTGGTTTATTTTGCCGCCGCTGTCCTGCATTCAGCGACTGACCCCTGCCGAATCCTGTCCCAGAGAGAAGGGGGGGCAGGAGGGAGGGGGAATGAGGGAGCGGGGGGTAGCGAGGAGCGGGGGTGGGGTGGGGGTGAGAGAGGCATCAGAGAGATGTTACTGAGGATCCCGAAACTGGAAAAAAGAGACACCTTCACACAGAGATTGAACATTGTGACAAATATTAAGAATAATTCGTGGTGCTGCCCATTCTAAACTTGTGTGTGTTTGAAGAGACGTCACTGTATTTAGTTAGAAGAGAGCGTTTATGTAACCTTGTACTGTAATCAGACTCCACAGCAGTTGCTGACAGATGGTGAGAAGGGGAGGTCAGCTGTTTGGGTCGGGGGGTGTTTATTTCACTCCCTCACCCCCCTTATCTCTCACTGGGAAACGTGCCAGCGTGCCTTTACCAAATATGGACGCAATTGGAAATAGCACCCCAGCAATAGTAACAGAGGAGCTACATCCCAGTCAGATTCCAGTACTGGGAATGGCTGAGCTGTGCTGGTGCGACTGGGCACAATCTGGACTGATTTAAGGAACGCTTTGCATTTTAAAAGCCCATTTGGTTTATTAAATGAAGTTTGCAGGTCCATATTAGTCAGTATATAAACTCCCTATACCATACCCTTCAGTATATATACCATATAACACAGTATATAAGTACATCAATACCATATTTATCAGTATATTAACACCCTGATACCATATTACTAGGTATACAACCACCCCTGTACCGTGTACAAGCATAATTATACCATATTACTTAGTATATAAGCCCCCTATAAAATATTACTCAGTATAAAAGCACTATACAATGGTAATCAGTACATATCACTCCTATATCATATTACACAGTACATAAGCATTATTACACCATGTTATTTAGTATATAAGCACTCCAATACCATAATACTCAATATATAAGCACCCATATACTGTATTCCTCATTATATAAGCACCCTCTATGCCCCATAACACAGTTTACAAACCTTCCTGTACCGTATTCCTCAGTATATAAGAGCACAAACACACTATTGCTCAGTGTTTAAGCCCCCCAGTATGGAGCTGGTTCCCAGTACATACCGTGTTACTGGGAGGGTTGGCGTCAGTGTTCTGCTCAGGCAGCGAGGGGGGTGGGCCGGGCTGATACATTCTGAGCGTGTGCTCCTGAAACTCCACCCCCAAGACTGAGGGGTGGGCGGGGCTGAACTCCATGGGGAGGCGGGGCCCCTGCATGGTGGGAGGAGCCTGGGCAGGAGGGTAGGCAGGGGGCGGGCCATAGGCTGTGGTCAGGGAGGCATCAGCAGAGCTGGAGCCACCGTCCGAACCTGGGGGAGCACCCTAGGGAGGAGAAAGAGGGAGGGGAGATGGAGGAGAAGGGAGGAGAGGGAGGAGAGAAGAGAGGGAGAAAGAGGGAGAGATGGAGTGGATAAGGGGGAGGGGGAGGAAAGGATGGAGGAGGAGAGGGGAAGACAGAAGGGTGAAAGAGGGGAAGGGAGAGGGAGGGAGGAAAAAGGGGGAGTGGAGGAAGGGGAGAGGGAGAGAAAAGAAAGTAGATAATGGAGGGGAAAGGGCAAGAGAAATGTGAGTGAAAAATGAAAAAGGTATATCACTGATTCCATTACTAAGCACAAGATCCCTCTAATGTATTCTACGATATATAAAAGATGCATCTCCCTGTTTCTGATGTAGAAATAATAAAAGAGACTAAACAAATTCAATGTACTGTACCAACGCTGGCCAGATCACAATATATAACATTATAAAACCCCGTACAGAACTACAACAGCTGCACAACATGATGTCTTTATAAAGTTGTAATCTAGTGCGCTGGCATTGCCTGCTGCATGCTGGGCAGAGCCTCACTGTGCTGTACTGCACACAGGGCAA
Organism: Acipenser oxyrinchus oxyrinchus; assembly: GCA_030684275.1. NCBI lineage: Eukaryota > Metazoa > Chordata > Actinopteri > Acipenseriformes > Acipenseridae > Acipenser > Acipenser oxyrinchus. The sequence continues at coordinate 3,472,792 of CM060303.1, read as the reverse complement.
TGCTGGCAGGGCCACATTTTATAACACTAATATAAAGCCCTTTACAGAACATGGTGTCTAGATCCTTTATAGGAGCTGAAGTGATAATGTTAATAACGCTGATAAGAGGTAAGAGAATGGATTTTAAAGAGGGTTAGCACTCCTTTAAAAGGAGGGACAAGTGATCATGTTAATGAAGCTAATAAGAGGTGAGAGAATGGATTTTAAAGATGGTCAGCGCTCCTTTAAAGGGAGGGGCCGGTGATCATGTTAATAAAGCTAATAAGAGGTGAGAGAATAGATTTTAAAGATGGTCAGCGCTCCTTTAAAGGAGGGACCAGCGATCATGTTAATAAAGCTAATAAGAGGTGAGAGAATGGATTTTAAAGATGGTCAGCGCTCCTTTAAAGGAGGGACCAGTGATCATGTTAATAAAGCTAATAAGAGGTAAGAGAATGGATTTTAAAGAGGGTTAGTACTCCTTTAAAGGGAGGACCAGTGATAGTGTTAATGAATGTAGTAAGAGTTAAGAAAGGCAGTCCTCTTAGTAATGATATCCACACCATACCTACACACTGTGCTCCTGTGCTGTCCTAGGTCCTGCAGTAGAACATGCTTCTCTGAATCCAAAATCCACAAGCAGCATGACCCCCATAACCTCTATATACATCTCCAGCAGCCAATCAGAGAGCAGGGGGAGGGGCCAGGCACTGACTGACAAGAGCCAAGTGTCCATCTCTCTCCCCCTCTCTCTCTCCCTACCTCCTGTCATGTCTCACTCTCTCTCCTCTTTCCATTATTTTTCCATTATTTTTTCCTTCTCTCTCTCTCTCTCTCTCTCTCTCTCTCTCTCTCTCTCTCCCTCTCTCTATGTCCCTCTCTATTCTCTCTCCAGCCATCTCTCAATTTCAAATCGTCTTTATTAGCAGGACAAGATCGTTCTGTTTTTACCAACGCATTTCCAGTCCCCACAAGTGTTAAAAGCCTGCCTGTCACTGTGTCTCTCCTCTCTCTCCCCTCCCCCTGTCATTAAACATGATACAAACCACAAATAGAAACCGAACGTGCTGCCCTGTTTATAGACTGTCTCTCTCTAGCAACACATTATCTGGGACCCAATGCATGATGCACTCAATCGTCTGTGCAGAACGAGTTTAATCAGAATGGATGCTGATGCTCTCAATACCTGGTGAGCTAAAGAAGGTCCTGAGCAAGTTTCATCACAACCGGACAAGTGCTTCTTAGATGTATGCAAAACTCATAAGTGCAGCATACTCTCCCTGATGAAAAGCTCATTACAGTGCTGTGCTTCACAGTGCTTCCCTATGCTCTACCATGCTTTCACTGTGCTTTATTACACTTTGCTGTGCTTTTACTATGGGAAACTTTTATAAGAGGTATCCTGATCATTGTAGAAAAACAACTGCCACTTGTTCTTTGTAAGAATCTCTCTCTCGCTCCCTGTCCCTGTCCCTCAGTATCAGGGGGTCTAGATGTAGTGCTGTCTGAAGCTGTTTACAAGGGATAGCAGAGACAGCTGAGAGACGGGGTGGAAAGAGGGGGTGAGAGATAGAGAAAGAGGGGAAGAGAAAGAGAAGGGAGTGAGAGAGAAAGGAAGAGATCCCTTTTAAAAGTTAACCATGCTTTCACTGCGCTTTATTATACTTTGCTGTGATTTTGCTATGGGAAACTTTCATAGTGCGAGAGAGAAAGAGAGGAGAAGAGAGAGAGACAGTGAATGGGAGAGCGCATCTCATTTCAGAATCGTTCGTTCATTCAAATTCAATGACAGAATGACCCTGTGTACGGGTCCCAATCACGCCGCTGCGTTGATTAAAGGACATGCGGAGCTCAATCAAAGACAGCGATTCTCCGAGTCGTTTAATTCAGGTTTATAAACACTTTCCTTATCACACATTGTTTATAAACACTCCCTGAACACACAGAGTACTGCTGTGATTATTTCACTCAGGAGGAGAAACCACCCACTGGGGGCTATTATAATAACTACAGGATCGCTCAGGGGTACCCCTCTATTATAATAACTACAGGATCGCTCAGGGGTACCCCTCTATTATAATAACTACAGGATCGCTCAGGGGTACCACTCTATTATAATAACTACAGGATCGTTCAGGGATACCCCTCTATTATAATAACCACAGGATCGTTCAGGGGGTACCCCTCTATTATAATAACTACAGGATCGTTCAGGGATACCCCTCTATTATAATAACTACAGGATCGTTCAGAGGTACCCCTCTATTATAATAACTACAGGATCGTTCAGGGGGTACCCCTCTATTATAATAACTACAGGATCGTTCAGGGGGTACCCCTCTATTATAATAACTACAGGATCGTTCAGGGATACCCCTCTATTATAATAACTACAGGATCGTTCAGGGGGTACCCCTCTATTATAATAACTACAGGATCGTTCAGGGGTACCCCTCTATTATAATAACTACAGGATCGTTCAGAGGTACCCCTCTATTATAATAACTACAGGATCGTTCAGGGGTACCCCTCTATTATAATAACTACAGGATCGTTCAGGGGTATCACTCTAATGGAATAACTACAGGATTGTTCAGGGGGTACCCCTCTATTATAACAACTACAGGATCGTTCAGGGGTATCACTCTATTATAATAACTACAGGATCGTTCAGGGGTATCAAGGGGTATCCTTGTGCTCCGTCTTTCGGGTGAGACGTAGTTGTAAGTGACTCTGCAGCTGATGCATAGTTCACACACCCTAGTCTCTGTAAGTCACCTTGGATAAAGGCGTCTGCTAAATAAACAAATAATAATATGTGTGTTCTGTGTGCTATGTTTTAGTATGTATAGTCTGAGTAATTATTTAAGATTATGTGTTAGTGTGTTTTTAGATTGTAAAATGCTTTGAGATGTGCTGCATGAATTGCGCTATAAAAAAAAAATAAAGATTATTATTATTATAATTTATCAACAGCATGTCCAGAGCGGTGCAGAATAAGCGGTGCAGAATAAGAAATCTGATCCTCTCAATGTCTTCTGCCAAATAATGTTAATAGCTAGTGTCATTGTGATTGGATAAGCGGTTCTCCAGATGTATGCAAACATGTAATGCAATGTCACCCTCCAGATGACCAAAACAGTGTGACACTATCTGACAGCATGGCTTAAAAAACTTTTAGCTGAAAGTAAAATTTGCACTATTAATCTTCGGTTTTTAATAACCATGTGCAAATAATGCCGGAGAGAAAACATCGCGGCTCACGTGAATACGGATCAGATGATACAGACTCCGCAGTCTGATTGATTACGCTTCCTGTTGTTACGCTACAAACAATCCATATTTTTGATATTTTTTTAGACACTGCAAGAGCTTGTAACTCAGGCACCTTTTTATTGCATTGCAAATGTTAATTTATTATTTCGTGTTGTGTTTTCACACTGAACACTGCAATGTATTACTTGCAGAGATTATGTAAAGCCCTTGATTTTAATGCACCTAAAATTCACGAGTTTATACTGTATATACTTTAAGTGCAGCGACTTGTATTGCTTTTTTAACGATGTGGGTTTGCACTGGACACTGCAGCTTGAAAGTTTAATGTTTGTTTTCTGAAAATATTTGAAATGACAAAACAGCGGACATAGTGCAGCAGCTTTGAATTGTATTTCCCCAGTCGTTAATAATTCTTTATCCTGATTGTTCGCTGTGCTCTAACTTTTGAATTTTAAGCAAGTGAGCAGACAGACAGTAGTCTTGTACCATAAGACACAGGGAAAGGGGGTCGACTGGACAGATTTAATAGTATACTAATCTGTAAAACAAGTTATTTTACTATAAACAGCAATGGCCTAATCTCTACAAACTGCCTAAGATTAGATAGTAAAAAAAAATAGTGACATTCTACAGACTGTCTGACTCTAGCTAAATCTGCCTCTCTCACCACCACTCCATCATGTACATAACACATTGTGTAACTGTGTAAAATGAAGCTAAAATATATACAGACGCTTGGATATATGTCTGAAATATACTCTAAGCTACAGGTTTTAAAAGAGGGCTAATAAGAGGTAAGAAAATGGATTTTAAAGATGATCAGCACTCCTTTAAAGAGAGGGCCAGTGATCATGTTTATAAAGCTAATGAGAAGTTAGAGAATTGATCGTTAAGCCTTGCTTTTAAATCTTTTATAACGTTGAATTAAGCTGACGATCTGAGAGCCAGTTGTTTGAGTGACCCTCAATCACCCCCTTTCTATTTTTAGGGAGGTGTGAAGGGCTCAGTGTCTCCTTGACGTTAGATATCAGCTGTCAGGGTCAAAGGTGAGGCCTTGTGTCAAATGAGCTGTTACTGGATTGTAACAGGTGGGGGGGGGGGCAGCTTTATGGTGTTTACAGTCAGCAGCACCTGCTCTCTGTCAATAGCACCATTACCACTGGACACATAATTAGGAATACCTGCTACACACTTTAGAAAATAAATCAGCTTTATTGTTCCTGAGAGATCATTCCTTTATAGTTAGCGGTGATGCCAGTCAAGGACAAAATATTAGGAACACCTTCCATAGCACTGTCCATGGAGTGTAGGGAATGGATCTGAAGTTATAAAATCTGCTTTTTAAACATTGTTTCAACAGGGAACAATTCCTTTATAATTAATAGCAGGCTCTACAGGGACAAAATATTAGGGACATAAAAAATGAGAAAGCTTGAAATGATCCCAGTGATTGTGCCTCAACAATATGACTAGATAAGCCCATTCCATCCCCTCTCCACTCTCTCTGTGAAGAAGTGTTTCCTTCCCACTATCCTCTCTTGATTTACAACAGTGACCTCGAGTCCTGGATCCTGTGCTGTGCTTAAAGTGCTGTCTATAGCAGGGGTGTCAAACCCCAGGCGTCTGGGGCTGCAGGGTCTTTTGGTTTTCATTATTATTATTATTATTTGTTTATTTAGCAGACGCCTTTATCCAAGGCGACTTACAGAGACTAGGGTGTGTGAACTATGCATCAGCTGCAGAGTCACTTACAGCTATGTCTCACCCGAAAGACGGAGCACAAGGAGGTGAAGTGACTTGCTCAGGGTCACACAATGAGTCAGTGGCTGAGGTGGGATTTTAACCGGGGACCTCCTGGTTACAAGCCCTTTTCAACATAAGCTCTCAATTAACATAATCAATCTAATTATTTGTTCAGTTGGACAGATTTCATATTTTTTCAAGGTCTTTTACAGCTGATGATTTTAAAAAATGCACTTAATTCAAGGTACTAACCCATGAAAACATTTTGAGGCCTGGAGAGAAGAGTGTGGCCCTCTGCGGCCCTCCAGGAGCTGAGTGTGACACCCCTGCTCTATAGGGTTTGTCAACTCGTTTTAAGCTTTCAAATACTTCAGTCACGTGATCATTCTTTGTTCCAGGCTAACTAGATTCAGTTCTTTATAGCTCATTCCTTCAAGCCCTGCTGGGATTAGTCTGGTAGCTGTTCTTTGGACTCTCTCTAGGACCACAATGTCCTTTTGGTGATGTGGGGACCAGCATTGGACAAAATACTAAGTGCACTCTCACCAAAACACCTGCCATAGCACTGTCAATAGGGTGTACACCATGGGACTGATTCACCTGCCACAGCACTGTCAATAGAGTGTACACCATGTGACTGATTCACCTGCCATAGCACTGTCAATAGAGTGTACACCATGGGACTGATTCACCTGCCACAGCACTGCCAATAGAGTGTACACCATGGGACTGATTCACCTGCCATAGCACTGTCAATAGAGTGTACACCATGGGACTGATTCACCTGCCACAGCACTGTCAATAGAGTATACACCATGGGACTGATTCACCTGCCACAGCACTGTCAAAAGAGTGTACACCATGGGACTGATTCACCTGCCACAGCACTGCCAATAGAGTGTACACCATGGGACTGATTCACCTGCCATAGCACTGAGTGTACACCATGGGACTGATTCACCTGCCACAGCACTGTCAATAGAGTATACACCATGGGACTGATTCACCTGCCACAGCACTGTCAATAGAGTATACACCATGGGACTGATTCACCTGCCACAGCACTGTCAATAGAGTGTACACCATGGGACTGATTCACCTGCCACAGCACTGCCAATAGAGTGTACACCATGGGACTGATTCACCTGCCATAGCACTGTCAATAGAGTGTACACCATGGGACTGATTCACCTGCCACAGCACTGTCAATAGAGTATACACCATGGGACTGATTCACCTGCCACAGCACTGTCAATAGAGTATACACCATGGGACTGATTCACCTGCCATAGCACTGTCAATAGAGTGTACACCATGGGACTGATTCACCTGCCACAGCACTGTCAATAGAGTGTACACCATGGGACTGATTCACCTGCCACAGCACTGTCAATAGAGTGTACACCATGGGACTGATTCACCTGCCACAGCACTGTCAAAAGAGTGTACACCATGGGACTGATTCACCTGCCACAGCACTGTCAATAGGGTGTACAGCATGGGACCCCATGTATCTAGTGAACCGCCTATCCTTTTATAAAAGTCTCCCATAATAAAAGCACTGCAGTGTTATAAGGTGCAGTGAAGGCACGGTAAAGCACAGGAAAGCATTGTAAAGCACAGAGAGGTACTGTAAAGCATATTATAAAACAAACCATGGTAAACTTACCCTTATAAAAGTTTCCCACAGTAAAAGCCCAGCAAAGTGTAATAAAGCTCAGCGGTACGTTTAGAAGGGTTAGTTTACCATGGTTTGTTCTGAAGTGGCGTGGTGATAAGAAGCTGTTACATAGCTCCTATCTCAGTCCTGTTCCAAGTGTTGCCCAATCTCAGTCTGGTGGAGACAGAGCGAGGCTAATTTTAAACGTGAGTGACAGGTGGAGTAGATATCAGAGAGGCCCTGTCCCCTGACACAGGGAGCTCGCAGCAAGATCTTCACAGAGGTTAAAGGTGTGTGAGCGTCCTATTGAGGCTTAAAAATAGTCAGTTTGCATGTTTCACAAGGCAGCTACCTTATAAGACCATCACAATGAGAATATGAGCTGTGCTGGGCTGCCATGTGAAATGCAAGCAGTGTAAAAACAGAACACGAACAAGACTTGGGATGAAAGAAAGAAAGAAAGAAAGAAAGAAAGAAAGAAAGAAAGAAAGAAAGAAAGAAAGAAAGAATGCTAGCCTAGTTTTAAAACCCATTTTTCTTACCTACTAATAATAAGAGCAATATTATCACTGGTTCCCCACTAAAGGAGTTCTAACCAAGGGTTTAAAATCAATTTGTTAAAATCTATTTACCACTAGACACACTGTTACTGGTATCCTTTAAAGGAGTGTTAAACGATGTTTTAAATACCTCTTATTAACTCTAGCAATAGTACCCCCTTTCATAGAGTGCTAAATAAGGTTTTAAAAAGCATCACTCTTATTAGTGCTATAAATATTATCTCAGGTTCCCTTTCTTCTGTTTCAGATCGCTTTGGTTCTTTGGTTGTATTTAGGGGTTATCAAAGAGCTGTCACAGTTTTCATAGTGCATTTAGTTTAGACAAAACAATAGAAATTCAAAGAAACCCTATATTATATTTAACTTAGTTTGACCAAACAAGCAAACTACCTCATAGCAAGTTTCAGAAATGGAAACTCACAAACTTTGGCACAGACGTTGTGAAGGGGAGACAACATCAAACTGCCAGAGCGGTTCTCAAATAAAAGACTGTTGATGTTCTGCCAACAAAGGCTTTAACAGCGCAACCCCCTCATTTTAGTTTACTACTAATAATCGTTTTGAAAATCAATACAGAAGTTAACAGTAACACTCTACTTTGAGTGGCATAAATAAATATTTCATGAATATGCAATTAATCTTTTGCTGAAGTTCAGTTCCATGTTAATAAACAGTCAATAGATATTCTATGCATGTGTGTATCTATCATTAGACTGCCATGAGCTCATATTTCATATGCATGTTGAGTAGTTTCCTGCTCCAGTAAAAAAAAGAAACACAAAGACTGGTATGCAATCCGGGCAAGCGCCCAGGGCTCCGACGCCAGAGGGGGGCCCACACTCATACAGAAATAAAATTAGAATGTACTATTTCTGTGCCAGCTATCCTTCTCAAGCAGCCTTGAAACGTTTAGTTTTCACTGAACTAAACTAAACTGTTTGCGTGCAGGGCAGTGAAACTTTTCAGATCTCTTCTTTTTTCTTTTCCTGCTGGCGTCCTGTTCCCTTAGTCCCGCCTCTTCTCACTTCCTATTGGCTTCCGTCCTCCCCAGTTCTTTGTAAAGCCGATAGTTATTGGCTGATCTCGACATACTGTACATTATACATATCTGCCAATTAAAGACATTCTATAATTTGAACATTTCCGTCATACTTTCCAACAATCAAGGCTTTCATTTGACATTTTGTCGAGCCTCATTATCATAACATCTATTATTATCAGAATGCCTAAACGCCTATGTGACAGAAATAGAATGATCTTTGGTGGTAAAACCTCCTGACCCGTGAGGGCACTAAGTAACGGGGACACAGTACCCTGGACTGTTTGGCCTGACAATTAATTCCCAGGGTTAAAAGGAAGTCGTTCATCTAGAAAGGGGGCGGAGCTTCCATGCATTAACCCTTTGTGGTCCATTTATTAATTGTGCATCAGGCTCATTATTTATTTTCACAGGCGCAGTTAATTTTAGACGCGCTGTTTAAAAGTATTTTTTTCCACAGTCAAATGTGTTTAAATGGCCCTGCATATCAACAAAGCACTCACTAGGCATCTCCAGCCCCGCCCCACCCTTTCGTTCGCTATCGCTTTCACATATGCTAAGAAATAAATAATAATAATAATAGTCGTACATACCGATCAATCGTCTCCTGATGACTCATTTTATCACCAAACTCCTCAATAATGCAATCCAAGTCATTATTTTATTGATATAACATCTCGAAAAAGCTCTGCAAATGTCCGTGATAGTCTCTGTGCGCTGATACAGTAACACCCAGCTTGTTTCCTTATGACCGCCCCTATCTGATGCCAGGGGCAAGTATGACTATTCATGAGATACGCCTTTTTTTTTTTTTTTTTATCGGCTTGTCTCGGCTCCTTTCGCTCCCACTCGCCCATTGAATGGTTTTCTCGGCTTTTTCCATAGAAAAACGACTTTTTATGCTTTTTTGCGTTTTTGGATGATGTCGGACCTGATAGGAATAATTGCAATGTCGGACCCAGTCCAACAATGGACCGCAAAGGGTTAACTCATCGACCCGGAAGGGAAACGATGTGGCAGCTGCGGATTGATCATGAGAATAGGGCATTAATAGGTTTCCATACCAGCCTCTGTATGTTTTTTTGTTTTTTTTTACAGTAGTTGAAAAACCCGAACCTAATTTAATGTTGTCTCTTTTTTTTTACAGACACAACCAACAGTGCTGTTCTTTTGTTGTTTTTAACATGTTTTAATAACTTTGTTCATATACTTTTATAAGAGGGGGGCAGCGTCTTTAATGTAAATCAGCCATGTGCTTTCCCCCTGCCCCATATTCTCCCACAGAAGCACTGGTGTGCAACAGACTTTCCTGATTTTAGATTTTTTTTTTTTTTAATCTAACTTACTAGAGGGCATTTTTTATGAATGTACCAGTAGTTTAGTTTTTTTGTCAAGGCCCTGCCCGTGGTTTAAACGGTGCCCTTCAGGTTACTGCAGATGGTTTGCTTCACTATCCTGTGCCCGATGGCACTGATGGGCGCCTCCTCCACTCAGACTTCAGTACCCTGGAGAAGCTTCTCGAAGGGGGTTTACACATTTACAAAATAAACTAAAAAATAAATTGCCGACTCGTTTTAGTGTTATTTTCACAGTCGTTATGCCTTATGAACCATACATGTGTAAAAAACAGAAAACAAATGCTGGAAGGTTATTAAGTCAAAATGTAACCTTTCGTGAACAACAATGCTTCAATATACGAAGGTGCCGACCACAGTAAGGTAAGAGTCTGTGGTACAAGGGATTGTCTCTTAACTTACGCCAATAAGTAGGGAATGGTCCTTCAAACTTCAGTTTCCCATGGCTCAGGATAATCGAGACAGCTAAGGTCACACACTCCGCAAAGTGTTACACACTAACCCAAAGATTAAAGATTATTTTAATTTTATTTAGACAAACAGGAGATTTAAAAAGTCCACATCCACTATATACATCATTGCAAAATTCTAATATTTGTCCCAGCACTAAAAGATATACATGGTTCAATTATGCTTTGCTTCTGATTGCTACACATAATAAAGAGAAATGTTACAGGAATCTAGTGGTCGCACTAGAGTACAACTTTATATAGACACCATGTCTGGTTACAGCTGTAGTTATATATAGTGCGGTCCGCCAGCATTACCCTGTGTACAGTACAGTACAGCGAGACTCTACCCAGCACACAGCAGGCAATGCCACAGCACTAGATTACAACTTTATATAGACACCATGTTGGGTAGCTGCTGTAGTTCTGTACAGGGTTTTATATTAGTGTTATATAGTGCGGTCCTGCCTGCATTGCCCTGTGTACAGTACAGTACAGCGAGACTCTACCCAGCACACAGCAGGCAATGCCACAGCACTAGATTACAACTTTATATAGACACCATGTTGGGTAGCTGCTGTAGTTCTGTACAGGGTTTTATATTAGTGTTATATAGTGCAGTCCCAACAGCATTGCCCTGTGTACAGTACAGTACAGTGAGACTCTACCCAGCACACAGCAGGCAATGCCAGTGCACTACATTACAACTTTATATAGACACCATGTTGGGTAGCTGCTGTAGTTCTGTACAGGGTTTTATATTAGTGTTATATAGTGCGGTCTCGCCAGCATTGCCCTGTGTACAGTACAGTACAGCGAGACTCTACCCAGCACACAGCAGGCAATGCCAGTGCACTAGATTACAACTTTATATAGACACCATGTTGGGTAGCTGCTGTAGTTCTGTACAGGGTTTTATATTAGTGTTATATAGTGCGGTCCCGCCAGCATTGTCCTGTGTACAGCAGTAGAGCGAGGCTCTGCCCAGCACAGGCAATGCAGACCTACCAGAGAGTATTGTATTCTTTATAGAAAGTTTTACCTGGTTATGAAACAGAGACACAGATAGATGGACAGACAAGCAGACAGAAAGGTAGAAAGGAAATACCTGGACAAGTCCGGAGTAACAGGAAGGAGGTTGGGGATAGACAGGAAGTCCATAAGGGTGCAAAACGACAGCCGGAGAGGAAAGCATGGCGCATAATAGTCAGGAATGGAGAGGAGAGGAATATAGCAGATATCCAGGGGAGTATGATATGAAAGAGAGATGAGGGGAGGGAGAGAGATGAAGAAGTATCAATCAAGAGAGAGAGGTGATACAAAATAGAGAGGGAGAGGTGGAAAGGAAAGGAAATGTTTAAATAAGACAGGGGAGAGAAAGTAAGAATAGGCAGAACAATTTAAGATCGAGAAGAGGAGGGGAAAGGAGAAAGGGATAGAAAAGGGGAGGAAGGGAAAAAGGGGAAGAATTCAGGAGAGGGAAAAGGAGAAAGGCAGAAATCCTTTTCACAGATTAAAGCAGTTGTTGCAATGTTCTCTAGCTGCAGTTGAAGTTGTTAGCCAGAAAAAAAAGAAAATTAGAAGAAGGTAGAATATTTGAAGTTGCTGTAGTCCAATAGCAGTAGCTGTCTGTTAGTCTGTCAGTCTGTCAGAGACGGAGTTAGGAGATCATGTCTGTCTGTCTGGCACAGCGCAGCGCCTGTGTCTCGGATCTGAGTGTTTGTAGGATGAGACTGCAAAGAGAGATGGGGGAGGGGGGGGAGGACAGACAGACAGAGACAGCTGCTGGGAGTTCCAAACTCTATTTGTAGACATCCAACCTCCCCCACTACTCAGTGCTCATGTTGATAAGATTGCACTTGTTGTTTTCAGCTACATGTAACCGTTGTCATAAGTTTCTTAAGCAAAAGTCAGTCAGCAATCCTAACTGGGGCTGACAGAGTCCCAACTGAATGCCGCTGATGGAAATGAACAAGTCTGATTTCAAACTGCTTTCAAGTGTGGTGGAAACAGAGCTTAAAATGACAAAGTGGTACACGAGCCAGATGGGTAATAATACAGCTGAAGAAATCATTTGCCCTGTGCAGGATTTTCCTTTGCTCAAGCCTGTCTGACAGGCTTGCCTTGTGAACGCAGTTCAGTGTGAATGGTAGTGCTGCACAAAGTGATTATTGGGATTGAGATCTCCACTGAAAGCAGATGTTTCTTCATTGTTTTACAGCCCGATCCACACCAATGACCCTCACCTGTGGAGAGAGCAATACGAATAATCAAATAGTCGGTTTGTGAGCTCTAATGGTCTTAAAGGCACATGTCCTGTCATATATGTGAGGTCTATTTTAAGTTTTAATGTCTAGAGGTGAATTAATTATTGTATTGAAATAAAAATAGGGATTAAAGGATCTCCAATTCAGTGTAAATACATATAACTAAAACACAGAGATTCCAATTTCAATTAATGTTTCCTGATTTTTTTTTTTCGTGGATCATGAAGTCTTCTTGTCATGATAATACAAATGTACTTGGCAAATCTTTCGGGAACAAAGTTTTAGAAGAGGTGATGTTTTCAAGGAGAGCATTTTTTCCTAAGAGAGCGAGTTAATCCTAAACACAGGTTTTTAACCTCTAGGAAAGAAGGCAGGCAATCCAATACATCCAATTACACAAGGGATTACTAACATCCAATCAAAAGCAGTTTGTCATTTACTCTAGGTCCTTGTACAGGGCGTATTCTCCCAAATCAATATGGCCCCTTATTGCCATGTTCAGAAATTAATCAAAGGCAGAGCTGGAAACTCAAATCATCTTTCAGACACACTGTCTTTTAAAAAAAAAGTGGTTACCTTTAAATTAAAAAAAAAACACATTATCTTTCAAAGAAACATAACCCAAGTTAAGTTTTTCTGGAGAAATTCCCTACCTTCACATACTAAATATACGTCAGTGCAGTCTAATCTTGAAGTTTAAACCATTGTCTTTAAAACTTAGTAGATGTATTAAAGATAAATTAGTTCATGAGTCTAAAAGCACTTTTGATATCCCAAGTTTACAGTTTTTTTAAATATAAAAATTGACAAGAATATTCTTGATTTTAACAAGTTTTAGAACATAAGAACATAAGAAGAACATAAGAAAGCTTGTTTGGTTGTCAGTAGCTTATTGATCCCAGAATCTCATCAAGCAGCTTCTTGAAGGATCCCAGTGTGTCAGCTTCAACAACATTACTGGGGAGTTGGTTCCAGACCCTCACAATTCTCTGTGTAAAAAAGTGCCTCCTATTTTCTGTTCTGAATGCCCCTTTATCTAATCTCTATTTGTGACCCCTGGTCCTTGTTTCTTTTTTCAGGTCAAAAAATTCCCCTGGATCGACATTGTCTATACCTTTTAGGATTTTGAATGCTTGAATCAGATCACCGCGTAGTCTTCTTTGTTCAAGACTGAATAGATTCAATTCTTTTAGCCTGTCTGCATACGACATGCCTTTTAAACCCGGGATAATTCTGGTTGCTCTTCTTTGCACTCTTTCTAGAGCAGCAATATCCTTTTTGTAACGAGGTGACCAGAACACAATATTCTAGGTGAGGTCTTACTAATGCATTGTAAAGTTTTAACATTACTTCCCTTGATTTAAATTCAACACTTCTCACAATATATCCGAGCATCTTGTTGGCCTTTTTTATAGCTTCCCCACATTGTCTAGATGAAGACATTTCTGAGTCAACATAATTAGTTCCCTTCTTCAATTTCTGTGGAGAAGTTGCAGAATTAGAACATGTGATGAGCATTGATATCAAGTGTGTGAGAAAAGAATGCCAAGTGACCAGACAGAAGTCATAAAAGGTACATTTCATAGTGGTACTGCTGACTAAATCACATTTTCACAGCTTGTCAGTATCTTTCTTTTCAGTGCTGTTAAAAACGTGATATTTTGGAATATAAGTTAACTGTTGAGACTTAGTATTATATACTCTGACATTTTTTTTCAGTTTGAGATTTCCATTGAAAGTAAAATATTCTTCTATTTCCTCCATGATATTACATCTGTGATATTGAGTTGTTTTTTTGTCAGTGTTCTAGGAAAGCTGCTTCTAGTTATATCTACATACATTAAGTAATATGTTGATTAACTGATTGAAACCGTGCCTGCATACTTATTGATGATTAGGAATCATGCAGTGGGGGTAATCTGTGTTGTGTAAAGTAGTATATTTGAAATATTGGACTACATACAATTTCTATAGATGTTTTCAGGTACATTATGATGTATAACCTTTTTTTAACGGTGCGGCCCACCAAGTGAACAGTCTTAACTTAAATGGCCCTAGCTGCCAGAAGAGTTTGACACCCGTGACCTAGACAATCAATGATCATTTCTGGACTTTTTCTGTTCAAACACATTTTCATAACCAAGTAATTCAGCAAGATGTATTTATTTTGCATTAGTGAATCAGTGAATTAAACAAAACACATCTGTTGAATTGATTCACTAAACTGAATGAATCCATCGAATCAAGTCAGTAAAAAGAACTGAACAGCACATCACTCATTTTTAGGGTAGAAAAAGAGGTTTCAATAGTCTGCCTGTCAGTGGTTAAAGCCTGGTTTCCATACACACTAATAAATGATCACTTTAATGCGCGCACTGAAATGAATGCCCTTTAGTAAATACCATGTGAATACAGCTCATCTCATTATTCTGAGCTGGGTGCTCATTTAAATACATCAGCATGTATTACTATAAAAATCACATATCCATTCTGAGTACCACAGTGTAAAGCACTACATTTAGTGCACATCATAATATGCCAAGTATTGCACACGATGATGAATAAAATTGCAATGGTAAATACAGAAATCATTAATGTGCACTCCAATTGCAATTATGGTGCACCATGATATTTAGTGCCCTTTTGTAAATGAGGCCCTTAGTCTGCACTGCCCTCTAGTGTACATCACAGCCAGTGCAATAGAAGTGCTGAAGGAGACAACCCTGCAAGAGGAGAGGAGAGGAGAGGAGGAATGTGAAGGAGGGTTCTTCTCCACGCTTGAAGAGCAGAATGTGTAGCCAGTTAATCCCTCAACCACTATATAAACCAGCAGCTTTTGCTGACCGGGGTTGAGAGTGGTTAAGAGGAACGAGAGAGCGGAGAGAAAGAGAAAATTAACAAAAGACAATTGCTATGGTGTGGGACTTCTAAATTGGCGGTAATTGTGGGTTAATTCGGGTTATTCGGCGGTAGTCAGAGAAGACAAATGCCCAGCCTGACAGCACTGTTAGTATTTATCATTGGTTTGTTTAAACCTTTTATTTTGGATTTTGTTCCTGTGTTTTTGTTGATGGTGTTAGAGACTTGTTTTGTTTGACCTTTTTAGTTTGCTCTGTGAGCAGTGTTTTGATTTACTTTTGTGCATACTTGTACTTGCTAGAACCAAAGTCATTGTATTGATCTTGCTCTTAATTGTATTATTACTTGTACTGTGATTCTTGAAATGTATTTTTGTTTACGACTGTAAGTCGCCCTGGATAAGGGTGTCTGCTAATAAATAAATAAATAAATAAATAACAATAATAATAATAATAATAATAATAATAATAATAATAATAAATGTGCGCCCAAGCGCTTAAACCCACAATTACTGTCTTAGTCTCAATAACCCTTTGCTATCCTGTCACACATAAGTTTGTTGAATACCAGACTAAGGCTCCATTGAGTGATGATGTGTTTCCTTAGGGGCTTACCTCTTGGGCCAGTGAGGAGCTAAAGGACGAGACTAGCTTAGTCTCAACATACTTACCTGAGCACTGTTGGCATTGTGGCAGGGGCTGGTCTGCATCAAATAACGAAGACATAATAACTAAACAGAGGTCAGAGAACCATTGGCAAACTCAGACCACAACATGGTCTCATTTGAAGTGCTTTTTAAAACCTCCAAAGTAATGACTAAAGATAAGGTTTACAATTTCAGAAAGGCAAACTATGAAGGTATGAAAAAGAGACTAACAGAAGTAGATTGGAGTAAAATAGAGAAAACACCCACAGAAAAAGGATGGCTGTTTTTTTTTTGTTTTTTTTTTAAATGTAGTACTAGAGGCGCAAAACAATTACATACCAAAAGTTGACAAATCTAAATCTAAACAAAATTGCCAAAATGGTTTGTACTTGTGGAGACCCATCTCTCTGTTGAGTAGATCCACGATGAAAATGTTTATAAAACAAGTTTATTAGCCGATTATATTGTATTGGATTGCAGGGTAGGATAATGAGAACACAGTTAGTGCTACAGAAGGCAAAGTCACACAATAAAGCTGCCAAACAAGAAATGTAGAAGACATTTAGTTTAGTGGCTTGCGAGTAGTCTGAAATTGATTCTTATGTGTGTAATGTGTGATAAATAAACATTTGATATGCAAGTTGCACTTTTATTAGAATACTTACTTGACAACAAAGAATTTTGTAGTATTTTTTATTTTATACAAAAAAAAATTATGCAAACAAAGCTGCATTAATAAATTCAAATAATAATAATAACAACAATACAACTTTATTTTATGCAAAAATGTTTTTATACAAACGAAGCTGCATTAATAAATGGAAATAATTATAAAAATAATAATAAAACTGTATTTTATGCAAAAATGTTTTTATGCAAATGAAGCTGCATTAACAAATGGAAATAATTATTATAATAATAATACAACATTAAAACAAATATATTTCCCCTCATTGTCTTTGTTCTCATCTCAGCACACTGGAAGTGCAGTTGCACTCACACACACAGTACAGAACACATCTTGTTTACTGACCCTCATCTCAGCACACTGGAAGTGCAGCTGCACTCACACACACAGTACAGAACACATCTTGTTTACTGACCCTCATCTCAGCACACTGGAAGTGCAGTTGCACTCACACACACAGTACAGAACACATCTTGTTTACTGACCCTCATCTCAGCACACTGGAAGTGCAGCTGCACTCACACACACACAGTACAGAACACATCTTGTTTACTGACCCTCATCTCAGCACACTGGAAGTGCAGCTGCACTCACACACACAGTACAGAACACATCTTGTTTACTGACCCTCATCTCAGCACACTGGAAGTGCAGCTGCACAAACACACACAGTACAGAACAGATCTTGTTTACTGAGCCCCATTAGCTTTACTGGTAACATCAGCTTGTCCAAGATTAGTACTATTGATGATCAGAACGAAACTGAGAAGACTAAATCCAGATTCCAGCAAACATATAATAAAAATAGAGACACAATATAATATAAAACGTTACACAACCCTCCACTAACAGTAAATTAGCACACACAGCGTGCCTGCACTGTTCCAGTTGTTTAGCTGCTCTATAGAGTCACAATTAGAGATCATTTGAATATTCTGTACCCGCACTGTTCCAGTAGTTTAGCTGCTCTATAGAGTCACAATCAGAGATCATTTGAATATTCTGTACCTGCACTGTTCCAGTAGTTTAGCTGCTCTATATATTCACACTCTGAGATCAATTCAATATTCTTCAAGCAGTTACGGAGCAGGTATCTGTTTTTCTTTTCAAATAAACTCTTTTGAAATATCTTAAGACAGTTTAAGGTTTGATTGATCATCTGAACGTAGACACAGTTGCCCACAATGCCTTACACGTGGCCAGGTACCAGTTTGATACCTTTGGAGTAATTACAGAACTCTCCCTGAGCGAGAGGCTGGATATACAAATCCAGTGGAGGCGACTGTTTTGTTCCCCATTGTAATAACTACAGTAACTGCTGAGAGAGACAAATTTGTGGACCAACATTTTTAAACTTTACACTAGACACAAGACTCTCCCCGGGTTTGTTGTTGAATTGAAGCCCAGTTTATGGTAAAACTATTCCTTGAGCATCGTCTCTCCCTAATTTAGTCAGAGCAATATCAAGCTGTTTCACACAACTAACCCTTATTTCATTTCACTGGAGCTTTTTTTGGTCCCTGCACAGAAGTTGTTGTGATGTTTATTAACAACGCTCAAGGGATTATGGGAGACTGAAATCCAGAATGAATATAACACTCTAGTACTGTAAAGGAGAAGACAACAAGCAAACAGGATATATCTAGAGAGGAACATCATCACACCAAAAGAACAAGCAAACAGGATATATCTAGAGGGGAACATCATCACACCAAAAGAACAAACAAACAGGATATATCTAGAGAGGAACATCATCACACCAAAAGAACAAGCAAACAGGATATATCTAGAGGGGAACATCATCACACCAAAAGAACAAGCAAACAGGATATATCTAGAGAGGAACATCATCACACCAAAAGAACAAGAACAAGCAAACAGGATATATCTAGAGGGGAACATCATCACACCAAAAGAACAAGAACAAGCAAACAGGATATATCTAGAGGGGAACATCATCACACCAAAAGAACAAGAACAAGCAAACAGGATATAGCTAGAGGGGAACATCATCACACCAAAAGGTGTAACACCAGTCGTAACACCAGTTCTGTGATGTCGTCATGTGCATTAGACATGGCTAATGCTTTACAGCACTGAAAGGCATCATCTGAAATGTTTGTCTATCTGCTTTGCTTTCTTTTAGTTTTACAGTCACTTTTACTTGATGGTTCCTATACTTATCACTTAAATATATCCTACGTGGGCTTGTGGCAGTTACCTATAGTAGGGTTTGGATAATCTAAACTTGTATAAGGTGTGTATATCCTATTTGCCTGGTTATAATTATATGTCAATGCAACCCGGATTGCCTGCAGCAGTTTATACACTTGGAAATGCACAGATCCAAGTCAGCAAAGCAAATAAAACAAATACAACAAGATACACTGAACATTTTCTCCAGTTCAAAGATTGCACCACTGTTTTTTCACCCAAAATATATTTAAAAACAGCAAAAACAAAGAAAAAAAAGTCAATTGTTATATTAAGAGCTCCAAGTTGTTTTTTTATATCTTGTTTTTACACTGGACCACAAGGTTAGCTGGGCCATTCAATAGATGCAGAACAAAATATCGCCCTATTTGAAAAACAAATACATCTATATTTAGTTATTGTTATTATTATCTTTGTCATGACTTTATTTTAAATAATGCTGTGCTTCCTTCACTAGAGGGGGGTGATGCTGGGACGCCAGAATCACCGTCGAGCCCTCTTGAGGTGTCGTGGGCTAGTCGACGAAACACCGAGGATGGAAGGTGCCCACTTGAAGACCCCAGAGATGTACCCTACTTAGCTCAATCCAGACGGTTGTCATGCTGATGCGCTGGGGAGACCGCACTATGGTTGATCCCCGGAGCCAGCATCGCAGCCGTTGTGTGTGCTGATGCGCTAGGGAGGCAATAAGTTGATCCCTGGAGCCAGCATTACACTTCAGCCATCAACACCAGACAGAAGGATATCTACATCATCATATGGAAGGAAACGCAAATGGATGGAGACGCATATGGATCACATTAGTTTACCGTGAAGATACGTCTTAGTTGGTGCTTATCATGGCGAGAGTCAAGTTCAAATCAGCATGAAGTTTTAACATCTACTCTCATGTAATGGAAATCATTATGATGGTTGTTCTAGTTATTCTGTGGTACACCACGGAACAGGTTATAAAGTGGTATGGTCGTGGCTCCTATTTGCCCCATAATGCCATTACAGTACTACCTGTGCTCTGGTTATAAGGCAGAACACAAATTGCACAGTCTTATACCTGTAGTATGGCTCCCAACTACAGTATTATAAAGGGCAGCACTGTATATACCGTATGCATGTCTTGTATCATATGCATTTATATATTATTATGTTAATTATATTTAAAGCTTTAATTAAATGTTCCAAAATATTATTGACAACTGTGTTTATAATACCTATATACTTTGTATGTATTGTTGTTAACAAATATAATGTGTTTGTAGAGTAAAATCACAATGTTTTTCTTATCTGTAGAATGGCCCAGTAACTCTGTCCTAAATCAACAAACCAATTCAGTATCCAGGAACAGGCCTGAATCCCAGGGATCTTCTCTAAATTCAGGAGGGACTGTGATCTGACATGCTCTCCTTCTCAGTGTCTCTGGATTCAGGCTGGCTCTCATCCCTGGGGACCCTCATCCTTTACTGATATGGGTCAGAGAGAGGAGAGAAAATAGTCAGTTCTTCACACACTGAAACAAGCCGAGAAGACAGCTGAATAGAAGAGAGGGAGGAAGGTTGGCTCCAGTGGTTAAAGCCGAGGGACAGAGGGAGGGAGGTTGGCTCTAGTGGTTAAAGCTGGGACTGGGAGGGAGGGAGGGAGGCTGGCTCTAATGGTTAAAACTGTGAGAGTGGGTGGGTGGTGCATTGTCTCAAGTGATTATAGCTGAAGGAGTGGGAGGGAGGGATTCTTGCTCTAGTGGGTAGGGGTGAATGTCTGGGAAGGAATGAGTTTGACTAAAGTGTTTAAAGATGGACCTGAGGGGCTGGAAAGGAGATGGGAAATGATTTAAGGAGCAGGGAAGAGAAAGTTACTGTAGAAAAGCTTACCTTCCTTTTCTTCTTTGGTAGGACTGTGGCATACATGGACTCTGCATTATCTGCTGTGGGTTTGCCTGTGAAATGCACCCTGATTAATAGAGGGAGGAGACACACAGAGGAGGGGTTCTAGATACTCTGCAGCAGTGCTTACAGTTTAGATTACAATACCTCAGGGCTGTTAGCTGCTGTGGGTTTGCCTGTGAAATGTACCCTGATTAATAGAGGGAGGAGACACACAGAGGAGGGGTTCTAGATACTCTGCAGCAGTGCTTACAGTTTAGATTACAATACCTCAGGGCTGTTAGCTGCTGTGGGTTTGCCTGTGAAATGCACCCTGATTAATAGAGGGAGGAGACACACAGAGGAGGGGTTCTAGATACTCTGCAGCAGTGCTTACCGGAGGGCTTTGCTTGGTTGATCTCAGAGTACAACACCTCAGGTTGGTTACCTGCCAGGGTTTTACCTGGGAAATAAAGAGAGGATACTACATGAAAATTATTTGAGTTTGAGAATCTGGCCCATTATTTTTTTTTGTTAGCATTTGTTCAGTATAGAAATGAACAATAACATGTTTAGCAAAGAAATGTATTGGGGAGCACACTCTTTCAGGGTATCTTCATTGACATTTTGTACACAGCTTCTAGATGGCAAGTTATATAGTATTTACAAGGCTAGGAGACATTATTGTGTCACTCTTCTCAGCAGATCAATTTTTCAATACTTGAAGACTCTTCTTTTCACTTGCAACCTCTTCAGTTTGATCCAGCAATGTTTATTCAATGCCATAACTACTTACTTTAGAGAAGAAGGTGTCAGGGTAGGGGGTGAAAGGGAAAAACCAATTCCCCCCACCAATCTGTTCCAGTACAGGCTGGAGGGGAGTGTAAAGGGTACAGCGTTCATTCTACGTTAGAAACATTAACAGTTTATAGTATCCCTTTGTGGCGGAGTGTCCCGCCCCTATTTATTATTATTTGTATTTGTTTGCGGCGCGGATAAAAGCGCAGCGTCTTTTGTTATTGTTTTTTTATATTTATATTTAAAAACCTCGTGAGGATGCATGACTGATCAGCTACTGATTATTTAACTAGCTGACAGTCATGCATCCTTACCAAACGCGTGCAGACTGTGGCCGAGGGGTAATAAGATAATTAACAACTAGTTAACCCCTCGGCCAGAGTATAAGAACCGGCAGCTGTCCGGGTTTGGTTGTGGAGTGTTGGGTGCAGAGAGGAAGTACGGGGAGATAGAGAGGATACAACAAAACAATTGCTAAAACGTGCTGGATTAGCCAGCACGACACTTACTTGTTTGTCTGTTTATTCGTTTGGCCCTCGTGCCGTTTGGTTTCTGTTTTGTTTGTTTAAATCTTTTATTTTTGTTTTGTTTATTAATAACTACGCTGAGTGCCGTTGCACTCAGCTTCACCCGCCCATCCATTGTTTTGATTCAGTTACTTCCTGGTCCGTGATGTCATCAACCTCACCACTGCAAGCCAGACTGTCACACCCTTATAGAAACACTGTGTGGAGGGGTATTAGGAAGCCTGTCCAATACAGAGGGTTGAGGGGAGGAGAGAGAGGTTTTATACCCTTCTTCTTCTTCTTCTTGTTCATATTCTTCATGTCGAGCTCTGAATAAAGGACGTCATTGTTGTCTGCAGCACTGGGGTTATCTGGGAGAATAAATACAGGTAGAGATTCACACTGTGGATTACTGGCTGAGTGTGAGAAGGGTATTCAATCATGCATTTGGTATATTGTCACTTGGTGTGAACAGGCTAGCTGTAGGGGTGACGTCAGGCCAGAAAGAATCACACACGCAGACAGTACTGGGGTTGATACTGAGACGCAATGGCTGCGCTCAGTGTTTTAATGAAACAAATAAAAGATTTAAACCAAAACAGCACACGGCACTTGAGGCCAAAATAAAATAGACAAACAAAACGGATTAACACTAAACAAACAGTGGACTAACAGACAAACAAACACGGTGAGTCCGAACAAACACACAAGTATCATGCTGGTCCTTCCAGCACGAAATAGCAATTGTATGCTTTAATTTAATTTACTTTACTTTTTATTTTCTTGTTCTCCACACCCGTTCTCCACTCACTGAACACACAACCCTGAGTGAGTGAAACATGCATCTATATATACTGTTGTGCCGGAATTCAATTACTAATTAATTATTCACTTGAATCCCAGCATGTGAACTAATTATGTGCAACCCCGTGCTCACAGATTATTAAATACTTTAAATGCACGTGAAGTGATAGTGCAATCCCTGTGCCTAAATACAATTATATATTTTAAATCACTCGTGCTACACAGACCCATTTATATCCCATGCACCAATATCTATACACCAACATTAACACACCACACACAACATATAACACACAAATGCACACAGGGGCGGGGCACATTGCCACACTTGGATATATTGTTTTTAACAGTCTTGGTTTAAGTAGTTGCAGTTGCATCTGGATCTTTTTTCAGTAGTGTGCTTAATGACAATTGTATAATGCTTAAGAAACATTTGTTCTATAAGTATGCTGAGTTACCTTAACTGATGCTTTATTATTTTAGATTCGCTTCACATGGTTGCATTATTCAGTCATTACATCTTGCCGATGTTTAAGGCAGTGGGATGGCCAGAGTGGAGCTCTCAGAAACATGTCTAATCCCCACGTTCATCTGGTCCCGCTAACCTGTCAGCATGCAACACTCTGCCTCTGGTGTGTGTAAAATACCACATTTGTTCTGTGTATTTGATGGTTAATGGTTACACTGGGGTACCACATTCTCTAGACATTAGACATGTTTCTGAGTGCTCTACTGCAACCATACACTTTTAAGAAGTGATGACTGAAACAGAAAATGACATACTGTACAAATTAAATCCAAACAGAAAGAATACATTAGTTAGATAACTCCGTAATTTACACCCATACCAAGCTGCTGTTTAAAGTCCATGAAATACAAGGCAAATATTCAGGCAACCATTTATTGCAATTTTTCTAGCAACTACTTAGAGGTAAAGCAACACTATGAAAGCGATGTTAAGTTTGGTAAACAGGATGCTACTGTATCAACTAGCTACTCTATAAATTTACCAGAAATGGTTGGCCAAAGAATGCCTTGTGTTCCACTGGCTTTAGGAATCTATAAACTTCATTTGATGCACACATATTGGAAAGTAATTAGGATTTAACATTGCTGTTTTTGAAACTGAAGATATAAACACGGACAACGGATTCTCATGATTCTGATACTTGGAAAAGGATACTTTCTTTCTTTTTAGTGATTTTCCCCCTTACTCTGTTTTTAGTTGGGGGTCCCAGTTTAAAACAGATTTTGAAATGGGGTTCCCCTGTCAAACAGGTTTGAGATCCTCTAACTGAAACATGAATAAAACGTTTCTGGGTGTGTCTTTGTTTGTCTCTGTATATCCGCTGGTGGAGCAGAGAGGATTTTCTGTCATTCTTACCTTCTGGTTTCTTGACAAGGACAGCAGAGTACAGGACGTCACAGTCATGTTTTGATCTGGGTTTAGCTGAAAAGATAAATACTCAGAACAATGAAACAAAATGCCAGTCACTTTAAGGCCTAGGTTTACATTGCAGTGTGCCTACACAAAAGCCCTACCAAACTATCAAAGCAAAGCACTATCCATAAGCCACTAATGTCCAACTCTCCCATGCCCACAGAGGAAAATGGAAGTTTTCAGAGCGTAGATAGAAACAACCTACAGTACAACACTTGTGTGATAAAGATTATTATCACATACTGAATCACACAGTGTCTTTTTATTCAATATGAAAATAAGTAATATACAGGTTAAATTTAATAGCAAAGATAATTTCTTCAGGAGGTGGAATGTTCATTATGAAATTACTATGGTAAGCATTGGAAACATGGAAACCCAATGCATGTTTTTTTTTTCTGACCTGCTAATAAAATATCACATTATAATATGAACCCTGAAAGAGAGGAGACACAATACAGAAATACCTGGCTTTGTGTTCTTTAAGTCAATCACAGAGTAAAGGATTTCATCACCATTGGATGTTGAGGGGGTGTCAGTGACATGCACAGCTGTAAATACAACGTTGCACTATTAGTAACATGAAAAGAATTACCAAACCTTTCTTCTTATTATTTATTTCTTAGCAGACATCCTTATCCAGGGCGACAAACAATTGTTACAAGATATCACATTTTTACATACAATTACCCATTTATACAGTTGGGTTTTTACTGGCGCAATCTAGGTAAAGTACCTTGCTCAAGGGTACAGAAGCAGTGTCCCCCACCTGGGATTGAACCCATGATCCTCCAGTCCAGAGCCCTAACCACTACTCCACACTGCTGCCCTGCTAACACCTTATATTGGATGTACAGTATACACAAAATGTAAGTTTGACATAAGGACAGATGCCTACATATACCCCCAGATTCTGACACTCAATAGCTTATGCTAAACAATGTCCAGTCCAGATTTCATCACAACTGAATATGTGTTTCTCAAGACAGAAGTATAAATGTAAGTGTGACGGACAGATAGACATGGCACCTCTAAAAATAAACAGATTCTAATACTCAATTATGTGCTGAAGATTGTCCTGTGGCAGGGAACAGAAGCCCTGCTGCGGTACATAGTGTGTGTGGTTTAAATATAGGGTTGGCAGGGGGGGAGTTAAAATCCTCCCTGCCGTAATACGTGAGAATGTGCTGGAGCCTTAATAGAATGATTCATTGTTAAATTAGCCTCCAGCCACATGGTATATAAGGAAGGAGAAATCCTTTGTATGGGAGTGTGAGGTTTTGTTGGTGTTTAGGTGAGGTTTTGTTGGTGTTTAGGTGAGGTTTTGAGTCGGTAACTGTGTGTAACTGTATGTATCTGTGTGTAACTGTGTTGTGTTTGAGGTAGTGAAGGCGAATGCCCAGTCTTGGTCTTATTGTTTTGTTTGAACCTTTTGTTTTGGCTCCTGTGCCTTGTTTATTTGTTCCAGTGTTTTGTTTGTTGGTTTAATAAATGCCAACTTCTCAAACAAAGGATTTCTCCTCTCTTATATGCCATGTGGCTGGAGCCTAATGAACCATTAATTGTTCAATTAAGCCTCCAGCCACATGGTGCGTCAGGGAGAGAAGGTGTCAAGTGGGATGGGGGAGAGAGGAGTTCCAGAGGCCCTGACCTTTGTTTTGTTGATTTGGCTTCACTTCTGTGTATACACTCTCTAGGTTGGATGTTGTGGAGTTACCTGAAAATACAGTCACTGCAGACAGCAAGACAGTATATAGACACAGTCTGCACCAGCATCAGAACAAGAACAGGTCCTTTCTGCAAGCACACTGCCCAGGGCAGTATATACACCATCACTGTCTGCATCTGCATCTGCATCAGAACAAGAACAGGTCCTTTCTGCAAGCACACTGCCCAGGGCAGTATATACACCATCACTGTCTGCATCTGCATCTGCATCAGAACAAGAACAGGTCCTTTCTGCAAGCACACTGCCCAGGGCAGTATATACACCATCACTGTCTGCATCTGCATCCATTAGGAATGCATCTTCTCAACATTGACTAATTGTGATAAGTTTGAAACAGTAATCACGACTGATGTTATCTATACCATTTAAGATATTATTTAATAGACTTCAATTAAATCCACATTTCATGTACTGTTTCTGGGCTAGATAAATTAAATAATTTTAAGTTTTATCATAGTTTACAGTTCATACTATAGTTTTGTAATTATCCTACTGTAGCTTCTTAAGAAGAGTACGATCAGAGTTCATGATCTGTCAGTAACTCACCAGGCTGTTGTCCAAGTCCAGAGAGCTCAATTCCCCTCGAGGGCTGTGCAGGAGTCTGATCTGCAGAGCGCCTGTAAGAGAAAGAGAGAGGGGATCAATGTACCAGAGAGGATAGAAGCTCATTACTGTTGCTTTGTTTCTCTGTGCACCATGAAACCAGACCATAAAGCTCAATCTCATCTTGTTCCAACATCAAACTGGGGCTGCCTGCAGCTGATTCTACCTGCAGGCTAAGAGCACATAAGCACTTTCAAAACCATTGCATATCTGGTTGATAATTTCTTTTATATGGTCCAGATAAATTAAATTATTATGAACCTTAATCTCTATGGTGCAATATTGTAAAAATAGCTTCAAATAATAACGCCCATCTGTCCACTGGCCCAAACATTAAATGACAGTATCAGCTGGAATTGTGTTTAAGGGGGCCCTTGTTTTTGAACTTGGTACTCCCCTCTCGTTTTCAGTTTGTACAGCCACTCAATGAGATCTTGCTCGTTGCCATGACTAAAAGCAGGTTGCCTCTCCTTCCTAGAATCCCACTGGTAAATGATGCTTTAGTACGACTATAGTTCACATCTAAATATGAATATAATGCATTCAGTGTCCTGAACCGGTCCTGACCACTCTGAATGTGAAAGTCAGATGTTACACCAGATGAAGCGAGATGGCTGAACTCATTGAAAAATCCCTGCAGTTATGAGATGAGAAATTATTGCGGTACAATGCAATTGATCCCCACATAGCCACAGCGGAAACAATTTAATAATCTGATTCAGGGCTTAAAATTGCTTGCATTCATGGGAAAGGCTCTAACTGAGATGAAACAAGGTGGTTTGGCCAGAGTTTCACACAGGTTTCAGGGAAGAAACAACATCTTATAAATTATTTCTCTATGGAGCCTTCCAGGTTTCAAGCAAACTGCAACACCATTTGTGTGCAGCGTGAGATCTCAATGGCACAGCATGATGAGTACCTGCAGCACAGCAGTCACAACATGCCCAGAGCTACAAGAGTCATGCCAGCACATATTCTATCAGCCATTGCAGCCGCTTGTAACTGATATTAAGCTCTATATTCTTACCTTGATTTGGCAGCAATGAACAGAAAACCTGGAAATAAAGGAAACATGTTGTAAAGGTATGTTTTTTTTTATTGGGGTTGCTGGGGTTGGTTTTGGTCTGTGTAATTTGATCTATCCATATGGTAAATGAACTGCAGTTCACTGCTTAGGGACTTAGCAGAGTGTATTAACAGAGTGCACAGTTTTTAGAGCAGTTTGAGTTTGACTGCACTGCAATGGCAGTCTAGCTGCATTATAAACTGATGTAAGTCATAACGATATATGTTATTAAACTTTAAATTAAATAAAATTAAAAATGTATTTAAAGGTGGGGGTGGTGCATATTTCTAATCAGAATGTGAGAATAGTTGATGTTTGTACATGGAAATCTATTAATGACACAAACCAGTTGGAATGTTAATATGTTAATATACACATGGAAACTGACAAGGTGAAACAATTCAATTGGCTTGTTTTAATACATTCTGGCTGCAGTAACACGTTCTCTTAACCTTTAAAATGCTGGAGATCTTTGTAATGGAGCCGAAGCGGAGTAATTCCAGCCCATTCTGCATGAATGCTGTCATGAGGTCTGTGTGTCTTATTCAGTATTGTAACAAAGGAAATACTCAAATAAATGAATACATTCAATAACACAGGTTTCTAATACAAGTCTTTCTCAAGATATTCAATGAAAGAACTGGACGTAATGTTTGTCCTTGAATTTATTAATATGGTTTTAATATTTCTAAACGTATCACTATTAATTCTTTGACAAAAGTTTTGAATAAAGTCATTATCTGTGTCTGAAATGCAGTCTTCAATCAGCCTTTAACTAGTAAATTCAGAGTGTGAGTCTCACCTTTGGTCTTGTATCGGTAGAACAGCAATATTGTGACCACAATAAAAATGATCAAAACCAGCGAGACACTGAGAGCAGCAATGATCCACAACCAGGACTCTGAGGGGAGAGGGAGTGTCATTCACAATCATGAGGAATACTGGACACATACAGCTTGATTTTCAAGAGGCAAAATAAGAACAAAGTCACAAAATGATTTAAAAAGCCTGATTAATGTAACCACGTTCATTGATCACCTGCACACTGTTAACCACTCTGCCACAGGCAGTCACCTCTTTTGTTGGCGATTTTAATACACCCATCACTATACTCGAATTTAAGATGCAGGCCATTTTTGAAAAGAAAAAAATTGTTTAAAATGTGCGGTGTGAATTCAAAAGAATATGGCATATAAAGCATAAAATGTTCAGGAGGGTTCAAGAGCTTGGCAAAAACTGTTTCTTTGGTCAGCAGGTGAAAATAGGCGACATACTTTTTGATCTGTAGAAATTGTTGTTACTTTCCACTTCAATGTGCAACTCCTGGCTGCTCTTCTTCACTCCCTGTGACTCCACAGCACACGTGTAGTTCCCAGTGTGGCTCTTCTCAGTGCTGGCTATGCTGTACAGTGCAGAGTCAGTGCTGTTAGTCACAGGCTCCCCGTCTCTCACAATGGTGTAGTGGAGTTGAGGGCGGGGGATTTTGTTCACTGCTGCCTCACAGGTCAGGTTAAGAGCCTCACCCTCCTTCACTGTAGCTCCTGGAGAGGCTGACAGAGTCACCCTGGAGAACAGCTCTGACAAGGCAACAAGAACACAGTCAGAGGGTCTGTGGAGAGTCGAACCAGGTGAAACCTCTTCCAGCTATAGACAGTGCAGCCTTAAGGACTGACATTGTGGTTATAGATACACAAATGAATAGTTTGACTGTCACAACAATGAGATACATGCCTTTAACAGCCATACAGAGAGATTATGTACTGAATGTTCATTGTGTACTAAGAGTAATCCCACATATGAGCCAGCAGCTGATAACCTCCTGAGACACGTTGCTTATTTAAGACGTGTTTGAGACCTCTGGATCACGGGTGGGATCATTCTCAGACACAATAAAGATTCAGTGCATAATCTTTCATATACCATGAATGAGACATTTCCTGCACACTTTATATTTGTTATTTATGAGACTGATTTGATTTGGAAAAAGCAACAGGCCAACAATGGAGAGAAACATTAGTTTAGTGAATGGGTGGTATTAGTTTAGTGAATGGGTGGTATTAGTTTAGTGAATGGGTGGTATTAGTTTAGTGAATGGGTGGTATTAGTTTAGTGAATGGGTGGTATTAGTTTAGTGAATGGGTGGTATTAGTTTAGTGAATGGGTGGTATTAGTTTAGTGAATGGGTGGTATTAGTTTAGTGAATGGGTGGTATTCTAACCCACAGTATTCTAACTTCTATCAAAAACACAAGCTAAGTTAGTAGAAACAATTGGGGCAACCTTGGCCAGCACCAAGCAAATAGGCACAACTGTGAAAGCGACCTTAACCCCCACCACTTTTACAGTTGTGCCTATTTGCTTTGTGCTGGGCAAGGTTGCCCCAATGGTTTCTTGAAACTTGGCTTGTGTTTTTGATATCTCTACTTTAAATGGCTGGGCACTTTTGATAACTTGCCGTTTTTTCACATTTCCAATGTGTTTTTGTTTCAGAGTCCATAATAAAAAATAATAATAATACAGATGCCTTTGTGCTGTTACTAACTTCTGTTTCTACTAGTTTATTCATAAGCTATTGTTATCATTTAGAGAGGTTGAAAGTGTCTCCTTATTCAGCCCAGCAGTCTGTTTAAATGTTTATGATACAGCAGATGAAAGCAGTTCTGGCGACTGTATTATTTTATGTTTGTTTTTTATGAGATACAGAGATTTATGCAATGTCTAACGATGGGATTTCTCAATCATGGTAAACAAATGTTTTTAGCAACAGCACACAAAAATAAAGTAGCTTCAAATGTAAATGTATTTGTTTTTCTGTCTTTCCCTTTTTGTGATGTTCACTGCTTTGTGCTCTACAAGGTGAGACTGGCAGAGTTGTGCTGTCACTGCACCATGTACTCAGTACCCAGCACCCAGAAGGAGCGGACTGCTAGGTCTGTAACAGGCACAGACAATGCCAGGTGGATTTTGATACTGATAAAAATTATTTCAATGCAGTATTTGAGGAGCAGCATGACTGAGAACCACTCAGAATGATTGTAAACATCATAAAAGGTAAGACAAATATGAAAAAATATAGAACATGTAATTGGAAGTTTCTCATTAACAGTTTAGAGAAAAAGGTTTGATCTTAATTACTGATATTTACCCTGTGCCTCTATATTGCTATATTTGGTATGGCCTGCTGTGGATTCTTACAGCTTCAAGACAGCTTGTCAGAACACAAGACCTTGCTATCGTATCAGAAAGCTCTGCTCTTATTTAAGCACTTTAAATTATTAAGACATGAATTAATACAGCTGGACTGGACTTCAATATTAATTTATCAGAGAGACATTACAGACAGAGAAGGAGTGATGTTAGAATGAACCTACCTCTCACTGACACCCGCACCTCTGCAGATTCACCAGAGTAAGGGTAGTAACGGGAGCTCCACCATGCTTTGCACTTGTAGGATCCCTCGTCACTCTTTGAAACACGATGCACACTCAGCTCTGTGTCAGCCCGGGACTGTAACTCTTTACTATCTTTATAAAATGCAACCCTGGTAATATGATGAATTATAGCGACACGACACCTCAGAGTCAGAGTGTCTCCCTCAAACACAGGCTGGGGGAGTCTGCAGGATCACTCGTCCATCTGAAAAGACAGAAAGAGTTCAGATCAGCAGGGCTGAGAGACAGGTCAGGATTGACCACTGACTGGAGGGAACTGACAGTTTTACACAAACACACCTTCATCACCACCACTACACTCTCCCCATCTCTCCCTCCTCATCCACTTTCTCTCTTTCACTCTCACTGAATAGATCTCATTGTCTTTCTCACTCTCTCTCTCACCCCACACTTTCTCTCTTACTCCTCTTTCTATGGGTCTCTTGGTTTCTCTCTGTCCTCCTCTGTATAGATCACAGTCTTCTTTCTTTCTCTCTCTCTATATAGATCTGACTGTCTATTACTCTATTTTTCTCTCACTCCCCGTGGTAAGGATAGCATCACAGCCAAGGCTGGAGCTGGCAAGAGAGACTCAGAGGCTAGATAGCTGCAGTAAAGTGCTCATGTGCATGTTTAATAACAAATAACACAGTTACAAACACTAAACAAAACACATTAACAAAACAAAAAGGCACAAGCGCCAGAACAAAAGGTCTACAAAACATACAAACATACAGCACAGCACAGCACAGCACAGCACAGCACAGCACAGCACAGCACAGCACAGCACCTTTACCTCTATCACCAACATTAATTCTAACACTAACACCCGTGATTACCCTTTTTATACACCTGTGACTGGAGCCTAACTAATCATCATTTATTCAATTGACAGCTCCAGCCACATTCCCACGTGTGTTCTGGCAGGGAATTTAACCCCTTCCCTGCCAATGCAATACCCCCCCCCCTCCACACACACATTACTCTGGCAGGGCTTTCACCCTGCAACATTCCCTCACCCCCCTCTTCATGGATTTAATAATCCATCTCTATCTCTCCCTCTGTTTAGACCTCTGTATTTATCTCCCGCTCACTCTCCCTCTGTACAGATCTCAGAGTTTCTCTCTCTCTCTCATCCCCCTCTGTATACAGTATTGCTCTCTCCATTCCCCCTGTCTTTTTATCTCAATTATACATCTTGTATTACATCATGTATATAGTGGTTTTTGGTGTAATAGCTGAGTCGTGTGTCTTTTTCTTTACACCTCGCTGGTATTGCCCTTTTGATGTTTTCTCTCGCTTTCAGACCAAATCAATGTCTTGACTTTGTTATTGTTCGCTCTTTTACAAACCAGATTATTTCTGCCAATTATTCTTCTTTATCAAGTTCATGACTGTTGTCTCTTAAATAAAGGTTCATTGTAAATCTATTTCACATTTCTGCGTTCACGGTAACGGCTGGTTACAATCCATTCACACACCTTGAGAAGATCATAGTGTCTCTCCCTTCTTATTATTCTCTCTCTTCCTCCTTTCATTCTTTTTCTCTTTATTCCTCTTGCACCAATGACAAATGTGACAGAACTCACTCTCTCTCTCACTTTTTGTGGCTCTCACTTCCTTTCTACCTCTCCCTATCCCCCTCTCACATATATAGATATATCTCACTGTTTTTACCCTATATTTCATCTTATTTTCTTGCTCTTTCTCTCTCTTTCGCTCTCTAAAAGGGACCTCATTGTTTTATAAATCCCAGTTAGTTAAAGATAAATGGTTTGATTTTGTTTAAGATAAATCCCAGGACCCCCTAAAGACACAAGGTCAGCCGTATAGATATAGAATTCTCTGGTATTTACAATTGAAAGTTAATACAAGCAATTCATTTGCTATTAAGGTGCAGCAAGGGTTTCCCCCTGCTAGTAATGGTAGCTGGTAGCCCTCTAAATGGGTCTCTGATTCTCTGGCAGGTCAGGGGACAGACAGATTAGCATGGCAGTGGTTGCTATGCTGCTGTAGTGAAGCCACCTGGAGCTCAGGCTTCCTGCGCATCTTCATGTCGTGTGAAGGTCTTTTCAAATCAAGCCTAAACTTACACCTCGACATTCAGTTGTGTCCATAATAAAATGTGTTCTCATTTTTTATTTTTTTACCCTATATAAAAAGTATTACTGTATTCAAAATAAAAGTTTTTTCTTCTTAAACAAAGACATGCCATCTACATTGTGAATACTTAATTCTGAGTACAGCGCAGCCCCAAACGAGAGAGAGGCTTGACAGTTGAAAGGTCACAGTAAAGCGTTTAGAATGCTGTGTTCAGTTCTGGTCACCACATTATCAAAACTGTGGCCCGGGAGAGAATTCAACAGAGAGGAACCAGACTAGGATCACGCTGCAAATATGGATTGAAGGAACTGAATTTATTTAGCTTAGAACAAAGAAGAATCAGGGGGCATTTGATTGAGGTCTATAAGATCTTAAAAGGCGTTGGCATAGTTAACCCAAACCAATACTTTAAGCGCAGTACAGAAACCAGGACCAGAGGAAAATGAAGTGGAGATAGACATGCTATATGTAGAGAGTGGTGAGGGGGTGGAATGGGTACAAGTCAATACAAGATTACAGCAGATCTAGATACACACAGCACTACACAAAGCAGGTACAGTGCATTCATTTTTTTCTGATAATTTAAAACAGTTTTTCAGTATGGAATGAAGCACAAAGATGACAAGTATTTATATTTACATCAGAATTTGCAATTTAACTTTTTATTGATAATACACCAAGAGCAAACCTAAAAGGAAGCCATTATGTGTTAAATGCATAAGCAGAGAATTACCTACCTATCTAACCTACCAGAGTGCATTATTCTACAGTGTGGTTAAATTTTACTTTAATGAAAATGACTTACTGGACACAGTTAGGTTGACAGCATTACTGCGCTCCTGTCCTGATGCAGACTCACACCAGTACACTCCACTGTGGGACTCTTGAGCGGAACTGATTTTACAGCGATCATTTCTCCCACTGTATTGCTTACTGCACCCTGCCTTTTCACGTCCATCTCTGAACTGTTTAAACCCCCAGCCAGCAGAGCCCCCCTCCACCTCACAGCTCAGGGTGACTGTCTCTCCTGTGAATATCTGTGTCCAGGCAGGCTGCAGGGTCAGGACAGCCTTGGGACGAACCTCTGAAACAGAGAACAGAATAGGATTAGGGGAAAGAGTTTTTAAATTCTGAAGGAGGAGATAGCATCTAGTCTCCTCTCCAGTAGTATTTCTGGAGTGATTACAATCTCCTTTTAGAGGCTCGCTAGCGTCACCAAATCTAAACATCAAATGAAAAGTGCAGCCTGCGCTTTCAGCTTCTGAGAGGCCCTGTTTTAGTGGAGGAATTCACTGTTGTGTGACTCCAAAAACAAAACAAATAACAAAAAGAAGTTATAGGAGGCTGTGTGGTCCAGTGGTTTAAGAAACAGGCTTATAACCAGGAGCTCCCCGGTTCAAATCCCACCTCAGCCACTGACTCATTGTGTGACCCTAAGCAAGTCACTTAACCTCCTTGTCCTTTCGGGTGAGACGTTGTTGTGACTCTGCAGCTGATGCATAGTTCACACACCCTAGTCTCATATCTTGTAGAGCGCTTTGTGATGGTGGTCTACTATAAAAGGTGCGATATAAAGATTATTAATATTATTACAAAACAGAATACTTGAAGATCCACTCTGAACATGGTTAAAGACAAACCTTTGAGCACAAACATTATACGTATCTGTGCTCAAATGATTATGTTAAAATGTATTTTTCTGATAAGTGAGTTGAGTATCTCAGCTGAACTACTCCATTACTAAGGTCTGGAGAGGTTACAGATCAAGCAAGACTTCCTGAAGGGATCAATTCTCCTTATAAAATGGAATGTTTGGATGCTGCATGCTGATTGGCTGTTGAGGACTTTTAACCTGCAGATATACAGTATAGTACAATGCATGATGGAACTTATTTTTGCCTAAGCATAGTTTGATTAATAAATTATCAATACACAACATATTAAACTTGCAATAAATATACACACTGGTGTGAGAGGTCTTTTAAAGTTTTTTTAAAGTTAGTGACATTCCTTTCGTAACATTTGATTTTTTCAGAGGCATGACAGTAGACAAGCGGCTAGAATTACAAGAAGATAAACCTCTATTGAAAAAAAGCAAACGACACGAAGATCTAACAAGACAACAACTTAATGAAATCGAAGAAAACAAAAAAAAGGCAAACACCAAAAAAAACAACTGCTTGTCCAGCTGGTGTTTTTATTGATTGGATTAAACAAAGATAAATGGTAATCGACTTAAAAACAGTTTCTCTTGAACATTTAAACGGTCTGGTATGAGAATTCTATGCTTCAGTGTGTAATTCGGCTGGTTAAGAGTACTCCATTTCTAGCTTTGTTGGCCTCCATGCTGGTCTCAATCACTACGTAAACAGCACTAACATAAACCCTAAATCAAGCATTTAAAAATGGCAATAATTAATTTTTTTATCGATAATTAAAAGATATAGAAAAGGAGGCAAAGACACCGCAGTTCACTCTAAAACCCATGGGAGTAAATCACCTCATTTCAATGATGACTCGCTCAGCAGTGTGGAGTAGTGGTTAGGACTCTGGACTCTTGAGTGGGTTCAATCCCAGGTCGGGGACACTGCTGCTGTACCCTTGAGCAAGGTACTTTGCCTAGATTACTCCAGTAAAAACCCAACTGTATAAATGGGTAATTGTATATAAAAATAATGTGATATCTTGTAACAATTGTACGTCGCCCTGGATAAGGGCGTCTGCTAAGAAATAAATAATAATAATATATTGAAACCTCCAGTTTACAACAAATAGAACCTTGTTTGAGACTGTATATGTTCTCCAAAGTGGAAGGATATATAATAAATTGTTCAATTATTTTATAAATGGGATAACACACTCCAGGGCCTGTGTGTTGTGTTGCATTAACCCAACTACAGACATATTTTAATGCAACACAACGCACGCCCTGTCATGTGCTTTTATTATCCATTACATTGTCTATTACATATCACTAATATTCTGTTCTCCATCACATGTGGACATTAGTATGTTCTATAGCATATTAGCTATAGTCTATTCTACAGCTGTCCTGACTGGAGAGAATGGAATATTGCACATGTGACGGACAGTGGCTAACCTGCCCGAAAGGGATTTTTATTTAGGTGTAGAGGGATGATTACAGTACATTAAAGACCTTAAAACAAATAGTTTTCCAATGTTTACTTTAGTTTCTAACCCTGTTCAGTTAGATCTGAATATATCTTTGGGTAAACCAAAGGATGCACATTAATACAACCTATTCAAAAAGCTTTAACTCATGAGCATTAACTCATTGATAAATTCAATAAAGTGGAATTGGAATTAATTAAATTAAACAGAATGCTTCATATTCACAATCTGGGTTAATAAAATCATTAGAAAAATGTATAACTGCCTGTTGAAATATGGAAACACTCATATGGTCAGTGTAACTGTCTATGAAGAGCCTGCATTAAGCTGGGTAAACTCACCAGACACAGTTAATATTACTTTATCACTGAGGTGTGAGTAGAGTGGCTGATCTCCTCTTTGTCCTCGACAGCAGTACTGGCCCTGGTCAGATACAGCAGCTGCAGTGATTGTGTAGCTGTCACCAGTTATACTGCGGCCAGCAGTCTGGAGCACTGGAGTGTCCTCACTGTCTTTGTACCAGAGATATTTCCAGCCAGCAGAACCCCCCTTAACCCCACACCTCAGAGTGACTGTCTCCCCAGTGAATATCTCTGGGAATGGAGGCTCCAGGGTGAGTGTAGTCTGGGGCAGCTCTGGAGAAATATAAAGATTATATAATTAGTGTGCACCTTTCCCTTTCAGAGCATCAGTAGCAACACTTAAATCAAGTAGAAACTAGCTGACAGATCAACACCAACTGTTTTTTTTTATTATTATAAAATTTGACCCACCTAGAAACTTTCAATCCAACAGCTTTTCAATAGAGTTCCAGGCTTGTGTTGTATGTTAATTTGTTTTATTTATTTCTGAAGTTATTGCAGTAACCACTGGATAACACAGTTCTCTCTCTTTCTTTATCTCTGTTTTGACTCACACAGCTACCAAAACATTTACAAACAATGGAGGCTTCTTAGAGGAGGCAAGGGAGGTACAGCCTCCTCAACTTAACAAATAAACAAATATATAT
>CM060303.1:3414543-3435083 GCA_030684275.1 Acipenser oxyrinchus oxyrinchus | reverse complement strand
GTCAGTGTTGGGAGGGTGTGTGGAATGCTCACTATGAGGGGTGTGGTCAGTGTTGGGAGGGTGTGTGGAATGCTCACTATGAGGGGTGTGGTCAGTGTTGGGAGGGTGTGTGGAATGCTCACTATGAGGGGTGTGGTCAGTGTTGGGAGGGTGTGTGGAATGCTCACTATGAGGGGTGTGGTCAGTGTTGGGAGGGTGTGTGGAATGCTCACTATGAGGGGTGTGGTCAGTGTTGGGAGGGTGTGTGGAATGCTCACTATGAGGGGTGTGGTCAGTGTTGGGAGGGTGTGTGGAATGCTCACTATGAGGGGTGTGGTCAGTGTTGGGAGGGTGTGTGGAATGCTCACTATGAGGGGTGTGGTCAGTGTTGGGAGGGTGTGTGGAATGCTCACTATGAGGGGTGTGGTCAGTGTTGGGAGGGTGTGTGGAATGCTCACTATGAGGGGTGTGGTCAGTGTTGGGAGGGTGTGTGGAATGCTCACTATGAGGGGTGTGGTCAGTGTTGGGAGGGTGTGTGGAATGCTCACTATGAGGGGTGTGGTCAGTGTTGGGAGGGGTGTGTGGAATGCTCACTATGAGGGGTGTGGTCAGTGTTGGGAGGGGTGTGTGGAATGCTCACTATGAGGGGTGTGGTCAGTGTTGGGAGGGTGTGTGGAATGCTCACTATGAGGGGTGTGGTCAGTGTTGGGAGGGTGTGTGGAATGCTCACTATGAGGGGTGTGGTCAGTGTTGGGAGGGTGTGTGGAATGCTCACTATGAGGGGTGTGGTCAGTGTTGGGAGGGTGTGTGGAATGCTCACTATGAGGGGTGTGGTCAGTGTTGGGAGGGTGTGTGTGTTCCAGTGTGTTGAGCTGCTGTGTTGTTTTCCAGGTGATTTTTTCCCAGGAGTCTCTGGATGGATGGTGGCTTTCTTCTTGACTTTAGCTCTCAGTATTGGAGCCATTCCTCTGCTGGTGATCCAATGGAGAAGAATGGATGGTATGAACTTTATCATTATCATGAGGCATTTCATATAGCTCTGTGCATTTTAAACATGTCAAACAGGTTTACAATAATATGGACTGTTCTGTTTTTCTTCTAGCCATGGAGAGAAAGCTTGAGCCTATGGGTAAGTAAAGCACTTAATGAAGAGATGCTGAAAACCCATTCCAGGTTTCTGCAGCAGTATCTTAAACTACCACACCCATAAATAAAGACATCCCTGGACCTGAAATCCAGCTCATTAGAAATCATTATAAATAATAATAAATATAATTGTTTTTATACATCGCAATTGTTATTTTATTGTTTCCAGGACCCTATTGTAAATGAGACCTGATTAAATAAATTAAATCTCCTGGTTAAATAAATTAATCTATTCAAATTTAAATTTTAAAAAAGTTGGGGTTTTTTTTGGACACAAAGGCTTAAGAATATAAATATTTCCTTATGGAGGGATGTTGAAAATTGTAAAAATTTTAGTTTGTATGTTTTATATACTTCACTGATAGCAGATTCATTTTCACATAGAAATCCTGTTAATTTAACTGGTTGTGTTTTTCATACTGCATTTGAATCTGTACTGGAGCTGAAATAACCACACACTGTTCTGTCTGATTCATTTTAATCTGTACTGGAGCTGAAATAACCACACACTGTTCTGTCTGATTCATTTTAATCTGTACTGGAGCTGAAATAACCACACACTGTTCTGTCTGATTCATTTTAATCTGTACTGGAGCTGAAATAACCACACACTGTTCTGTCTGATTCATTTTAATCTGTACTGGAGCTGAAATAACCACACACTGTTCTGTCTGATTCATTTTAATCTGTACTGGAGCTGAAATAACCACACACTGTTCTGTCTGATTCATTTTAATCTGTACTGGAGCTGAAATAACCACACACTGTTCTGTCTGATTCATTTTAATCTGTACTGGAGCTGAAATAACCACACACTGTTCTGTCTGATTCATTTTTTTTTAGCTGCTCAGCGCCTTCGTGAGGAACTTGGTAAGATTTATTTTCATGACTTTATTTGTAGAATTACTTTAAATGTTTCTGTCTGTCTATTATCTATCTATGCGATCAAGTCCCAATTTTGAAAATATTACACAGTGAAATTGTATAAAAATTGTAGTGAATGTGTCTGTCCCTGTTGAGAAATGTGTGGTCGAATTTGGAAATGTAATCAGGTGTGAGAATATCAAGTCGGCTTCACGTATGAACAAGTTGTTGTTGTGCTGCTGAGTAATGTAACAATAGTTTTGGAATTTGTTCAGCAAGGTTTGGTTATTGACTGACTGTTAGTGT
Organism: Acipenser oxyrinchus oxyrinchus; assembly: GCA_030684275.1. NCBI lineage: Eukaryota > Metazoa > Chordata > Actinopteri > Acipenseriformes > Acipenseridae > Acipenser > Acipenser oxyrinchus. Next base: position 3,432,788 of record CM060303.1, on the reverse strand, counting down.
CTGTTCTGCCTCTTGCAGCTCCCGCTAGGAAAAAAACAATTTGTAATATTCCTCCTTTTTTGAAAAACTAACTTATAGGGAGAGAGCTAAGCTGTCATGGAAAAATAATGTCAAGCATTACAATGATTCCTCTGGGTTGTAAATCCCCTGAGTTAAAGCATGTCGTTTCTTTCAGAAAACAGTTATATATGCTTCTGAACGACCTGAATGGAGAGCTAAATGTAGCTTTCAGGTTTCGGGTGGATAGTAGTGAATACATAGTTTTTGCTTCTTCTGAAACAATGAAATGTTTTAAATGTGGCCGTAAAGGGCATATTGTGAAGAACTGCAAGAGGACTGTAGGAGAAACTGAAAGCGAGAGGGAAGAAGCCCCTGGGGAGCCAGGTTGATGGACTCTCGGATTGTGACCGGGGCTGGAGAGATACCTGAAGTGGGGTTGTCAGATGAGGGACAAGGTAGTGAGGGGAGAGAACAGATTGAGGGAATCACGGAACAGAATGAGGCTGTGGTTTTAGTGCTGGAGAAAGAGACGGAAGCAGGTGAGTTTAAACTCTCCAAAGGGAAAAGAAAGGCTAAAACAGACACAGTATTACAGCAAAACGCAGCCTTGTTTCTGAGGCTGGGGTCATTCGGGCTGATGAATCAGAGAGTGAGCTGTCTGTGAGAATGGACTGCGCTCAAACACACAGCACAGAGGTCAGTGGTGGCGATTTTAGCAAAGAGGGGCAGTGATACTGACTCCTCATTTAGCTCTGATCTGTCAGCTAGTCAGCAAGCGAGAGGGGGTATAGTGCTGAAAGCATTCAGGCATTTTAAAGCTCTGTTAAAGGGAAAAGAGGGATTCAAGTTATTGAGCACTGCCCTGATTTAAAATTGTTCTTAAATTCTGCACAGCAAATTAGACACAATGCAGCTGTATTTGGCATTGAGCAAAGAGAAAGAGATCAATTAAAAATGTAATAAGCAAAGTTTGTGCCTCTCTAAACAGGAATGATGTATAAGTCTACACAAGCATCTTTGCTTTTGTACGTTTTACTATTGTTTGTACTTTCCAGTGCATCTCTTTTTCAACCCTACAATGCAGACTCTTAATATAGGAACTTTAAATATAAGTGGAGGTAGAGATTGTGCAAAGAGAGCAGCTCTGTTTGAAAATTTAAACCAAAAGAAAGTTAATGTTGCCATGCAGATGATAATAATAAATCTGAGAGGATTCAGGATTGGGAAGGGGAGGTTATTTTTAGTCATGGAATGAATTTCAGTGCTGGAGTTGTCATGTTATTTGTGAAGGGGTTTAAGTATGACTCTATCAATGTAAGTGAGGTCATTAAGGGGTGCTTGTTGAAAGTGCAAGTATCTGTAGAGGGTAGAAATTTAGTATTTGTTAATATTTATGCACCAAACGATGGGAGAGAGAGGTGCTGTTTTTTCAGACTCTCAATGGAGTTATAGCCCAGAGGCAGACTGAAGAAGTGGTTTTATTAGCTGGTGATTTTAATTGTACAGTTGACGACAAGCTAGACAGGAATAGCCCAGAGCCTCACCCCAGGTCAGTTAAGGAGCTGGTTAGTGTTTTAACAGCATGATAAGGAGGATGTGTGGAGAGTAATGAATCCTGATGTTAAGCACTATACCTGGGCTAAGGAGCCATGGGAATATATGTTTAGCTCGACTAGATACATTTTATGTGTTTAAGCATCATTTAAATTATTTTTCTAAATGTACTATTCATCCCACAGGTCTATCTGATCATAGGTTGGTCAGTTTGAATATGATTATCCCTACTGAATGTGTTTATTCTTCCTATTGGCATTTTATACTGAACTTTTAAAAGACAGTCATTTTTAAAATGTTTTAAATTCTTTTAGGAACGATGGAAGAAAGGGGCTTTTTTATCAATAAGGCAATGGTGGGACGTGAGTAAAGTTCAGACCCGACTGTTTTGTCAACAGTACACTATGAATGCTACAAAGAGCACTAGCGAGGCGATGAGAGAGCTGGTGGAGGATATCACTGAACTCCATAGGGCTCTGACAGAGGAGTTCATTTCTCTGGAGAGATGTGTGCTGGCTATCGAGGAGGTGGGGGGCTGTCAGAACAAGCCAAGCTGACAGAGGAGTTCATTTCTCTGGAGAGATGTGTGCTGGCTATCGGGGAGGTGGGGGGCTGTCAGAACAAGCCAAGCTGACAGAGGAGTTCATTTCTCTGGAGAGATGTGTGCTGGCTATCGGGGAGGTAGGGGGCTGTCAGAACAAGCCAAGCTGACAGAGGAGTTCATTTCTCTGGAGAGATGTGTGCTGGCTATCGGGAGGTGGGGGCTGTCAGGACAAGCCAAGCTGACAGAGGAGTTCATTTCTCTGGAGAGATGTGTGCTGGCTATCGGGAGGTGGGGGCTGTCAGGACAAGCCAAGCTGACAGAGGAGTTCATTTCTCTGGAGAGATGTGTGCTGGCTATCGGGAGGTGGGGGGCTGTCAGGACAAGCCAAGCTGACAGAGGAGTTCATTTCTCTGGAGAGATGTGTGCTGGCTATCGGGGAGGTGGGGGCTGTCAGGACAAGCCAAGCTGACAGAGGAGTTCATTGCTCTGGAGAGATGTGTGCTGGCTATCGGGAGGTGGGGGCTGTCAGAACAAGCCAAGCTGACAGAGGAGTTCATTTCTCTGGAGAGATGTGTGCTGGCTATCGGGAGGTGGGGGCTGTCAGAACAAGCCAAGCTGACAGAGGAGTTCATTTCTCTGGAGAGATGTGTGCTGGCTATCGGGGAGGTGGGGGGCTGTCAGGACAAGCCAAGCTGACAGAGGAGTTCATTGCTCTGGAGAGATGTGTGCTGGCTATTGGGGAGGTGGGGGCTGTCAGAACAAGCCAAGCTGACAGAGGAGTTCATTGCTCTGGAGAGATGTGTGCTGGCTATCGGGGAGGTGTGGGGCTGTCAGGACAAGCCAAGCTGACAGAGGAGTTCATTGCTCTGGAGAGATGTGTGCTGGCTATCGGGTGATGGGAAAGCCTGCCTCTTGTATGAGTGGCTTCATTTTTGCTCTTGTTTTTTGTGACACAGACCTTGTGCAAGTGTTATTGAAAAGGAATTGTGGTGAACAACACTTTGTTTCTGTGTCACCCTGGCAACCCTACTTGTATTTACATGCAACTCTCCACAATAGTGCTGCAATAGATTTTATACCTCAGTGTGTAGAAAGTAATCCAGCTGTTTTCTTTTCAGAGTCTGTGAAGCGAGAGGTCCTTAAATCAGGTATGTAGAGTGTTTGTAAATCCACAGCCTGACTCACCCCAGCACAGCCCTGCCGGTTAGTGTGTGCTACACATCTTCTGAACTGTAGAAAGTACAGGAGGAGTGATTGTAAAATAATGCTCTCTTTATTTCTGTGTTCTAGAATGGAAGTGGATCCTCAGCTCAGCAGGTATGTGTCTCTTCAATGGATTCCTTTCACAGTGGAGGGTAAAAGAACAGCGAGGAGCCCCATCTCACTCACTGTGACTTCATGTTAGCAGGTTCATGTAAACCCTGCATGCTAAAGGTGCTGGTGACCATGACATTGACCTAATATTGACCTCATATGAATGCCACATTGAGTCATGCGATTTCTACTGTATAGAGACAGAACACTTTGAGTAAACTGTCTTAATTTTTGGTAAACAGCTGTATTCTTTGAGTTTCTTTGCTGCAGTTCAGTAAAGATAACCCTTTCACTGCCACTTTGCTTTAACCTCTGGCCATATAATTGATACAGAGAGCACACTATAGACACTCACTTTATTATTTATTATTATTATTATTATTATTATTATTATTATTGTTATTGTCTCCTCTCTTCTTCACAGTTGACAGTTTGACTCTGGACCTCGATACAGCACACCCCCGGCTCACCCTGCCTGTGGATGAGAAACAAGTGAGAAGGAAAAGGCAGGATCATAACAATCCCCAGAGATTTGATTACAGGCACTGTGTGCTGGGCAGGGAGGGCTTCACCTCAGGGAGACACTACTGGGAGCTGGGGGTGGGAGAGAATACATTCTGGAGATTAGGAGTCAGCAGAGAGTCTGCCCCGAGGAACAGGGAGTTCAGTATGACCCCCCAGCAGGGTTACTGGACTGTGGGGTGGGATGGAGATGAAGATAAAGAAGGGTTCATTGCTCTCACTGACCCCCAGACCCCCCTGCCCCGGAGCCTGAAGCCCCAGAAGCTGGGGGTGTATCTGGATTATGAGGAAGGGCGGCTCTCCTTTTACAATGTGGAGGCCAGATCTCACATCTACACTTTCACTGACATGGAGTTCAATCCCAATGAGAAACTCTATCCATTCTTCTGGACGTTGGAATACAAAGACCTTGCACTGGTGTCCCCAGGGAAGATGAATGACAGCTCTTTCTTTCTTCTAGTCTGGAAAGGGATTCTTGCTGCATCAGGTACTGGTTCACTTTATTACATGTTTGCTAGAGGCTGATATGCTTGTTGATTTATTATTCATTTCTATAACTCCTATCAGGTTTGAAGTGTTACAGAAAACCTTTTAGTGTTTCCAACAAAGACAACTAACCATTGCTTTTCATAATAATAATAATAGCATGGGTGATGCAGGTTTTATTATGTTATAGTATTGATCAGTTCATGGCATAATAAATAGTCTGCAGTTGTTACAATAACAACAACTTACAAGTTTAAAGTGTTACCTAAACCCAACCCCAACCCATTGCTATCTCCTGTGCTAAACGTATTGCAGAGATAGCTTTTTCAACATAATATCGATTGTTTTGATATTATTATTCACATATCTTCGTCATAAATCAACTGAGAAATGAAGGTGACGGCAAAACAGTATGAGGATTGTGTCACACCTCCATGTGTACCTGCCTGACTCTTCACACAGTGTGAGGATTGTGTCACACCTCCAGCTGTGTACCTGCCTGACTCTTCACACAGTGTGAGGATTGTGTCACACCTCCAGCTGTGTACCTGCCTGACTCTTCACACAGTGTGAGGATTGTGTCACACCTCCATGTGCACCTGCCTGACTCTTCACACAGTGTGAGGATTGTGTCACACCTCCAGCTGTGTACCTGCCTGACTCTTCACACAGTGTGAGGATTGTGTCACACCTCCATGTGTACCTGCCTGACTCTTCACACAGTGTGAGGATTGTGTCACACCTCCATGTGTACCTGCCTGACTCTTCACACAGTGTGAGGATTGTGTCACATCTCCATGTGTACCTTCCTGACTCTTCACACAGTGTGAGGATTGTGTCACACCTCCATGTGTACCTGCCTGACTCTTCACACATGTTCTGTTTTAAATAGGGATGTGCATGATGCTGATCAAGCATAGTGATATTCATTAGGATCGAAAATCATTCTACACACTATGAAGAGTCAGAAAAATAACAATGGTGAGATTTTAGATGTGCAGCTATTTAGTTTTAACCCTTTGTGGTCCATTTATTAATTCTGCGTCAGGCTCGCCAGGTCTAATTAATTTTACGCGGCATTTAATTTTAGACGCTGTTTAAAAGTATTTTTCCACAGTCAAACGGGTTTAAATGGCCCTGCACATCAACAAAGCACTCACTAGGCATCTCCAGTCCCGCCTCACCCTTTCGTTTGCTATCGCTTTCACATATGCTACCAAATAAAAAATAATAATAATAATAGTCGTACATACCGATCAATCGTCTCCTGATGACTCGCTTTATCACCAAACTCCTCAATAATGCAATCCAAGTCATTATTTTATTGCTATAACATCTCAAAAAGCTCTGCAAATGTCCGTGATAGTCTCTGTGCGCTGATACTGTACTTCCAGCTTGTTTCCATATGACCGCCCCATCTGATGCCAATGGGGTACTATGACTATTCATGAGATACGCCTTTTTTTTTTTTGTCGGCTTTTCTCGGCTCCTTTCGTTCCCACTCGGCCATTGAATGGTTTTCTGGCTTTTTCCATTGAAAAGCGACTTTTATGTTTTTGCGTTTTAAAATGATGTCGGACAGGGTCCGACAAAGGACCTGGTGGGAATAATTGCAATGTCGACCCAGTCCAACAATGGACCGCAAAGGGTTAAATTGAACATTCTGAAATGGTTCATAAACATGTCATGGGTGCTGATAGGCAGGGGTTCACATAACTGGTACACAGCAACTCATGCGCACCAATAAAAAAAATACTTAAATGTGTATATTTCTAACAGGAAAGCATTTTTCATCCAGGCAGCGAGGGTGCGTATTATCTGGCTGTGACTCATACCTGCCTTTTTGTTGGTTTTCTATGGAGTCTCATGGTCTCTGAGATCTTTCAATGATCTCCGGGTAACTGAGCTTATTATCACTGATCATAATTAAATCCGAGTCTCCATATTTCACTTTAGGCCAGAGGGTTTCAATTCACTAAAAAGTCCCTCCCTGCCAGCGCTGTCATTGGCTGCCTCAAGATTTAATAAAACAAAATGGAGAGTGATAGGTGGAATCACTCCAGTTCATAACTTCAATCATTTGTTTAATGGACACTTGAAACATCCAATGATAGCAGGAATCTCAGTTTAGCTGTCCACTCAGAGAAGAGGGATGTAGTTCCGGGGAGTGGCATTGTGAAAGCTCACTGACGCTTCACTTCCCAGACTGAGCGCGGATGAGAGGAGATGTCGATGCTTGAGAGCCGTTACATTTAAACATGAGTTTAAAAAATACATTTACTTCAACACTTTACTTAAAATAACATTTTGTTCCCTCAGTTATATCTTTCTATAAATACTGTTGTGCCATCAAGGTAACATGTTCAACAGCACTAATACAGTGAAGAAGTGTTTTGTTTTTTGCTTTTGAATCCCCAGGGCTGGAATGTGGTGGTAATAACCAGCAATCCGGACTCCTAGTTAAACATTCAGAAACTCTAGTTGTTGTCTCTGACACTGCCATTAACCCTTTAAGGGTGTGATGGTGTAACACGATCATACTGAAGTGTCATTCTGGGCCCGTGATCGGGTAAACACGATTAAAACACACTTCGTTTCTTTGACTTGCTGGGACACCATACTTTGCAGTACAGCTTGTTAATGCATGTCGTTGGATAGGGGAGGGGTTGAACTTCACTGCCTGATTGGTTGTTTATTTGTGTGACGTCACTGAGACGGGCATTTCATTTGTAAAGGGCGGAGACATTTCATAGCAACACGCAGAGTCAAAACATGACACAGGAACTTGTTTACAGCAAAGAAAATAACTGGGAAACACTATAAATCCAATATATTCGACTTATAGTTATATTAGAACATTTATTCTGTCTCGTGTTTTATATGTTTTTACAACATTTCTAAATATCAAACGAGTGGATATAAGGGTTCATGTTTCAGGAACTACATTTATTTATTATTTTTTTCCTCATTGCTGATAATAATGGAGTGAAGAACTATTATTTTATTTATACATATTTATTTTGAGAAAATAAATCGAGTAGTGTCCATTATTGCTTCTAAAAACCCTGAGAATAAACGTGTATTCTGTCATTGCAATCACTCAGGTGAAACAGTGTCTTTTGTAATCTGCCCAAACAACATCAATATTTTTCAACAAAGCTTTCAGGAAGTATTGTAAGGTCCCTCGGGTCATAGAATAAGACATTTTTATACATGTAACTCTAAGCAGAATACATAATAATAGAAAAATACGTAATGTTAAAAGAAAAGAAACAAAATATCATTTTGAAAAAAAGTGAAAAGCTTGTCTGGTTTCTGAAGTGCTTTATAATGTTCAGAAGAAAAGAACAGTTCCAAGATGCGACTGTAAAAATAGAATTTTTATAGGAAGAGCGTCAACTACTGCCAAAAATGGCTGGTCCTTAAAGGGTTAACCACATTATAAATGCTTGGTCCTTAAAGAGTTAAGCAGTGCTGCTTGTGAGTGTGGGTTTCCACATTTTAAAAGCCAAATATCGATCCCGCCTATCAGCCTCAGTCTGCCCTGATGCACATTCATGTGTGTAAGATAACACTGAAACCTTTGATCCTGAACCCAGTTTGATCCTTTGATCCTGAACCCCTACTCTCCTCTTCCCTCCCTCTCTCCTCTTCCTCCCTCTCCCTCTCTCCTCATCTTGTTTTCTGAGTACATTGACTTTATTATGTCATACATTTTACCCCCTACACCACATTGTAGAATTTTATAATTTAAACCTTCATGCCAAATGGAATCAAATGCTTTTTTAAAGTCTGTAAAACAAGAGAAAATGCTTCCTTTATTTTTTTGTTGTACATGTTTGTTGATTAGGGTGTGGAGGGTGTAAATATGGTTATTGGTCATTTGGTAGAAATCCAATCTGACTCTTACTCAGGACACTGTGTTCGGTAAGGAAAGCCAGTATCCGGGTATTGATGATACTGCAGAATACCTTCTCCAGGTTGCTGCTCACACAGATGCCTCGGTAGTTGTTGAGGTTCAGTTTGTCTCCACATTTTAAAATTAAGCCCTTGGATATAAGCCCTTGGTTCCAGATGAATAATTTAAGCAGGGCCACCTGCAGCTTAGGGCTGCTGTGTTTGAGCATCTCGGTACTGATGCTGTCGGGTCACAGGCTTTCCTGGGTTTGTACCTGAGGTGTAAATCTGGATTATGTGGCTGATGATGTTTTTGATTTGATACTTGACTTAGTTTTTCCTTATTGTTTCACATTCCTCATCAAACCATTGTTCTTTGGGTTTGTGCTTCTGATTGTTTGTTTGTTTTTACTTGTTCATTTGTTTGAGATTTGCCTTGCTTGCTGTTTTTCTAATATTTCATTCATGTGTTTAACTGCCAGATTTACTCCTCTCACATTAGGCTGGCACTGTGTGATTTGGAAGGTGTCAGTAAGGTTAGTGATTTCAGGAGAGCCAGTTGCTTTATTGAATTCCTCTGTGCTGTTTGGAGCCCATTTATAAGTATGGTTCAGATGGTACAGCTTGCATGGCTGTATTAGTGTGTTACTGGGCTGTCCTGTTCTTTGTAGGAACACAGTAATTTGACTGTGGTCTGACAGAGGTGTTTGTGGCCTGACAGTGAATGCATTAATAAAGGAGGGGTCCAGGTCAGTGATGGCGTAATCAACTACGCTAGTCCCAAGAGCTGAGCAGTATGTGAATCTACCTAAAGAGCTCTTATTGTATTACCTGTACTGTAACACTTGAAATGTATTTGCTTACAATTGTAAGTCGCCCTGGATAAGGGCGTCTGCTAAGAAATAAATAATAATAATAATAAAGAGCCCTCTCTGATCCTGCCATTAATGATGTAGAGACCCCAGGCTTGAAAGAGATGCACTAACTACCTCCCTTTACAATTGGGTTGTTTCTGTGGATTGAGGTAGGTGTGAGGTACAGAGGGGTTTGTCCAGATACATGGCTGTTACCTTGTGTGCTTCTACAATCAGGCTCTGTTCCTGTTCTGGCGTTGAAATCGTTGAAGGGCACTATGATCTCCCTGTAGCCTGAGGGACAGTGAGTGGCACATCTGCACGCACCATGTGTCTAATAGGATAATAATATCAATATTATTTACATTGAGAACAAACCTCCTGAAGACCGAGGAGTACAGACCATGGATGTTCAGCAGCTGATTGAAGGAGATCTCATCTTTTCTCTTTTTCTTTTAAATTTCTATTTATAGTAAAACAAAATGCAAATTACAACATTTAAGTAAAGCTGTAGATGTGTCTAAGCAGTGATACTGTGTCTGATATGTACACACTCACACTCACACACACACACACACACACATATAGTCCAGCAGTCTTGAGCAGAGGGCGTTGAGGAGCTGTTTTATCTCACCCAGCTCAGTGGTGGCAGGGGGGGCTGGCTGAGCGAGGGCTCCAGTGTAGCTGAGCTGGTGCTGCGGCTGTTTGGTGCATGGAGGGGCTCTGGGCCTGGCTGGGCTGTGCTGCTTCAGGTTGCAATGGCTCAGGCAGTGTTGGGCCGTGCTGTGCTGTGCGGGTGAGGGGTGGGTTGGCCCCTCGCAGGTGTGTGTCCTGTGGCTCCAGGGGGTCTCCTCACTGGTTGTATGCTGCGTTGGGGAGGGGCTGGCTGGGCTGCGGCCCATGGCTGTATCCTTGAGGGATTTATCAAAGACCCGGACGCCTTCCTGGTTGAGGTGCAGTCTGTCGTACGGCTGCCAGGGGCTCAGTGTGGGGGGGTGTGCCAGGTGGACGCTGGGGATCAGAGCACAGCCCCGGGCGATCTCAGCGTTGATATTACTGGTGATGTGTGGGGGGGTGTCTGCTCTGTGAAAATGACAACTCTGGAGTCTGAACTCCTGCGTGGTTCTCTCTGACTCCTTCCTCACTGCTCGCGTCTCCGTGCTGGCCCAGGGCAGATATCTGGTACTGGCTCGGCTGAGCAAGGCTGGGGCCGGGGTTAACTCGTACTGCCTGAAACGATAGAGTCTACCAAAAGATTTCACAGGAATTGAGAAATATGGGACTAAACCGTGTGTGAACTGCAAGGTCTGCTGCTGTTTCATTAATTGGGTTCCATGTATTTATCAGTAACGCTTTATATTGCGTTGCATAAATTAATATTAAATAGATATGCAATTGATATTAAATTAATGTTAAATTAATATTTAATAAATGTGCACTAGCTGGTTTCTTGCTAAATATTAACCAAATGTAATTTCACGTCCATTTATATTATTTTTTATTACCTTTTGAAAATATGTAATAATTTCCCTTATTGAAAATACAGTTAATCTGACTTAAATGTCAATGGAAAGTAACAAGGAATAATTGAACGTAAATTTAACATGCAATTTAACATTCATTTATTATCAATTTAATATTAATTTATGCCACGCAATATAAAGCGTTGCCATTTTCTCTAATGAATAAAGTGATCAGTAATTGTGCATATTATTTCATGGTTACTTTATAAACCAGTCCTTAGCAGAAAAAATAAATAGAAATAAGATCCATATATTGGAAATGTGTAAAGTATCTGAAAATCACATTCAATGTGGTCATTTTTAAAAAAATACCATATATTAACATTGCATGTATAAAAACAAGTTGTAAAGAAAAAATATCTTCAATATTTCGTTTAGATTTTGTTTTTAATAGGCCTACTTTAAATCTATTTTTCTGACGTGTTTACTGACATTTTTAAATACTATCTGTAACTTTTAAAGGTATTATTAGTAGTAGTTAATCTAAATTAATAGGAAATTAAATTATTCAGTCTGTATTTGCAGTCAGCAACATGTGAAAAACAAACACATATTTCTGTATTCGTGTGAAATCTTTTGGTAGACTTTATCATTTCGGTCAGTACGACCTCGGGATCCACTCTCAAAACAAATCCACAGCACTCCTCTGTGCACGTGTGTCCACTGAATCTGACGTCACGTTCCACAGGCAGCTTCTGCTTTGAGCAGCAGTGTGAAGGTGCGCCGCGACACAGTCCCGGGTGGGTCGTGGGAGCAATGACGTTGTGTGTAGTTTTTCTATTAATAGCGCAAAGCAGGCACCGACAGCAGCTGAAACTGTAGAAAAACAAAGTGTAGCAAGGCAGTATTGGCAGACTGTCAATCAAAGCAGAAATTCACAAATCAGAGGTCACAGATTGCCTTCCTGTAGGCGGGATGAGGAGCGAGAGCTCTGGCAATAGGGCGGTGTTAAGGTCATGTGATCGCTCTGCTGGCACATGTAAACAGTGGGTGCGTCACGACACTTTTTGCCGGCTAGATTGCAGACGGGAGTCTGCGCGTGACGTCACAGTCTGTGCAGACGCAGCGTGGACAGCTTTGGAAGATGAACAACAGTTCTGAGCAGAACCGAAATGGAGGTGGTGTTGAGAGAACTTCTAATCGCAGAAGTGGATGCAATCGAAGTTCCCTTTGTGCTCCACCAGCTTCATAATTTACAGCATGATCAGAAAATGTATAGCAGAAACAGTCCCTGCTATAAAGAGATAATATAAACGTATGTTTTGTGATGTGAGACAAATGAATGAGGATTATAACGGGCAGGATTCCCCCGCCCTCTCACAAAGGGGTAGTTAGACAGTACTGTATTTTGATCTGGGACAAAAATAATTCAAATACTTGCACATATGGTCACATATCTCACTTCAACTACCTGTTATTAAAGCTGATTTATTCTCCTTGATTCAAAGCAGGTTATTCCCTGTCCCTGATAGCCTTTCATCAATAACCAATTACACCTGCTGAAAATAACAGAGCGGTTTTATGATTATTTTTATTTTTTTTACATATTTAAACCTTTAGAATAAATATCTGAATATTTGAAAAGTATAATAACTGTGTGGAAAAAGAGTCGAATCATTTTAATTTTTATTATAGATCATTAATAAGATAATTAATGCTATGACTGGAAGGCGATTCACCCCCCTGACTAGGTGTCAGTAGCACATGCAGTGAGGATTGGATCTGGGTGCTACTCGCTTCTTTGTCAGCCAGCGCTCGTCTATTGTTTTGAGCCGCGGCTGCTCCAGCGCAGGACCTCTTGAGAAGCTGCGCGGCTCTGCAGACGTTTAAGCCCGTGGATGCGTGACCTGGTGACGTCTTTTCCGGCTGAGTTCACGTAGACGATGAATTTTGGACAGGTTTTCCACAGAATCTGCGCAGATTTAGCAAAGTCTGCGTATCGTGAACACACCCATTGCCTTCCTGTAGGCGGGATGAGGAGCGAGAGCTCAGCCAATAGGGCGGTGTTAAGGTCATGTGATCGCTCTGCTGACAGATGCAGATTCTGTGCAGAATCTGACCATTAGCCAATGATCTTAAGAACATAAGAAAGTTTCGAGAGGAGGCCATTCAGCCCATCTTGCTTGTTTGGTTGTTAGTAACTTATTGATCCCAGAATCTCATCAAGCAGCTTCGAAGGATCCCAGGGTGTCAGCTTCAACAACATTACTGGGAGTTGGTTCCAGACCCTCACAATTTCTTCTATGAACTGGACAGTTTCTGCACAGAATCTGCATGTGATGATCGTGAACGCACCCAGTGTGTTCAGTATTAATAACATTACAATATGTCGACCTGCTCCCAAAGAAGACGTTTTTAAAGTATAAAGAACACGACAGGCAGCTGCAGGAGTTTGAATGCGTTTGAACCGCGGGCTCAGCTTTGAGGAGCTGGAATGGGTTTGTGTTCTTTTGTAGAAACGTTTTCATACTAACTTTTGTACTTGATAACATTCATTTAAAAATTCAATTGATGCCTATGATGAATACGATTTTGTGACTAATTAGCTGTTAACATTTAAAACATTGAGTACTCTGATGTGTGTTTCAATATTAACTAAATCAAGTTATTAATCAAACTCATACATCTTGTTACATACCGGTAACTGATTTATTAAAATGTTTGGATAAGCTGCTATTTTATTAGTTACTGGCTCGTTCACAGTTTTTCAAATTTGGCTGCAGATGGATTTATTTTCTGGATTTAAGTTTTATTTTTGGTTAAGTGCCGCAGCTTCGCTCCGCAATTGATTTTTTTTTTTGGGGGGGGGGTGCAAGTTGTATTTCGTTGTACAGAATAGAGGCGAAAACAGTAACTTCTGCGCGGCTCTCGTGTCCCTCTCTGTTGAGCGCATTCGTCTGTATTGTGCGTTACAGTTCAGCGTGAGAGGGAAGGGCTGGGCGTTTCAGTTACACAGTGCTCTGAAATTAAGAGTCATGTTTCTGTGCGCGTTGTGCTGGTTTTACTCAAAGTGATTCCTGTTCAGGTATTTATGAATGCGAATAATAAGAGACATGCACTTCTTTCTTGTGTGAGGACCTAGAAAAATAACTGCATTTCTAAAATGTTCAATTATACAAAGATCCCTCATTTAAAGATTTGATTAAAAAAAAAGTCTGTTTAGTTTTTGCAATTTATTTTATTTAATAAAATTAATTTCAATCAGTGCATATTCTATGTGATTTCCATCTTTCACAATATTTATTCAGATGTATAAAGGACAGTTTAGATTCGGTTTATTTATAGTGTTACAGGTTTAAACATATACAATGTTTTTAATTTGACATTTTCCCAAGGAGTGCGGAACCCCTGCTGTATCTCACGGCTCATTGCGTTCACTGCGGTTTCCATGACAACAGAACACTGCTACAATTCCAACTGAATGTTCCAAACTGCCGCTTGAGTTCAGCCTGTCGATTTAAGAGACTTCACTGTACGTGGTGATCTTGGGGTTTAGTTAATATTTATATCTAGTAAATATTATTATTTTAACGTTCATTTTATACCCTTCATACCCTCCTCACTCATACCCTCTCACCTCATACCCTCCTTCATACACTCCCTCCTTCATACCCTCTCTCACTCATACCCTCCCCCTTCATACCCTCCTTCCTCAATTCTACTACTACTACTAATAATAATACTAATTCATACTAATAATACTACTAATAATAATAATAATAATAATAATGATGTCTCCTCTCTGCTCCACAGTTGATGTGACTCTGGACCCTGATACAGCGTCCCGCTGGCTCACCCTGTCTGCGGAGGGGAAACGAGTGAGACTGGGAGGGACACAGGGTCTCCCTGACACTCCAGAGAGATTTGATTGCTGGCCCTGTGTGCTGGGCAGGGAGAGCTTCACCTCAAGGAGACGCTACTGGCAGGTGCAGGTGGGGGGGAATACAGACTGGAGATTAGGAGTCAGCAGAGAGTCTGCCGAGAGGAAGGGGGGGTTCAGCATGACCCCCCAGCAGGGTTACTGGACTGTGGGGTGGAGTGGAGGTGCGTTCACTGCTCTCACTGACCCCCAGACCCCCCTCCCCCTGAGCCTGAAGCCCCAGAAGCTGGGGGTGTATCTGGATTATGAGGAAGGGCAGCTCTCCTTTTACAATGTGGAGACCAGATCTCACATCTACACTTTCACTGACATGGAGTTCAATCCCAATGAGAAACTCTATCCATTCTTCTATACTGGGGACAGGAATACAGACCTTGTGCTGGAGTCCCCTGACCCTGACCCTGTCAGCGCTGCAGATTAAACACACATTGCTGTCTGAACCAGGAAACTATTCAAACAGCTCAGACAATCTCCTCTTCACTTTCACTGACACTCTCTCTGCACTCTTCTGGGCTGATGAGAAGAAATCCTCTCTCTTCCACCCTCTTACCCTGAGCCCTCCTCTTTATTTCTCTACACCCCTTTCCTACTCTCCCTTCCTGTCTGCCTCTCTCTTCCCCTCCACCTCTCCATCTCCAGATCCCTCCCTCTCTCCTCTTCTGCTCTCCTCTCTCTCTCTCCTTCCTCTTCCCTCTGACATCTCAATCCCTCCCTCTCCCTCCTGCCTCTCTCCACTCCTCCTCTCTCCTCTCCTCCTCCTCTACTCTCTCTCTCTCCCACCCTGCCCTCTACTCTCCCTCTCTCCTCCCTGCCCTCTCTACTCTCCCTCTCTCCACCCTCCCTCTCTCTCTCCCTCTCTCCACTCCTGCCTCTCTACTCTCCCTCTCTCCTCTCCTGCCTCTCTACTCTCCTCTCTCCTCCATCCTCTGCTCTCTCTCTCCTCCTCCCTCTCTCTCTCTCTCTCACCCTGCCCTCTCTCTCCTCTCTCTCCTCCATGCCCTCTCTACTCTCCTCTCTCCACCCTGCCTTCTCTACTCTCCCTCTCTCCCACCCTGCCCTCTCTACTCTCCCTCTCTCCTCCCTGCCTCTCTACTCTCCCTCTCTCCCCCTGCCCCTCTCTACTCTCCCTCTCTCCACCCTCCTCTCTCTACTCTCCCTCTCTCCACCCTGCCCTCTCTACTCTCCCTCTCTCCTCCTCCTCTCTCTCCCTCTCTCCACCCTGCCTTCCCTCTCTCTCTCTCCTCCGTCCTCTCTACTCTCCCTCTCTCCACCATGCCTCTCTACTCTCCCTCTCTCCTCCCTTCTCTGCTCTCCCTCTCTCCTCCTCCTCTCTCTCCTCTCCCTGCCTCCTCTACTCTCCCTCTCTCCACCCTGCCTCTCTACTCTCCCTCTCTCCTGCCTCTCTGCTCTCCCTCTCTCCACCCTGCCTTCTCTACTCTCCCTCCCTCCTCCATCTCTCTACTCTCCCTCTCTCCACCCTGCCCTCTCTACTCTCCCTCTCTCCTCCTTCTCTTCTCTACTCTCCCTCCTCCTCTCTCCTCTGCCTCCCTCCTACTCTCTCCTCTCTCCTCCCTGCCTCTCTACTCTCCCTCTCTCCTCCCTGCCCTCTCTACTCTCCCTCTCTCCATCCTCCTCTACTCTCCCTCTCCTCCTCCCTCTCCTCCTCTACCCTCCTCTCTCTCTCTCTCTCGCCACCCTGCTCTCCCTACTCTCCTCTCCTGCCCTCTCTACTCTCCCTCTCTCCTCCCTCCCTCTCTACTCTCCCTCTCTCCACCCTGCCTCTCTACTCTCCCTCTCTCCCCTGCCCTCTCTACTCTCCCTCTCTCCACCCTGCCTCTCTACTCTCCCTCTCTCCTCCCTGCCTCTCTCTCCTCTCTCCTCTCTGCCTTCTCTCTGCCTCTCTCCACCCTGCCCTCTCTCTCTCCCTCCTCTCCTGCCTCTCCCTCTCTCCACTCCTCCATCCTCTCTACTCTCCCTCTCTCCTCCATCCCCTCTACTCTCCTCTCTCCTCCACCCTGCC
Organism: Acipenser oxyrinchus oxyrinchus; assembly: GCA_030684275.1. Classification (NCBI taxonomy): domain Eukaryota; kingdom Metazoa; phylum Chordata; class Actinopteri; order Acipenseriformes; family Acipenseridae; genus Acipenser; species Acipenser oxyrinchus. The sequence continues at coordinate 3,416,194 of CM060303.1, read as the reverse complement.
TCTCTCTACTCTCCCTCTCTCCTCCCCTCCTCTCTACTCTCCCTCTCTCCTCCATCCTCTCTACTCTCCCCCTCTCCTCCCTACCCTCTCTACTCTCCCTCTCTCCTCCATCCTCTCTACTCTCCCTCTCTCCTCCCTCCTCTCTACTCTCCCTCTCTCCTCCCTGCCTCTCTACTCTCCCTCTCTCCTCCCCCCTCTCTCCTCTCCCGCTCTCCTCCCTCCTCTCTACTCTCCCTCTCTCCTCCCTACCCTCTCTACTCTCCCTCTCTCCTCCATCCTCTCTCTCCCTCTCGCCTCCCTGCCCTCTCTACTCTCCTCTCTCTCTCCCTCCCTCCTCTCTACTCTCCCTCTCTCCGCTCCCCTGCCCTCTCGACTCTCCCTCTCTCCTCCCTCCTCTCTCCTCTCTCTCTCCTCCTCTCTCTACTCTCTACAGCTGTGATATGTCGTAGCCCTGGATAAGGGTGTCTGCTAAGAAATGAATAATGATAAAAGACTTTCTAGACAATAGATGAATGCATTATTTTCCATGTAATCAATATTTACACTGAAGCTGAGATGCTCCTGAATATTATTCATTGCTAAACTTAGTGAACTGATTTCTGCTATTTTGATCTGAATCTTCTGTTCTCTTTTTGTAGCGCATCTATTTTCTCTCTTTCTTGATAAAATGTCTAAAAGATCTAACGGTGTTGTGTGATTTGCTGCTCAATTGTTTACCTCGGCAATCTTGAACTCGTAAAAGAAAGACATTCATGACAGCAGAGTGCTGATTAAATGAGACCATTACACATATGAATGAATTGGATCCTTAAACTGGACATTTTAATTGTGATTCTTCCCACATAACTCTCAACAATAACAAGCCTGTTGGGTCCATGAGCAGATTCTTCACAGAGACACTGTGCTCTAGCTGCTATAGTCAGCAATCAAACACTGTGCTCTAGTCTAGCTGCTATAGTCAATCAAACACTGTGCTCTAGTCTAGCTGCTATAGTCAATCAAACACTGTGCTCTAGTCTAGCTGCTATAGTCAGCAATCAAACACTGTGCTCTAGTCTAGCTGCTATAGTCAATCAAACACTGTGCTCTAGTCTAGCTGCTATAGTCAATCAAACACTGTGCTCTAGTCTAGCTGCTATAGTCAATCAAACACTGTGCTCTAGTCTAGCTGCTATAGTCAATCAAACACTGTGCTCTAGTCTAGCTGCTATAGTCAATCAAACACTGTGCTCTAGTCTAGCTGCTATAGTCAATCAAACACTGTGCTCTAGTCTAGCTGCTATAGTCAATCAAACACTGTGCTCTAGTCTAGCTGCTATAGTCAATCAAACACTGTGCTCTAGTCTAGCTGCTATAGTCAATCAAACACTGTGCTCTAGTCTAGCTGCTATAGTCAATCAAACACTGTGCTCTAGTCTAGCTGCTATAGTCAATCAAACACTGTGCTCTAGTCTAGCTGCTATAGTCAATCAAACACTGTGCTCTAGTCTAGCTGCTATAGTCAATCAAACACTGTGCTCTAGTCTAGCTGCTATAGTCAATCAAACACTGTGCTCTAGTCTAGCTGCTATAGTCAATCAAACACTGTGCTCTAGTCTAGCTGCTATAGTCAGCAATCAAACACTGTGCTCTAGTCTAGCTGCTATAGTCA
>CM060303.1:3393016-3414043 GCA_030684275.1 Acipenser oxyrinchus oxyrinchus | reverse complement strand
AGACAGACACACAGACAAACACACAGACAGACACAGAGACAAACACACAGACAGACACAGAGACAAACACACAGACAGACACAGAGACAAACACACAGACAGACACACAGACAGACACACAGACAGACACACAGACACACAAACAGACACACATACACAGAGACAGACACACTGACACACACACAGACACACAGACACATAGACACACACAGACACATAGACAGACACACAGACACACAGACACACAAACACACAGACACACAGGACAGACATAGACAGACACACAGACACACAGACACAAACAAACACACAGACAGATAGTGCTAAAGTGACCTAGGAAGTGCGGGTGTAGCAGATAACACAAGAGCAAGGCATAGAAACAGAACTTCCTGTAATGTAAAGTAGCACTAGATCTCGTTTTAAAATGAAAATCCATGTTTTACTGTAAGTACTTGTTTCTTTCCAAACTGCACGGAGGAGCAGGACAGACAGGTGAGATTCAGGGAGTTAGTTTGAGAGCTCTGTGTGTGTGAATGGAGGTGCAGGACAGACAGGTGAGATTCAGGGAGTTAGTTTGAGAGCTGTGTGTGTGAATGGAGGAGCAGGACAGACAGGTGAGATTCAGGGAGTTAGTTTGAGAGCTGTGTGTGTGTGAATGGAGGTGCAGGACAGACAGGTGAGATTCAGGGAGTTAGTTTGAGAGCTGCTGTGTGTGTGAATGGAGGTGCAGGACAGACAGGTGAGATTCAGGGAGTTAGTTTGAGAGCTCTGTGTGTGTGAATGGAGGTGCAGGACAGACAGGTGAGATTCAGGGAGTTAGTTTGAGAGCTGTGTGTGTGTGAATGGAGGTGCAGGACAGACAGGTGAGATTCAGGGAGTTAGTTTGAGAGCTCTGTGTGTGTGAATGGAGGTGCAGGACAGACAGGTGAGATTCAGGGAGTTAGTTTGAGAGCTGCTGTGTGTGTGAATGGAGGTGCAGGACAGACAGGTGAGATTCAGGGAGTTAGTTTGAGAGCTCTGTGTGTGTGAATGAGAGGTGCAGGACAGACAGGTGAGATTCAGGGAGTTAGTTTGAGAGCTCTGTGTGTGTGAATGGAGAGTGCAGGACAGACAGGTGAGATTCAGGAGTTAGTTTGAGAGCTGTGTGTGTGTGAATGGAGGTGCAGGACAGACAGGTGAGATTCAGGAGTTAGTTTGAGAGCTGTGTGTGTGTGAATGGAGGGCAGGACAGACAGGTGAGATTCAGGGAGTTAGGAGAGTGGAGAGGGAATGGAGGTGCAGGATAGAGAGGAGAGATGAGGGAGAGGAGAGGAGTTAGGAGGAGCAGGAGACTGGTGAGATGCAGGGAGTGAGGAGAGCGAGAGAGAGGAGAGGAGAAGGATGGAGAGGGGTGAGGAAGGAGGGAGGGAGAAGAGGAGAGAGGGAGGAGGAGAGTGTGTGGAGGGAGGAGGTGCAGGAGAGGACAGGTGAGATGAGGAGAGGAGAGTGTGAGTGTGATGGGGAGAGCGTAGTAGTAGTGAGAGGAGAGCAGGTGAGAGAGGGAGAGGAGAGAGAGGGAGAGAGAGCCGGGAGAGGAGGGGAGAGTAGGAGAGGGAGGGAGGAGAAGAGAGGAGAGAGGGGAGAGGAGAGAGGGGAGGAGGAGAGAGGGAGAGAGAGGAGGAGAGAGAGAGAGGAGAGGAGAGAGGAGAGAGAGGGGAGGAGGGGAGAGAGAGAGAGGAGAGAGGGGAGAGGAGAGAGGAGGGGAGGAGAGAGAGAGGAGAGAGGAGGAGAGGAGAGAGGAGGAGGAGAGAGAGAGGAGAGGGGGAGAGAGAGGAGAGGAGAGGGGAGAGGAGAGAGAGGAGAGGAGGAGAGGGAGAGGAGAGAGGAGAGGAGAGAGGGAGAGAGGAGAGAGGAGGAGGAGAGAGGGAGAGAGGAGAGGGAGAGAGAGGGAGAGGAGAGAGGAGAGGAGAGAGGGAGAGAGAGAGAGAGAGGAGAGAGAGAGAGAGAGAGGAGGAGAGGAGAGAGGAGAGAGGAGGAGAGGGAGAGAGAGAGGGAGAGGAGAGGAGAGAGGGAGAGAGAGGAGAGAGGAGAGGACAGAGAGGAGAGAGAGGAGAGGAGAGAGAGAGGTGAGAGAGGAGAGAGGAGAGAGAGGAGAGAGGAGAGAGAGAGGAGAGAGAGGAGAGAGGAGAGAGAGAGGGGAGAGGAGAGAGAGGAGAGAGGAGAGAGGAGAGGGAGAGAGAGAGGAGAGAGAGGAGAGAGAGGAGAGAGGAGAGAGAGGAGAGAGAGGAGGAGAGAGGAGAGAGGAGAGAGGAGAGAGGAGAGAGAGGAGAGAGAGAGAGAGGAGAGAGAGAGAGAGGAGAGAGAGGAGAGGAGAGAGGAGAGAGAGAGAGAGAGAGAGGAGAAGAGGAGAGAGGAGAGTGTTCTGAAAGAGGAGAGAGGCAAGAGGCACCTTCACCATTCACCGCAGTAGAGTTTTCCGGGTCTGACATCACCACTACAAGCTATCCTGTGACAGTGTGTCAGTGTGTGTGTATCAGTGGTAATGTCAAGGCTGCACTCTGTATTGATTCTGTATTGATTCTGTATTGACTCTGTATTGACTCTGTATTGACTCTATTGATTCTGTATTGACTCTGTATTGATTCTCAGTGGTATATCGAGGGGCTGGAGTGTGAGAAGGCAGGGCTCAGGATGGGGCGCTGTGGAGAGACTCCGCCGATCACTGAGCAGACGACTCAACAGCAGGAAGAACCAGAATGACACAATCACCCTGACCAGGAGAGAGGAGTGAGACAGGGAGTGAGACACAGTGAGGTGAGTCACCCTGACCGGGAGAGAGGAGTGAGACAGGGAGTGAGACACAGTGAGGTGAGTCACCCTGACCGGGAGAGAGGAGTGAGACAGGGAGTGAGACACAGTGAGGTGAGTCACCCTGACCGGGAGAGAGGAGTGAGACAGGGAGTGAGACACAGTGAGGCGAGTCACCCTGACCGGGAGAGAGGAGTGAGACAGGGAGTGAGACACAGTGAGGTGAGTCACCCTGACCGGGAGAGAGGAGTGAGACAGGGAGTGAGACACAGTGAGGTGAGTCACCCTGACCGGGAGAGAGGAGTGAGACAGGGAGTGAGACACAGTGAAGTGAGTCACCCTGACGGGAGAGAGGAGTGAGACAGGGAGTGAGACACAGTGAGGTGAGTCACCTTGACCGGGAGAGAGGAGTGAGACAGGGAGTGAGACACAGTGAGGTGAGTCACCTTGACCGGGAGAGAGGAGTGAGACAGGGAGTGAGACACAGTGAGATGAGTCACCCTGACCGGGAGAGAGGAGTGAGACAGGGAGTGAGACACAGTGAGGTGAGTCACCCTGACCGGGAGAGAGGAGTGAGACAGGGAGTGAGACACAGTGAGGTGAGTCACCCTGACTGGGAGAGAGGAGTGAGACAGGGAGTGAGACACAGTGAGGTGAGTCACCCTGACCGGGAGAGAGGAGTGAGACAGGGAGTGAGACACAGTGAGGTGAGTCACCCTGACTGGGAGAGAGGAGTGAGACAGGGAGTGAGACACAGTGAGGTGAGTCACCCTGACCGGGAGAGAGGAGTGAGACAGGGAGTGAGACACAGTGAAGTGAGTCACCCTGACAGGAGAGAGGAGTGAGACAGGGAGTGAGACACAGTGAGGTGAGTCACCCTGGTTGGGAGAGAGGAGTGAGACACAGTGAGGTCAGACTCTCCTCTCCTCCTCTCTGTCCTCTCTCCTCCCCTCTCCTCCTCTCTCTCCTCTCCTCTCCTCTCCCTCGCCTCTCTCCTCTCCTCTCTCCTCTCCCTCTCCCTCTCTCCTCTCTTCTTTCCTCTCCCCTCTCTCCTCTCTCTCCCCTCGCCCTTCCCCTCTCACCCCTCTTCTCTCCTCTCTCTTCTCTCCTCCTCTCTGCCATGAGCTTGTCCCCTCACAGTACTGATGACCAGGACACACAGATATTCCGATATTCATACCAGGGCTGTGCACATAGCTTCAGAGGAATCCCCTTTAACAGATATTAAAGAAAGCAAACCAGCCCTTTAACACCAGAACGACTGTGTTTATAGGCTTACCTAGAACAACCGTGAGTGGTCAATTAAAAACAACATCAGCATTATAATGAAAGGACAAATAATTGATTATGAGTCGTAGTTTCATTCAGGAACATCATATAAAGCATCAACACAACCGAAACACTGTAAATAAACAGACATTTGAACAGAAATGTGTTTATATACAGACATGTTACATGAAGCACAACCTCAAAAAACAGTAAAAAAATGAAATAAACTTATGGAAACTATAAAAAGATCTAAAATGGAAAATTACCTATATGATAACAATATCCTGGGAGACAGTCAGCATGGTTTTAGGAAAGGGAGATCGTGTCTAACTAACCTGCTTGACTTTTTGAGGATGCAACATTGACAATGGATAATTGCAAAGCATACGACATGGTTTATTTAGATTTCCAGAAAGCTTTTGACAAAGTCCCGCACAAAAGTTTCATTCTCAAACTGAACGCAGTAGGGATTCAAGGAAATGCATGCACATGGATTAGGGAGTGGTTAACATGTAGAAAACAGAAAGTACTGATTAGAGGAGAAACCTCAAAATGGAGCGAGGTAACCAGTGGTGTACCACAGGGATCAGTATTAGGTCCTCTGCTATTCCTAATCTACATTAATGATTTAGATTCTGGTATAGTAAGCAAACTTGTTAAATCTGCAGACGACACAAAAATAGGAGGAGTGGCAAACACTGTTGCAGCAGCAAAGGTCATTCAAAATGATCTAGACAGCATTCAGAACTGGGCAGTCACATGGCAAATGACATTTAATAGAGAAAAGTGTAAAGTACTGCATGCAGGCAATAAAAATGTGCATTATAAATATCATATGGGAGATACTGAAATTGAAGAAGGGAACTATGAAAAAGACCTAGGAGTTTATGTTGACACAGAAATGTCTTCATCTAGACAATGTGGGGAAGCTATAAAAAAGGCCAACAAGATGCTCGGATATATTGTGAGAAGTGTTGAATTTAAATCAAGGGAAGTAATGTTAAAACTTTACAATGCATTAGTAAGACCTCACCCATAATATTGTGTTCAGTTCTGGTCACCTCATTACAAAAAGGATATTGCTGCTTTAGAAATAGTGCAAAGAAGAGCGAGCAGAATTATCCCGGGTTTAAAAGGCATGTCGTATGCAGACAGGCTAAAAGAATTGAATCTATTCAGTCTTGAACAAAGAAGACTACGCGGCGATCTGATTCAAGCTTTCAAAATCCTAAAAGGTATAGACAATGTCGACCCAGGGGACTTTTTTGACCTGAAAAAATAAACAAGGACCAGGGGTCACAAATGGAGATTAGATAAAGGGGCATTCAGAACAGAAAATAGGAGGCACTTTTTTACACAGAGAATTGTGAGGGTCTGGAACCAACTCCCCAGTAATGTTGTTGAAGCTGACACCCTGGGATCCTTCAAGAAGCTGCTTGATGAGATTCTGGGATCAATAAGCTACTAACAACCAAACGAGCAAGATGGGCTGAATGGCCTCCTCTCGTTTGTAAACTTTCTTATGTTCTTATGTTCTAGATATCTGAAAATACATTTGTGTATATACAGGTATATCATGTACATACAAAACTGTACAACTGAAACGATGTAAATAAGTATCAAAAACATTTCAAATAAATGGCTTTCCAGTGCCTACATAACAAAGCACACATACTCCACGAAGCTATGCATTTATGCACAGACATACTGTAATCGAAATGACATGAAGGAATAAACATTTGAACAGAATGGGCTTCATTTACAATCACTTACAAAGTCTAAGTGCTGGCACAGATCACTCAGATCCTGCTCTTTTCAACATATGCAGTGCACTTACTGCAGACTGTCTTTGTGCATTTGGCACAGCTATCAACAGTCTTGTTGCCATTGCATTTTGCAATCTGGCATTGTCGTCTCTTTCGGCTGGCTGCTCATCCACTGTAATATTCTGTCCCGGTTTGTAGCAGAGAATGCTATTGCCAATGAAGCGGGTCCAAATTTCAGATGCCAGGGCAAATTTATCATTTTGAAGTCGGGCACTTCTGGTTTGCTTCAGATCGAAACACAGAAATCACAAAGTTTCACAAAGCGATTCTGTGACATTGTCTCTGAAAAACTCCCCACTCACTGGACCACAAACTGCACAGTGACAGGCTTCTGGCACCAACGGACACATACTAGTGCAATGAACGCTTCTAATTCCTCCAAGGGCATTGACCAGGGATCATCTTGTAGTTGTTGGTTGGCTTTCTGCTTCAGTGCAGCGTTGTATGTGGTGAAGAGTATCCATGTTCAATAGGTGAAAAGCACTCCATGCGCTCTCATCAGTGTTGTGTTTTGCATATGCCGTGGGCCTGGAACTTCCCTCAGAATATTCTGTTCACCCCTTCTACCTGCAGCTTCAACACCAGGATTTATAGTGTTCCAAACAGTGCCCTCATTACCAGCCTCTTGAGTGCCAGGTGGTGCTGGCGCTACCGCTGGAGAAGCAGCTGCCTCAGGTGAAGTAGCGGCTGGATCAGGTGCAGGGGCTGATGCAGGTGAAGTGGCCGGCATCCTTGCAGGGCTGCCACAGGATTGCTTCTTCTCCCACGGGATTTCTCCTGCACCCTCGGTGTCACTGCTGCTGGAAGATTCATCTCCGCAAACCCAGTCTTCTTCAGAGCCAGATTCGTCATTGTCTGTCTCTGCTGCATCAGAATCGTTGTTTGGTAAAATTTGCAGTTATTCCAAACACTGCTTTGCTGTCCAGCGTCTTCCATGACACTGAGGAATGCAGGCTGATATAATCAACAGAGGGCCGGGCGCCGGGAGCTGTCAGGCTGATTGCTCGGCAATCAGGAGGCTCATTGAAACAATAGAAATGTCAGAAGACCGCTCCCTTGAGGAATGCAGACTGATATAATCAAACTTCAATACATGGCAGCAAGTCCCGACTGATGAATACAAATAATACCATTTCATTGTTATAATATGTTTTATATGTAGCGGTCAATTTGTCCACTCCTGGTCGGAATAGGTGTGACAGTATTTGATCTCTCTTGTTTTTGCAGCTACGCGATTCAGGGGAATTAGTACATATATTTAGGGAAGGTCAGGAAAGCACAGCTCTGTATCTTAAAGGGTACATAAGGATCTTTTTATTTTATTGTGTTACATGTTCCCATGTGTTGCTACAACTGTTTAAGGTGTGTGCATTGTTTTAAATTCTTATTTTTTTTACATTTTAACCACTTTTTAAAAGTTTTAATACTAGAAGGACCGGAGATATACTCATACCTAGACTGCTGTATTCAAAACACTGTAAATAGTATAACGAAAGGAAACAGTTGGATGTAATTATTTTTAATTTTTTTTTTTATCAAGTATGTTACATAAACATCTGAACAAACAAAGCATATATATATATATATATATATATATGAACATTTATTTTACAAATCAAAACAAGAAAATGTAAGTAAATCGGTTTACAACATACATATTTATAAAACTGAAACGATAGCAATACATTTTTACCCTTTTGAACAGCAATCGGTTTATTATCAGATGCGCAAAAGCAACTGAACAGCGTAGATAAATAAACTAGAAGAAAACGTTTTGCAGAAGCGCACAGCACAAGAAGTTATAAAAAAAGTAATTTCTTTTTCTTTTTTTTTCAATAAATGGGTATTCCTTAACCTTGAGTCTGCGCTTCTCCACGCCACCTTTCTGCACGGGGCACAGCTGTCCGAAGTTTTATTTTTATTGCACTTGCCAGCCTGGCATTGGCGTCTCTCAGCGGGGTTGCCAGCTTCAGCTGTGGGTACACGCTTGGCAGTTTCTCTCTGTTCCAAATGCTTCTTGCGAAGTTCCTGTGCTAACTGTAAAATATATCAAATATATTCTCTCCTTGGTAAATTCTTCTCTGTGCATTCTTTGTAAAGTACCCAGGAGTTGATGGCTGCTAGGTCCAATACATTGTGAAACACCTGAACAGACCACCGTCGGGAGCCAGCTTTCACAGAATACTTCCGTGCCATCTGATCCAAAACATCAACTCCATATTTTGTTGCGTTGTAAAACTCCACGGTCTCTGGTATTTATTTTCACTAGTCCCGATGCTAATTGACTGACCAAAGCAGCACAGCTGGCAAGCAGGCTCCAGCCTTTCAAAAGGCTGATTGAAAAACAATAGACTGTCAGTCATTCACTCAGGCAGAGAGTAGAGACTAATCTGATTACAGCTAAACACATTGCGGACTGGTAAATAAAAATAATAAAGTCGAATACCGTTCTGTATAATCACAATACAATTGTTTTCTGTGTGGCTATCAATGTGACTGCTCCTGGGGCTTTTAGGTATAATGTAATATATCTCCTTTATTTCTGGCTCACATGGACCTGCATGGACCTCTCAGAACTACATTTCCCATCATCCTCCTGCTCACATATGTAACTGAGATGGATTTGCCAGCAGGAGGATGATGGGAATTAAAAGGTCCTTATGTACCCTTTAAACACATGCACTACAATTTAAATTTAAATTCCAAAAACTGTCAAAATGACCACCTTGGTTGTTCTAGTGTTAGTCAATGTGTTAATTTCACAACAGTAAAAGCTTCCTCGCCTTTACATTTTTTAAGGAATAAAAACTCCAGCTGTAGTTCTTTATACATGACAGTTCAGAGTGTGGTGTTAGTGTGTTTACACTGAAAACTCTGCTGGAGACAGAATCTGGATTAAAACTATAGCTCTCAGCACATGATGGCAGCAACCATGCAAATCTTTCAGGTTGAGTCCAGACTAACACTGCAGCCTGCAGCCTCCTCATCGGAAGAGCAGAGTCGAGACTTTAATACATCTGCTGTGTGCAAACTAGGAGAGGAGACGAGAGAGGAGAGGAGAGGAGTGAGAGGGGAGAGGAAAGAGGAGAGGAGAGGAGAGGAGAAGAGAGGCAAAGAGGAGAGCAGAGGAGCGGAGAGGAGAGGAGAGGAGAGGGGGACGGAGGGAGGACAAGAGGAGGGAGAGAGGAGAGGGGAGGGAGAGGAAAGAGGGAGAGAGGAGATGGAGGGAGAGAGAAAGGAGAGAGGGGAGAAAGAGGCAGATAGACAGACAGACAGTGGCACTACAATGGCAATTCAGTAATGGTTCTGTATTACACAGAGGGGCAAGGCTAGCACAAGTATAGGGCAGCTGCAATGGGGTGAGGCTGGTAGAATGGGACCACAGTGTGCTGACTATACCTGAAATGGCAATGTTACTGGTCAGCACTCCTTTAAAGGGAGGGGCCAGTGATACTGTTAATAAGGCCAATAAGAGGTAAGAAAACGGATTTTACAGAAACCTTGGTTACTGGTTATATACTGGGATTGTACTGGGATGTTACTGGTATTTGTTTCAATAAAACCCTGAGATGTTCTGTTCTGTTTTGCCGCAGGTTTTGAAATTGCAGATGACTGGAGATTGTGGCAGTCTGACCTCCTGTGTGACATCATCGCTAGAGAGATTCCGGCTCTCCGATCATTCCATTGAGTTTCATTTGAATGTTCTGAGCGCGTTTATTGACATTTGAATGTGCTACTATACACCAGACCTGGTCAATCACACTCACAATCACAGTGAGATCTCCTTCTATTACAATGATAATTACAATTAGTTACAGTTCTGGCTGCAGTAATTCCAATTCTAATTATAATGACACTAAAAACTGACACAAAGAGCTCCTCACAGTGTTGTACCAACAGGACCCACAGGTACAGAGACACACACACTGGAGAACTTTATATTGTTTTAAACAAGCAGGATCCACTGAATGTGTTTGAAAACACAAGAATAATGATCGAATGAAAAATCAATGAACTCCATCAGTTATATGTGTCATTACAATTACAATTGAACTGCAATTACAATGCATTACCAATCAATCACACAGTTACACTTAGAATCACAATGCATTACCAATCAATCACACAGTTACACTTAGAATCACAATGCATTACCAATCAATCACACAGTTACACTTAGAATCACAATGCATTACTAATCAATCACAGTTACACTTAGAATCACAATGCGTTACCAATCAATCACACAGTTACACTTAGAATCACAATGCGTTACCAATCAATCACACTGTTACACTTAGAATCAAAATGCATTATCAATCACACAGTTACACTTAGAATCACAATGCATTACAAATCAGTCCCACAGTTACACTTAGAATCACAATGCGTTACCAATCAATCACACAGTTACACTTAGAATCACAATGCATTACTAATCAATCACAGTTACACTTAGAATCACAATGCGTTACCAATCAATCACACAGTTACACTTAGAATCACAATGCATTACAAATCAATCACACAGTTACACTTAGAATCACAATGCATTACCAATCAATCACACAGTTACACTTAGAATCACAATGCATTACAAATCAATCACACAGTTACACTTAGCATCACAATGCATTACAAATCAATCACACAGTTACACTTAGAATCACAATGCATTACAAATCAATCACACAGTTACACTTAGCATCACAATGCATTACAAATCAATCACACAGTTACACTTAGAATCACAATGCGTTACCAATCAATCACACAGTTACACTTGTAATTGACGCCAGGTCTGGTCAGCACTGTCTCAATATTGGAGGATTTAGACATTTGTTTTATTTTATTTTTTTCATTTTAAAAGTTTATTTATTTAAAATATATATATATATATATATATATATATATATATATATATATATATATATATATATATATATATATATATATATATATAATGTGTGTCTATTTTCAAATGTGATTTTAAAATAAAGTAGAACAAATTATTTAATAATTTGACAAATGCCTTTGTTAATATTTAATCGGGGGTCGACTAGACTGGACAGATTCACTGGTATTAGTTTGTCTGTCTGTCTCTCACACTTACATTCTCCTATATCAACCATCCCATCTTCGGAATTCATTGCCTTCGAACATGAAAACAGCCTCTTCACAAACCTCTCTAAACTATTCCTAAATATTTAAACACTCAGAGCGGTGTGCAATTCAATACGGTATCAAGGTAACATTCTTCAGCAGGGTCCAGTCCTAAATATTTAAACACTCAGAGCGGTGTGCAATTCAATACGGTATCAAGGTAACATTCTTCAGCAGAGTCCATTCCACTTTGTGGAGCAGGGTTAGTGCCATGCTACTCACCTCTGGCCCTCGAGATCCATTCCAGTCCTGGTCTTTATTCCAAGCAGGTCCTAAATTAGTTAATTGCCTCTCAACAGCTTCAGTTAACTACATTAGAACCTGCTTGGAGTAAAAACCTGGACTGGATCTCGAGGCCAGAGTTGAGTACCAGTGCTGTGTATTATATACACTGCAGTCAAACCTGTCTCAGAAGCTGCCTGTATAATAAACTTCAGCTCACAGCATCCCTCACTGTGAGTGCAGGTGCTGTGGCATGCTGGGAGCTGTAGTTTGTGTTACTCACCTTCGCTGTAAGGATTATTAATGGCCTCTTCACAACCCCTCACTCTACAAGATCACTGCACAGATACTGAAGGCAGGTACTGCTTGCGAAATCATTTTTAAACATGCATTGAATCTAATTGTAGACATTGTTTCTGCACTAAGCGTAAAGCACAGAGAGGTGCAGTAAAGCATATTAATACAACATCACGCTAAAGCATGGAGGGAACTTCTCAGGGAAAGCATGGGGGGAACTTTAACAAGCAAAGAGAGTCACCACTTTCTTTTTGTTAGATTCTGAGAAGAGTGAAAAAAACCTTGAGCCTGTATGTCTGAAAACAAACATCACAATATAAATGATAAATACATTAAAGGGACTAGGAGCTCTTAAAATAAACAAATCCCCTGGGCCGGATGAGATCCTCCCAATAGTACTCAAGGAAATGAAAGAAGTTATTTACAAACCGCTAACCAAGATCATGCAACAGTCTCTTGACACAGGGGTTGTACCGACAGACTGGAAAATAGCAAACGTAATACCGATCCACAAAAAGGGAGACAAAACCAAACCAAGTAACTACAGACCAATAAGCCTGACTTCTATTATATGTAAACTTATGGAAACTATAATAAGATCCAAAATGGAAAATTACCTATATGGTAACAATATCCTGGGAGACAGTCAGCATGGTTTTAGGAAAGGGAGATCGTGTCTAACTAACCTGCTTGACTTTTTTGAGGATGCAACATCGACAATGGATATTTGCAAAGCATACGACATGGTTTATTTAGATTTCCAGAAAGATTTTGACAAAGTCCCAAATAAAAGATTAATTCTCAAACTGAACGCAGTAGGGATTCAAGGAAATGCATGCACATGGATTAGGGAGTGGTTAACATGTAGAAAACAGAAAGTACTGATTAGAGGAGAAACCTCAAAATGGAGCGAGGTAACCAGTGGTGTACCACAGGGATCAGTATTAGGTCCTCTGCTATTCCTAATCTACATTAATGATTTAGATTCTGGTATAGTAAGCAAACTTGTTAAATTTGCAGACGACAAAAAAATGATCTAGACAGCATTCAGAACTGGGCAGTCACATGGCAAATGACATTTAATAGAGAAAAGTGTAAAGTATTGCACGCAGGCAATAAAAATGTGCATTATAAATATCATATGGGAGATACTGAAATTGAAGAAGGAATCTATGAAAAAGACCTAGGAGTTTATGCTGACTCAGAAATGTCTTCATCTAGACAATGTGGGGAAGCTATAAAAAAGGCCAACAAGATGCTCAGATATATTGTGAGAAGTGTTGAATTTAAATCAAGGGAAGTAATGTTAAAACTTTACAATGCATTAGTAAGACCTCACCTAGAATATTGTGTTCAGTTCTGGTCACCTTGTTACAAAAAGGATATTGCTGCTCTAGAAAGAGTGCAAAGAAGAGCGACCAGAATTATCCCGGGTTTAAAAGGCATGTCATATGCAGACAGGCTAAAAGAATTGAATCTATTCAGTCTTGAACAAAGAAGACTACGCGGAGATCTGATTCAAACATTCAAAATCCTGAAAGGTATAGACAATGTCGACCCAGGGGACTTCTTTGACCTGAAAAAAGAAACAAGGACCAGGGGTCACAAATAGAGATTAGATAAAGGGGCATTCAGAACAGAAAATAGGAGGCACTTTTTTACACAGAGAATTGTGAGGGTCTGGAACCAACTCCCCAGTAATGTTGTTGAAGCTGACACCCTGGGATCCTTCAAGAAGCTGCTTGATGAGATTCTGGGATCAATAAGCTACTAACAACCAAACGAGCAAGATGGGCTGAATGGCCTCTCATTTGTGAAGCCAGTAAGGGGGGAGGGGCCACCCTCAAGGTGACCACGGAAGTGCAGCACTATCTGAAAGCAGCCTGGTTTGTGCAAACAGAGATTTCATTAAGCAAGTCTACAGCTCTGGCCAAAAGATTTGCATCATTCTATAGAATTAACTAATTTTGCTTTATAAGTGGAATGAAAGCTGCTGAATAATGTTACACTAACATGTTGAATTACACATCGCTTTACAGTTTTCTAGATACTTAAAGAAAAACTGACAAACATTGAAAAACATTTGACATTTGGAAATCTAACATGAAATACTACTGTACTACTATTATAGCTTCCGGTAGACTTTTGAGATATCATTTTGTAGTTTTAAAAGATCTAAATTATGTTCATATAGTTATTTTTTTCTCAGACCTGAAATTCTAGGTGGTGCCAAACCTTTGGCCAGAGCTGTAATACCAGGTATCATGTTATAAAATGAAAATCCATGTTTTACTATAACTATGTGTTTCTTTCCAAACTGCACGTTTGAGAGCTGTGTGTGTGAATGGAGGTGCAGGACAGACAGGTGAGATTCAGGGAGTTAGTTTGAGAGCTGTGTGTGTGTGAATGGAGGTGCAGGACAGACAGGTGAGATTCAGGGAGTTAGTTTGAGAGCTCTGTGTGTGTGAATGGAGGTGCAGGACAGACAGGTGAGATTCAGGGAGTTAGTTTGAGAGCTCTGTGTGTGTGAATGGAGGTGCAGGACAGACAGGTGAGATTCAGGGAGTTAGTTTGAGAGCTCTGTGTGTGTGTGAATGGAGGTGCAGGACAGACAGGTGAGATTCAGGGAGTTAGTTTGAGAGCTGTGTGTGTGAATGGAGGTGCAGGACAGACAGGTGAGATTCAGGGAGTTAGTTTGAGAGCTCTGTGTGTGTGAATGGAGGTGCAGGACAGACAGGTGAGATTCAGGGAGTTAGTTTGAGAGCTGTGTGTGTGTGAATGGAGGTGCAGGACAGACAGGTGAGATTCAGGGAGTTAGTTTGAGAGCTGTGTGTGTGTGAATGGAGGTGCAGGACAGACAGGTGAGATTCAGGGAGTTAGTTTGAGAGCTCTGTGTGTGTGAATGGAGGTGCAGGACAGACAGGTGAGATTCAGGGAGTTAGTTTGAGAGCTCTGTGTGTGTGTGAAAGGAGGTGCAGGACAGACAGGTGAGATTCAGGGAGTTAGTTTGAGAGCTCTGTGTGTGTGTGAATGGAGGTGCAGGACAGACAGGTGAGATTCAGGGAGTTAGTTTGAGAGCTCTGTGTGTGTGTGAATGGAGGTGCAGGACAGACAGGTGAGATTCAGGGAGTTAGTTTGAGAGCTCTGTGTGTGTGTGAATGGAGGTGCAGGACAGACAGGTGAGATTCAGGGAGTTAGTCTGAGAGCTCTGTGTGTGTGTGAATGGAGGTGCAGGACAGACAGGTGAGATTCAGGGAGTTAGTTTGAGAGCTCTGTGTGTGTGTGAATGGAGGTGCAGGACAGACAGGTGAGATTCAGGGAGTTAGTTTGAGAGCTCTGTGTGTGTGAATGGAGGTGCAGGACAGACAGGTGAGATTCAGGGAGTTAGTTTGAGAGCTCTGTGTGTGTGTGAATGGAGGTGCAGGACAGACAGGTGAGATTCAGGGAGTTAGTTTGAGAGCTCTGTGTGTGTGTGAATGGAGGTGCAGGACAGACAGGTGAGATTCAGGGAGTTAGTCTGAGAGCTGTGTGTGTGTGAATGGAGGTGCAGGACAGACAGGTGAGATTCAGGGAGTTAGTTTGAGAGCTCTGTGTGTGTGAATGGAGGTGCAGGACAGACAGGTGAGATTCAGGGAGTTAGTTTGAGAGCTGTGTGTGTGTGAATGGAGGTGCAGGACAGACAGGTGAGATTCAGGGAGTTAGTTTGAGAGCTGTGTGTGTGTGAATGGAGGTGCAGGACACACAGGTGAGATTCAGGGAGTTAGTTTGAGAGCTCTGTGTGTGTGAATGGAGGAGCAGAACAGACAGGTGAGATTCAGGGAGTTAGTTTGAGAGCTCTGTGTGTGTGAATGGAGGTGGAGGACAGACAGGTGAGATTCAGGGAGTTAGTTTGAGAGCTCTGTGTGTGTGAATGGAGGAGCAGAACAGACAGGTGAGATTCAGGGAGTTAGTTTGAGAGCTGTGTGTGTGTGAATGGAGGTGCAGGACACACAGGTGAGATTCAGGGAGTTAGTTTGAGAGCTGTGTGTGTGTGAATAGAGGTGCAGGACAGACAGGTGAGATTCAGGGAGTTAGTTTGAGAGCTGTGTGTGTGTGAATGGAGGTGGAGGAGATTCAGGGAGTCATTCTGTGAGCTGCGATGTGTTTGAAATGAGATGCAGTTACTGCTGTGAATCGCCAGAGGGCGCTCATGTAGCGGCACACAGGTTTCAAGAGGGGAGAAAACTTGAGTCCCCGCAGCCGAAAAACAAAATGAAATAAAATAACCATCATTTGAGTGAGAGTGGAAACTGACTGGACTGTCAGCAATCGGTCAGTCTTTCTTTCGCTCTTTCTTTCTTTCTGATAAAGCAGAGGGTGCAAATGCTAGGTTTTGTAAGAATGTAGTAAACTAACACAGACCCCAAGAAGAAGGGATTATATTGTAGCGTCAAACTGAACAGGATTGTGGGGCTCTGTCTGTCTGTCTGTCTGTCTGTCTGTCTGTCTGCAGCTTTAATGAAACTAAACTCTTTTCAGAATGTAGTAAACTAACACAGACCCCAAGAAGAAGGGATTATATTGTAGCGTCAAACTGAACAGGATTGTGGGGCTCTGTCTGTCTGTCTGTCTGTCTGTCTGTCTGTCTGTCTGCAGCTTTAATGAAACTAAACTCTCTTCAGAATGTAGTAAACTAACACAGACCCCAAGAAGAAGGGATTATATTGTAGCGTCAAACTGAACAGGATTGTGGGGCTCTGTCTGTCTGTCTGTCTGTCTGTCTGTCTGTCTGCAGCTTTAATGAAACTAAACTCTTTTCAGAATGTAGTAAACTAACACAGACCCCAAGAAGAAGGGATTATATTGTAGCGTCAAACTGAACAGGATTGTGGGGCTCTGTCTGTCTGTCTGTCTGTCTGTCTGTCTGTCTGTCTGCAGCTTTAATGAAACTAAACTCTTTTCAGAATGTAGTAAACTAACACAGACCCCAAGAAGAAGGGATTATATTGTAGCGTCAAACTGAACAGGATTGAGGGGCTCTGTCTGTCTGTCTGTCTGTCTGTGTGTGTGTCTGTAGCTTTAATGAAACTAAACTAGAAGAATGTAACACAGACCCCAAGAAGAAGGGATTATATTGTAGTGTCAAACTGAACAGGATTATAGATAGATAGATAGATAGATAGATAGATAGATAGATAGATAGATAGATTTGAATAATAATAATAATAAGGCAGTCGTTGTTCACAAGATAAACTTCAATATGCGTTCGCAGAAGTGTAACTGTACAGGCGTGTTTTATATTAGTAGTATTTTATCTTTTATCCAAAGCGACTTACGGAGACTAGGGAGCGAACTCTGCGTCGTTTGTTTGACGTCTCATCGGAAGGCCGGAGCACAGAGAGGTTCAGTGGCTTGCTCAGGGTCACACACACACAGTGAGTCAGAGGGATCTGAACCTCCTGGTTTCAAGCTCTTTTCTTTAACCACTGGACCACCAAGCCTAGCTATATTTACAATAACCTTTTTTTGGCTCATTACATTCGTGAATAAATCCATAACGCCATCAAACCAGGGGGGCGACGCCGTGTTGCGGGTTTGTTTAGAACCCGGCTCGTGGTCGTTAACCCCGTTGCTAAGCAGATGACGCATCGACGTTCCACGCTGGAATTTTACTACCGTCTCCATTGTTCCTGTTTGCGGAAGTGACGGGTTGTGAAGCGGGCTTCTGATTGGCTCTTTACATGGAGGATTTAAACAAGGGGGCCTATTTTGGGAAGTTGTTTCTGACAAACCGTTTTTTCCTAAAATTTCGTTATTACTAAACCTTTCAATATAGAACAAAAAATCAACAGTTCTCGTCAGAGTGACGTAGGGCGAAGGATTCCCACGACACGGTGATTGTTATTATTATTGCATTTGAGGATTTCAAAAGCGATTCAAACTAATGGCGCAGTCAAGTTTCCGGAAAAGTGAGGCAAGCGAGGAGTTACCAGATTCCCAGAGAGAGAGAGAAGAAAACGGGACTTTTTTATTCTTCAATTCACTGACGCCGCCGCAAATCCGACGCAGTTAAAATGACAGTATTGCCATTTAAATGACATCATCATTATTAATAACACAACATAGTCATCATTTACAAATTAAACACCGGCTGTATTTATATTATACTAGATCAGAACAGCTCGTTGCTTTCTTTCTATTGTCATCTAATAAAAACATAGATCAACTATTACCATTTAAACGTGACATATACTGAATATAGAGACAAACACAGAGACAGACACACAGGTACTTAGATAGAGAGACAGATAGACAGTATGACAGACACACAGATACTTAGAGAGACAGATAGACAGTATGACACACACAGATACTTAGAGAGACAGACAGACAGTATGACAGACACACAGATACTTAGAGAGACAGACAGACAGTATGACACACACAGATACTTAGAGAGACAGACAGACAGTATGACAGACACACAGATACTTAGAGAGACAGACAGACAGTATGACAGACACACAGATACTTAGATAGAGAGACAGATAGACAGTATGGCACACACACAGATACAGTGGCTCTCAAAAGTATTCACCCCCCTTGGACTTTTCCACATTTTATTGTGTTACAACATGGAATCAAAATGGATTTAATTAGGAGTTTTTGACACTGATCAACACAAAAAAAGTCCATAATGTCAAAGTGAAAAATAAAATCTACAAATTGTTCTAAATTAATTACAAATATAAAACAGAAAATAATTGATTGCATAAGTATTCACCCCTTTTGCTATGACACACCTAAATAAGCTCTAGTGCAACCAATTGTCTTTAGAAGTCACATAATTAGTTGAATGGAGTCCACCTGTGTGCAATTAAGGTGTTTCACATGATTTCAGGTTAAATACACCTGTCTCTGGGAGGTCCCACAGTTGGTTAGTACATTTCCTAACAAAAACTACATCATGAAGACGAAGGAACATTCAAAGCAAATCCGGAATAAGGTTCTTCAAAAGCACCAATCAGGGGTAGGATATAAGAACATTTCCAAGGCACTGAATATCCCCGAGCACAGTAAAGTCCATTATTAAGAAATGGAGAGAATATGGCACAACTGTGAATCTGTCTAGAACAGGCTGTCCTCAAAAACTGAGTATCCGGGCGAGAAGGGCACTAGTCAGGAGGCCACCAAGAGGCCTATGGCAACTCTAAAGGAGTTACAGTCTTCCATGGCTGAGCTGGGAGACACTGTGCATACGGCAACAATAGCCGGGTGCTTCACAAAACTGGCCTTTATGGGAGAGTGGCAAAAGAAAGCCATTGTTGAAAAAAACTCACATCAAATCTCAGCTAGAGTTTGCCAGAAGGCATGTGGGAGACTCTGAGACCAAGTGGAAGAAGATTCTATGGTCTGATGAGACCAAAATAGAGCTTTTTGGCCTCAACGCTAAGCTCTATGTTTGGCGCAAGCCTAACACCGCACATCATCCTGAGAACACCATCCCTACCGTGAAGCATGGTGGTGGCAGCATCATGCTATGGGTATGCTTCTCTGCGTCAGGGCCTGGAAAGCTCGTGAAGATAGAGGGCAAAATGGATGCAGCAAAGTACAGAGAAATCCTGGAGGAAAACCTGCTGAAGTCTGCAAGAGACCTGGGACTTGGGAGAAGATTCATCTTCCAGCAGGACAATGACCCCAAACATACAGCCAAAGCCACACTGGAGTGGCTTAAAAACAAAAAGGTCAATGTCCTGGAGAGGCCCAGTCAAAGCCCGGACCTCAATCCAATTGAGAATATTTGGAAATAGTTGAAAATTGCTGTTCACCAAAGGTCCCCATCCAACTTGACAGAACTTAAGCAATTTTGCAAAGAAGAATGGGCAAAAATTGCAGTGTCCAGATGTGCAAAGCTGGTAGAGACTTATCCAAATAGACTCATGGCTGTAATTGCTGCCAAAGGTGCCTCTACCAAATATTGACTCAAGGGGGTGAATACTTATGCAATCAATTATTTTCTGTTTTGTATTTGTAATTAATTTAGAACAATTTGTAGATTTTATTTTTCACTTTGACATTATGGACTTTTTTTGTGTTGATCAGTGGCAAAAACTCCTAATTAAATCCATTTTGATTCCATGTTGTAACACAATAAAATGTGGAAAAGTCCAAGGGGGGTGAATACATTTGAGAGCCACTGTATATATATATACAGTACTGTGCAAAAGTTTTAGGCAGGTGTGAAAAAATGCTGTAAAGTAAGAATGCTTTCAAAAATAGACATGTTAATAGATTATATTTATCAATTAACTAAATGCAAAGTGAGTGAACAGAAGAAAAATCTAAATCAAATCCATATTTGGTGTGACCACCCTTTGCCTTCAAAACAGCATCAATTCTTCTAGGTACACTTGCACAAAGTCAGGGATTTTGTAGGCATATAGTCAGGTGTATGATTAAACAATTATACCAAACAGGTGCTAATGATCATCAATTCAATATGTAGGTTGAAACACAATCATTAACTGAAACAGAAACAGCTGTGTAGGAGGAATAAAACTGGGTGAGGAACAGCCAAACTCAGCTAACAAGGTGAGGTTGCTGAAGACAGTTTACTGTCAAAAGTCATACACCATGGCAAAACTGAGCACAGCAACAAGGCGCAAGGTAGTTATACTGCATCAGCAAGGTCTCTCCCAGGCAGAAATTTCAAGGCAGACAGGGGTTTCCAGATGTGCTGTCCAAGCTCTTTTGAAGAAGCACAAAAGCAGACAGCGTTGAGGACCGTGAGACGCAGTGGTCGGCCAAGGAAACTTACTGCAGCAGATGAAAGACACATCATGCTTACTTCCCTTCGCAATCGGAAGATGTCCAGCAGTGCCATCAGCTCAGAACTGGCAGAAAGCAGTGGGACCCTGGTACACCCATCTACTGTCGGAGAAGTCTGGTCAGAAGTGGCCTTCATGGAAGACTTGCGGCCAAAAAGCCATACCTCCGATGTGGAAACAAGGCCAAGCGACTCAACTATGCACGAAAACACAGGAACTGGGGTGCAGAAAAATGGCAGCAGGTGCTCTGGAATGATGAGTCAAAATTTGAAATATTTGGCTGTAGCAGAAGGCAGTTTGTTCGCGAAGGGCTGGAGGCGTGCGAATGAGTGTCTGCAGGCAACAGTGAAGCATGGTGGAGGTTCCTTGCAAGTTTGGGGCTGCATTTCTGCAAATGGAGTTGGGGATTTGGTCAGAATTAATGGTCTCCTCAATGCTGAGAAGTACAGGCAGATACTTATCCATCATGCAATACCATCAGGGAGGCATCTGATTGGCCCTAAATTTATTCTGCAGCATGACAGCGACCCCAAACATACAGCGAAAGTCATTAAGAACTATCTTCAGCGTAAAGAAGAACAAGGAGTCCTGGAAGTGATGGTATGGCCCCACAGAGCCCTGATCTCAACATCATCGAGTCTGTCTGGGATTACATG
>CM060303.1:3383016-3388016 GCA_030684275.1 Acipenser oxyrinchus oxyrinchus | reverse complement strand
AATAAGATCTAAAATGAAAAATTACCTATATGGTAACAATATCCTGGGAGACAGTCTGCATGGTTTTAGGAAAGGGAGATCGTGTCTAACTAACCTGCTTGACTTTTTTGAGGATGCAACATCGACAATGGATCATTGCAAAGCATACGACATGGTTTATTTAGATTTCCAGAAAGCTTCTGACAAAGTCCCGCAGAAAAGATTAATTCTCAAACTGAACGCAGTAGGGATTCAGGGAAATGCATGCACATGGATTAGGGAGTGGTTAACATGTAGAAAACAGAAAGTACTGATTAAAGGAGAAGCCTCAAAATGGAGCGAGGTTTGACACATCACCGTTGTATGACAATTACGGACTCTTTCTTCCCTATCCCTCGCTCTCCCTCTCTGCTCTCCCCTCTTCCTCTTTCTCCCCGAGCTGCAATAGGGAATGCACGTGATCGTTTCTTTGTGTTTGGACGCACGTTAAATTCGGATGCGTTATCGGATCCAGTATGTTAAATTCGGATGCGTTATCGGATCCAGTGTGTTAAATTCGGATGCGTTATCGGATCCAGTATGTTAAATTCGGATGCGTTATCGGATCCAGTGTGTTAAATTCGGATGCGTTATCAGATCCAGTGTGTTAAATTCGGATGCGTTATCGGATCCAGTGTGTTAAATTCGGATGCGTTATCGGATCCAGTGTGTTAAATTCGGATGCGTTATCAGATCCAGTGTGTTAAATTCGCATGCGTTATCAGATCCAGTGTGTTAAATTCGGATGCGTTATCGGATCCAGTGTGTTAAATTCGGATGCGTTATCGGATCCAGTGTGTTAAATTCGGATGCGTTATCGGATCCAGTGTGTTAAATTCGGATGCGTTATCGGATCCAGTGTGTTAAATTCGGATGCGTTATCGGATCCAGTGTGTTAAATTCGGATGCGTTATCGGATCCAGTGTGTTAAATTCGGATGCGTTATCGGATCCAGTGTGTTAAATTCGGATGCGTTATCGGATCCAGTGTGTTAAATTCGGATGCGTTATCGGATCCAGTGTGTTAAATTCGGATGCGTTATCGGATCCAGTGTGTTAAATTCGGATGCGTTATCGGATCCAGTGTGTTAAATTCGGATGCGTTATCGGATCCAGTGTGTTAAATTCGGATGCGTTATCGGATCCAGTGTGTTAAATTCGGATGCGTTATCGGATCCAGTGTGTTAAATTCGGATGCGTTATCGGATCCAGTGTGTTAAATTCGGATGCGTTATCGGATCCAGTGTGTTAAATTCGGATGCGTTATCGGATCCAGTGTGTTAAATTCGGATGCGTTATCGGATCCAGTGTGTTAAATTCGGATGCGTTATCGGATCCAGTGTGTTAAATTCGGATGCGTTATCGGATCCAGTGTGTTAAATTCGGATGCGTTATCGGATCCAGTGTGTTAAATTCGGATGCGTTATCGGATCCAGTGTGTTAAATTCGGATGCGTTATCGGATCCAGTGTGTTAAATTCGGATGCGTTATCGGATCCAGTGTGTTAAATTCGGATGCGTTATCGGATCCAGTGTGTTAAATTCGGATGCGTTATCGGATCCAGTGTGTTAAATTCGGATGCGTTATCGGATCCAGTGTGTTAAATTCGGATGCGTTATCGGATCCAGTGTGTTAAATTCGGATGCGTTATCGGATCCAGTGTGTTAAATTCGGATGCGTTATCGGATCCAGTGTGTTAAATTCGGATGCGTTATCGGATCCAGTGTGTTAAATTCGGATGCGTTATCGGATCCAGTGTGTTAAATTCGGATGCGTTATCGGATCCAGTGTGTTAAATTCGGATGCGTTATCGGATCCAGTGTGCCATGGCCTTTAGTATTTGTTTCACAATAAAAGCTGTTTCAGTTAATAGCGGTTTTGAAGGCGATGCTTGGTATTGCATCAAAGGGAGCTGTAATATATATATTAATTTAAAGACACGCCCGTGATAAAAGAAAACAGATAAAGGGTTAGAATGCAGACTGCAGACATGTCTTATAATTATATATCACATGGTTAAAGATGCTTGTTTTGTAATATTGGCAGCACAACGTGTGATTGTGTAGAAATTGCTTTTTGCAAGAATTGTGTAATCGAATTTTGGGAGTTTATTCACAGACCACAGGTTGGGATCCACTGGCCCTATCATAACCCTCCACACAGCCAATACAGAAGCATGGTTTACACTCTGGAGGGTGTATTAATATTACTATGCCTTAGTTTACCAGGGTTTGTTTTATTAATATGCTTTACCAGACCTCTCTGTGCTTTACAATGCTTCCCTATGCTTTACCACACCTCTCTGTGCTTTACAATGCTTCCCTATGCTTTACCAGACCTCTCTGTGCTTTACAATGCTTCCCTATGCTTTACCAGACCTCTCTGTGCTTTACAATGCTTCCCTATGCTTTACCAGACCTCTCTGTGCTTTACAATGCTTCCCTATGCTTTACCAGACCTCTCTGTGCTTTACAATGCTTCCCTATGCTTTACCACACCTCTCTGTGCTTTACAATGCTTCCCTATGCTTTACCAGACCTCTCTGTGCTTTACAATGCTTCCCTATGCTTTACCAGACCTCTCTGTGCTTTACAATGCTTCCCTATGCTTTACCAGACCTCTCTGTGCTTTACAATGCTTCCCTATGCTTTACCAGACCTCTCTGTGCTTTACAATGCTTCCCTATGCTTTACCAGACCTCTCTGTGCTTTACAATGCTTCCCTATGCTTTACCAGACCTCTCTGTGCTTTACAATGCTTCCCTATGCTTTACCAGACCTCTCTGTGCTTTACAATGCTTCCCTATGCTTTACCAGACCTCTCTGTGCTTTACAATGCTTCCCTATGCTTTACCAGACCTCTCTGTGCTTTACAATGCTTCCCTATGCTTTACCAGACCTCTCTGTGCTTTACAATGCTTCCCTATGCTTTACCAGACCTCTCTGTGCTTTACAATGCTTCCCTATGCTTTACCAGACCTCTCTGTGCTTTACAATGCTTCCCTATGCTTTACCAGACCTCTCTGTGCTTTACAATGCTTCCCTATGCTTTACCAGACCTCTCTGTGCTTTACAATGCTTCCCTATGCTTTACCAGACCTCTCTGTGCTTTTACAATGCTTCCCTATGCTTTACCAGACCTCTCTGTGCTTTACAATGCTTCCCTATGCTTTACCAGACCTCTCTGTGCTTTACAATGCTTCCCTATGCTTTACCAGACCTCTCTGTGCTTTTACAATGCTTCCCTATGCTTTACCAGACCTCTCTGTGCTTTACAATGCTTCCCTATGCTTTACCAGACCTCTCTGTGCTTTTACAATGCTTCCCTATGCTTTACCAGACCTCTCTGTGCTTTTACAATGCTTCCCTATGCTTTACCAGACCTCTCTGTGCTTTTACAATGCTTCCCTATGCTTTACCAGACCTCTCTGTGCTTTACAATGCTTCCCTATGCTTTACCAGACCTCTCTGTGCTTTACAATGCTTCCCTATGCTTTACCAGACCTCTCTGTGCTTTACAATGCTTCCCTATGCTTTACCAGACCTCTCTGTGCTTTACAATGCTTCCCTATGCTTTACCAGACCTCTCTGTGCTTTACAATGCTTCCCTATGCTTTACCAGACCTCTCTGTGCTTTACAATGCTTCCCTATGCTTTACCAGACCTCTCTGTGCTTTACAATGCTTCCCTATGCTTTACCAGACCTCTCTGTGCTTTACAATGCTTCCCTATGCTTTACCAGACCTCTCTGTGCTTTACAATGCTTCCCTATGCTTTACCAGACCTCTCTGTGCTTTACAATGCTTCCCTATGCTTTACCAGACCTCTCTGTGCTTTACAATGCTTCCCTATGCTTTACCAGACCTCTCTGTGCTTTACAATGCTTCCCTATGCTTTACCAGACCTCTCTGTGCTTTACAATGCTTCCCTATGCTTTACCAGACCTCTCTGTGCTTTACAATGCTTCCCTATGCTTTACCAGACCTCTCTGTGCTTTACAATGCTTCCCTATGCTTTACCAGACCTCTCTGTGCTTTACAATGCTTCCCTATGCTTTACCAGACCTCTCTGTGCTTTACAATGCTTCCCTATGCTTTACCAGACCTCTCTGTGCTTTACAATGCTTCCCTATGCTTTACCAGACCTCTCTGTGCTTTTACAATGCTTCCCTATGCTTTACCAGACCTCTCTGTGCTTTACAATGCTTCCCTATGCTTTACCAGACCTCTCTGTGCTTTACAATGCTTCCCTATGCTTTACCAGACCTCTCTGTGCTTTTACAATGCTTCCCTATGCTTTACCAGACCTCTCTGTGCTTTACAATGCTTCCCTATGCTTTACCAGACCTCTCTGTGCTTTACAATGCTTCCCTATGCTTTTACCAGACCTCTCTGTGCTTTTACAATGCTTCCCTATGCTTTACCAGACCTCTCTGTGCTTTACAATGCTTCCCTATGCTTTTACCAGACCTCTCTGTGCTTTACAATGCTTCCCTATGCTTTACCAGACCTCTCTGTGCTTTTACAATGCTTCCCTATGCTTTACCAGACCTCTCTGTGCTTTTACAATGCTTCCCTATGCTTTACCAGACCTCTCTGTGCTTTACAATGCTTCCCTATGCTTTACCAGACCTCTCTGTGCTTTACAATGCTTCCCTATGCTTTTACCAGACCTCTCTGTGCTTTTACAATGCTTCCCTATGCTTTACCAGACCTCTCTGTGCTTTTACAATGCTTCCCTATGCTTTTACCAGACCTCTCTGTGCTTTACAATGCTTCCCTATGCTTTTACCAGACCTCTCTGTGCTTTACAATGCTTCCCTATGCTTTACCAGACCTCTCTGTGCTTTTACAATGCTTCCCTATGCTTTACCAGACCTCTCTGTGCTTTACAATGCTTCCCTATGCTTTACCAGACCTCTCTGTGCTTTTACAATGCTTCCCTATGCTTTTACCAGACCTCTCTGTGCTTTTACAATGCTTCC
>CM060303.1:3379844-3382516 GCA_030684275.1 Acipenser oxyrinchus oxyrinchus | reverse complement strand
AATGAGGGCACTGTTTGGAACACTATAAATCCTGGTGTTGAAGCTGCAGGTAGAAGGGGTGAACAGAATATTCTGAGGGAAGTTCCAGGCCCACGGCATATGCAAAACACAACACTGATGAGAGCGCATGGAGTGCTTTTCACCTATTGAACATGGATACTCTTCACCACATACAACGCTGCACTGAAGCAGAAAGCCAACCAACAACTACAAGATGATCCCTGGTCAATGCCCTTGGAGGAATTAGAAGCGTTCATTGCACTAGTATGTGTCCGTTGGTGCCAGAAGCCTGTCACTGTGCAGTTTGTGGTCCAGTGAGTGGGGAGTTTTTTCAGAGACAATGTCACAGAATCGCTTTTGTGAAACTTTGTGATTTCTGTGTTTCGATCTGAAGCAAACCAGAAGTGCCCGACTTCAAAATGATAAATTTGCCCTGGCATCTGAAATTTGGACCCGCTTCATTGGCAATAGCATTCTCTGCTACAAACCGGGACAGAATATTACAGTGGATGAGCAGCCAGCCGAAAGAGACGACAATGCCAGATTGCAAAATGCAATGGCAACAAGACTGTTGATAGCTGTGCCAAATGCACAAAGACAGTCTGCAGTAAGTGCACTGCATATGTTGAAAAGAGCAGGATCTGAGTGATCTGTGCCAGCACTTAGACTTTGTAAGTGATTGTAAATGAAGCCCATTCTGTTCAAATGTTTATTCCTTCATGTCATTTCGATTACAGTATGTCTGTGCATAAATGCATAGCTTCGGTGGAGTATGTGTGCTTTGTTATGTAGGCACTGGAAAGCCATTTATTTGAAATGTTTTTGATACTTATTTACATCGTTTCAGTTGTACAGTTTTGTATGTACATGATATACCTGTATATACACAAATGTATTTTCAGATATCTAGAACATAAGAACATAAGAAAGTTTACAAACGAGAGGAGGCCATTCAGCCCATCTTGCTCGTTTGGTTGTTAGTAGCTTATTGATCCCAGAATCTCATCAAGCAGCTTCTTGAAGGATCCCAGGGTGTCAGCTTCAACAACATTACTGGGGAGTTGGTTCCAGACCCTCACAATTCTCTGTGTAAAAAGTGCCTCCTATTTTCTGTTCTGAATGCCCCTTTATCTAATCTCCATTTGTGACCCCTGGTCCTTGTTTATTTTTCAGGTCAAAAGTCCCTGGGTCGACATTGTCTATACCTTTTAGGATTTTGAAAGCTTGAATCAGATCGCACGTAGTCTTCTTTGTTCAAGACTGAATAGATTCAATTCTTTTAGCCTGTCTGCATACGACATGCCTTTTAAACCGGGATAATTCTGCTCGCTCTTCTTTGCACTATTTCTAAAGCAGCAATATCCTTTTTGTAATGAGGTGACCAGAACTGAACACAATATTATGGGTGAGGTCTTACTAATGCATTGTAAAGTTTTAACATTACTTCCCTTGATTTAAATTCAACACTTCTCACAATATATCCGAGCATCTTGTTGGCCTTTTTATAGCTTCCCCACATTGTCTAGATGAAGACATTTCTGTGTCAACATAAACTCCTAGGTCTTTTCATAGTTCCCTTCTTCAATTTCAGTATCTCCCATATGATATTTATAATGCACATTTTTATTGCCTGCATGCAGTACTTTACACTTTTCTCTATTAAATGTCATTTGCCATGTGTCTGCCCAGTTCTGAATGCTGTCTAGATCATTTTGAATGACCTTTGCTGCTGCAACAGTGTTTGCCACTCCTCCTATTTTTGTGTCGTCTGCAGATTTAACAAGTTTGCTTACTATACCAGAATCTAAATCATTAATGTAGATTAGGAATAGCAGAGGACCTAATACTGATCCCTGTGGTACACCACTGGTTACCTCGCTCCATTTTGAGGTTTCTCCTCTAATCAGTACTTTCTGTTTTCTACATGTTAACCACTCCCTAATCCATGTGCATGCATTTCCTTGAATCCCTACTGCGTTCAGTTTGAGAATGAAACTTTTGTGCGGGACTTTGTCAAAAGCTTTCTGGAAATCTAAATAAACCATGTCGTATGCTTTGCAATTATCCATTGTCAATGTTGCATCCTCAAAAAAGTCAAGCAGGTTAGTTAGACACGATCTCCCTTTCCTAAAACCATGCTGACTGTCTCCCAGGATATTGTTATCATATAGGTAATTTTCCATTTTAGATCTTTTTATAGTTTCCATAAGTTTATTTCATTTTTTTACTGTTTTTTGAGGTTGTGCTTCATGTAACATGTCTGTATATAAACACATTTCTGTTCAAATGTCTGTTTATTTACAGTGTTTCAGTTGTGTTGATGCTTTATATGATGTTCCTGAATGAAACTACGACTCATAATCAATTATTTGTCCTTTCATTATAATGCTGATGTTGTTTTTAATTGACCACTCACGGTTGTTCTAGGTAAGCCTATAAACACAGTCGTTCTGGTGTTAAAGGGCTGGTTTGCTTTTCTTTAATATCTGTTAAAGGGGATTCCTCTGAAGCTATGTGCACAGCCCTGGTATGAATATCGGAATATCTGTGTGTCCTGGTCATCAGTACTGTGAGGGACAAGCTCATGGCAGAGAGGAGGAGAGAAGAGAGAGGAGAGAAGAGGGGTGAGAGGGAAGGGAGGGAGAGAGGAGAGAGGGAGAGGAGAGGAGAGG
>CM060303.1:3369844-3374844 GCA_030684275.1 Acipenser oxyrinchus oxyrinchus | reverse complement strand
TCTGTCTGTCTCTGTGCCTGTCTGTGTGTTTGTCTCTGTGCCTGTCTGTGTGTTTGTCTCTGTGTCTGTCTGTGTGTTTGTCTCTGTGTCTGTCTGTGTGTTTGTCTCTGTGTCTTTCTGTGTGTTTGTCTCTGTGTCTGTCTGTGTGTTTGTCTCTGTGTCTGTCTGTGTGTTTGTCTCTGTGTCTGTCTGTGTGTTTGTCTCTGTGTCTGTCAGTCCCAGAGGAAGCAGCAGCTGACTGGTTAATAAAAGAAGCCAGTGAAGGGGGTGCGGACCATTTTTCAAAGTAACATGTAACTGTAGTGGATTACTACAGTGGATTTACTGAATAAAAGCAATTAACAACCAGACTGAAACCAGCCTGAACTCACCTGTACCAGAACACCCAGCCCGCCAGCGACACGAACACCATGATGGCTCCCGAGTAAACCAGCAGGTCCCCGAAATCCCTGCCCCGCAACTGGAGCGGGGCGAAGACTCCCAGGAGCAGAGCGATGACCCCGAGAACATCCATCAACACAGCGAACAGGAGAGCGAGCTTACAACGAGCGAGCCCAGGACACAGCATACTGAGAGAGAGGGAGGAACCATAAGAGACAGGGGAAGGGGGGAGACTAGTCACTTCTATTAGTTTTGGACAAACTGGACACTCAACAAAGTATGCTTTAATAATGTCTATTAAACTAACTGACACCAAGAATAAATAATTATATTGTAGTGTCAAACTGAACCGGATTATAGATAGATAGATAGATAGATAGATAGACACGCATAGATCAAATAAAGCGGAAGAATTATTATTTTCTTACCTTGAATCTGTCAATAAATAAATATAGACGTTTTAAAACGCAGTGTTTGAATTCCTCGACCGTAGAAACTACCTCCTTTCTCCGACTGCAAGAATCGGGTTTGTTTAAACGAAATAAAACAATAGCAGGTTCTACACGGATTCAAATCGCACTGGACTGGACTGGACCGGACTGTACGAATAAAAACACGCCGATAGTACAGCTCTGTAATTAATCCGCAGAGTCGCTTTGCGTCTCCCTCCACACAAACAGGTGGCTTCCGTACCTCTCGCCCTCGTCTTTATCGTGTCTTTGTTTTTGTTTTTCAGCTACGCAAATTCGGTCCCAGATGTTGGAAACTGTACATACTGCACGTCTCCTCCCCACCCCTCTTCCTGGATCGTTGTTCCCTTCTCTCTCTCTCTCTCTCTCTCTCTCTCTCTCTCTCTCTCTCTCTCTCTCTCTCTCTCTCTCACACACTCACACACACACACACACACACACACACCTTGACAGATCGGGTAACCCGAGGGGAGAGAGAGAGGATTAGTTACCTGCGATTGTGTGTGACAAAGAAAAACAGCCTTTATAAAAAATATCCTACAGTAAAAGCACAGTAAAGTGTAATTAAGCACAGTAGGGAAGCATTGTAAAGCACGGAGAGGTCTGGTAAAGCATAGGGAAGCATTGTAAAGAACAGAGAGGTCTGGTAAAGCATAGGGAAGCATTGTAAAGCACAGAGAGGTCTGGTAAAGCATAGGGAAGCATTGTAAAGCACAGAGAGGTCTGGTAAAGCATAGGGAAGCATTGTAAAGCACAGAGAGGTCTGGTAAAGCATAGGGAAGCATTGTAAAGCACAGAGAGGTCTGGTAAAGCATAGGGAAGCATTGTAAAGCACAGAGAGGTCTGGTAAAGCATAGGGAAGCATTGTAAAGCACAGAGAGGTCTGGTAAAGCATAGGGAAGCATTGTAAAGCACAGAGAGGTCTGGTAAAGCATAGGGAAGCATTGTAAAGCACAGAGAGGTCTGGTAAAGCATAGGGAAGCATTGTAAAGCACAGAGAGGTCTGGTAAAGCATAGGGAAGCATTGTAAAGCACAGAGAGGTCTGGTAAAGCATAGGGAAGCATTGTAAAGCACAGAGAGGTCTGGTAAAGCATAGGGAAGCATTGTAAAGCACAGAGAGGTCTGGTAAAGCATAGGGAAGCATTGTAAAGCACAGAGAGGTCTGGTAAAGCATAGGGAAGCATTGTAAAGCACAGAGAGGTCTGGTAAAGCATAGGGAAGCATTGTAAAGCACAGAGAGGTCTGGTAAAGCATAGGGAAGCATTGTAAAGCACAGAGAGGTCTGGTAAAGCATAGGGAAGCATTGTAAAGCACAGAGAGGTCTGGTAAAGCATAGGGAAGCATTGTAAAGCACAGAGAGGTCTGGTAAAGCATAGGGAAGCATTGTAAAGCACAGAGAGGTCTGGTAAAGCATAGGGAAGCATTGTAAAGCACAGAGAGGTCTGGTAAAGCATAGGGAAGCATTGTAAAGCACAGAGAGGTCTGGTAAAGCATAGGGAAGCATTGTAAAGCACAGAGAGGTCTGGTAAAGCATAGGGAAGCATTGTAAAGCACAGAGAGGTCTGGTAAAGCATAGGGAAGCATTGTAAAGCACAGAGAGGTCTGGTAAAGCATAGGGAAGCATTGTAAAGCACAGAGAGGTCTGGTAAAGCATAGGGAAGCATTGTAAAGCACAGAGAGGTCTGGTAAAGCATAGGGAAGCATTGTAAAGCACAGAGAGGTCTGGTAAAGCATAGGGAAGCATTGTAAAGCACAGAGAGGTCTGGTAAAGCATAGGGAAGCATTGTAAAGCACAGAGAGGTCTGGTAAAGCATAGGGAAGCATTGTAAAGCACAGAGAGGTCTGGTAAAGCATAGGGAAGCATTGTAAAGCACAGAGAGGTCTGGTAAAGCATAGGGAAGCATTGTAAAGCACAGAGAGGTCTGGTAAAGCATAGGGAAGCATTGTAAAGCACAGAGAGGTCTGGTAAAGCATAGGGAAGCATTGTAAAGCACAGAGAGGTCTGGTAAAGCATAGGGAAGCATTGTAAAGCACAGAGAGGTCTGGTAAAGCATAGGGAAGCATTGTAAAGCACAGAGAGGTCTGGTAAAGCATAGGGAAGCATTGTAAAGCACAGAGAGGTCTGGTAAAGCATAGGGAAGCATTGTAAAGCACAGAGAGGTCTGGTAAAGCATAGGGAAGCATTGTAAAGCACAGAGAGGTCTGGTAAAGCATAGGGAAGCATTGTAAAGCACAGAGAGGTCTGGTAAAGCATAGGGAAGCATTGTAAAGCACAGAGAGGTCTGGTAAAGCATAGGGAAGCATTGTAAAGCACAGAGAGGTCTGGTAAAGCATAGGGAAGCATTGTAAAGCACAGAGAGGTCTGGTAAAGCATAGGGAAGCATTGTAAAGCACAGAGAGGTCTGGTAAAGCATAGGGAAGCATTGTAAAGCACAGAGAGGTCTGGTAAAGCATAGGGAAGCATTGTAAAGCACAGAGAGGTCTGGTAAAGCATAGGGAAGCATTGTAAAGCACAGAGAGGTCTGGTAAAGCATAGGGAAGCATTGTAAAGCACAGAGAGGTCTGGTAAAGCATAGGGAAGCATTGTAAAGCACAGAGAGGTGTGGTAAAGCATAGGGAAGCATTGTAAAGCACAGAGAGGTGTGGTAAAGCATAGGGAAGCATTGTAAAGCACAGAGAGGTCTGGTAAAGCATAGGGAAGCATTGTAAAAGCACAGAGAGGTCTGGTAAAGCATAGGGAAGCATTGTAAAGCACAGAGAGGTCTGGTAAAGCATAGGGAAGCATTGTAAAGCACAGAGAGGTCTGGTAAAGCATAGGGAAGCATTGTAAAGCACAGAGAGGTCTGGTAAAGCATAGGGAAGCATTGTAAAGCACAGAGAGGTCT
The DNA here is from genome assembly GCA_030684275.1 of Acipenser oxyrinchus oxyrinchus. Taxonomy (NCBI): domain Eukaryota; kingdom Metazoa; phylum Chordata; class Actinopteri; order Acipenseriformes; family Acipenseridae; genus Acipenser; species Acipenser oxyrinchus. The sequence continues at coordinate 3,371,107 of CM060303.1, read as the reverse complement.
GGTAAAGCATAGGGAAGCATTGTAAAGCACAGAGAGGTCTGGTAAAGCATAGGGAAGCATTGTAAAGCACAGAGAGGTCTGGTAAAGCATAGGGAAGCATTGTAAAGCACAGAGAGGTCTGGTAAAGCATAGGGAAGCATTGTAAAGCACAGAGAGGTCTGGTAAAGCATAGGGAAGCATTGTAAAGCACAGAGAGGTCTGGTAAAGCATAGGGAAGCATTGTAAAGCACAGCGAGGTCTGGTAAAGCATAGGGAAGCATTGTAAAGCACAGAGAGGTATGGTAAAGCATAGGCAAGCATTGTAAAGCACAGAGATGTATGGTAAAGCATAGGGAAGCAATGTGTGTGTGAGAGAGAGAGAGTGTGTGTATTGCAGTGTGTGTGTGTGTGTGTGTGTGTACATTGCAGTGTGTGTGAGTGTGTGTCTGTGTGTGTGAGTGTGAGTGTGTGAGAGAGTGTCAGTTTAACCGGTCAGACAAGTTTTCCTGTTTGATCTCAAACTGTCGACAAACAAGATCCAACTTGTTTAGAGGAGAGGAGAGGAGACTGAAACACAGAGCAAGAGAGAGAGGAGAGAAGAGAGAGAGGAGAGAGGGGTGTGGGGAGAGAGAGAGGGGAGAAGAGGAGGAGAGAGGAGAAAGTAAGAGGAGGAGAGAGTAAGAGGAGAGAGGAGAAAGGTGAGATGTGAGAGAGGAGAGAGAAAACAGCAGAGAAAGGAGATGAGTGTAAAGAAACAGACAAAACATAAGAACATAATAAAGTTTACAAACGAGAGGAGGCCATTCGACCAATATTGCTTATTTGGCTGTTTTAGTAGCTTATTGATCCCAGAATCTCATCAAGCAGCTTCTTGAAGGATCCCAGGGTGTCAGCTTCAACAACATTACTGGGGAGTTGGTTCCAGACCTTCACAATTCTCTGAGTAAAAAAGTGCCTCCTATTTTCTGTTCTGAATGCCCCTTTATCTAATCTCCATTTGTGACCCCTGGTCCTTGCTTCTTTTTTCAGGTCAAAAAAGTCCCCTGGGTTGACATTGTCTATACCTTTTAGGATTTTAAATGTTTGAATCAGATCGCCGCGTAGTCTTCTTTGTTCAGATAGATTTTGTTCAATATTCTAGATGAGGTCTTACTAATGTATTGTAAAGTTTTAACATTACTTCCCTTGATTTAAATTCAACACTTCTCACAATATATCCGAGCATCTTGTTGGCCTTTTTTATAGCTTCCCCACATTGTCTAGATGAAGACATTTCTGAGTCAA
>CM060303.1:3364844-3367344 GCA_030684275.1 Acipenser oxyrinchus oxyrinchus | reverse complement strand
GTCAGCGTCTCTGCTGTCGACAGCGTTCTATTTAGACGTGAGAATGGAATGTGATTGGAATTCGAGTTCCATTGTCGTGGCGTACCGAATCCTCTCTTCACGGCGCTCGTTTCTATGCACAGTGCAGTAATCCAGCGGTGCTGCGCGTCTCTGTGTGAAACGTGCCGCTGTGGAAAGCCGTGGGTTTAATCAAACGCCACGGCAATCGCTGTAGAGGAATATGATCGGGTATCGGGTCAGAATCATGTCAACATTCATTGATTCAGCGCGGGGTTTGTTCTCTCGCAATTGAAGACCCGGTTTAATCTGTCGGGAGCGACCGCCACAGCGACCTGGCACTGCATTTATAAGCGCTGTTCATGGTATCAGTATTAATGATTGAGAATTTGAATTATCCCTGCAAATAATATTTGTGTTGAAGCATTCTGGTGGCATCTGTCTGACATCTGTTGCATTTCTTAACGTATCAAATACACTGCTCATGCTTATAATTCTTATTAGTAGTGTTGTGATTGTTGTTGATGATGGTGGTTCTGGTTCTAGAAGGTCAGTATGTGATTGTCATGGTGATGATGGTGGTTCTGGTTCTAGAAGGTCAGTATGTGATTGTCATGGTGATGATGGTGGTTCTGGTTCTAGAAGGTCAGTATGTGATTGTCATGGTGATGATGGTGGTTCTGGTTCTAGAAGGTCAGTATGTGATTGTCATGGTGATGATGGTGGTTCTGGTTCTAGAAGGTCAGTATGTGATTGTCATGGTGATGATGGTGGTTCTGGTTCTAGAAGGTCAGTATGTGATTGTCATGGTGATGATGGTGGTTCTGGTTCTAGAAGGTCAGTATCTCTTTGCTTTGCTGCTGTTTCTCCAGCGTGGTGGACGCTGCTTTCTTCCCTGTTCAGTGTTCTTGTCACACATTGTGAAAGCACTGGCTCCAGCTCAATGCACACGGCACACAGCAGAACATATATTAATAAACCAAACTGCCCTCGATTGGAGACGCGTGCGGGACGCGAGTGTCACACCACAGCACACTCCGGCTCAGAGTATCTATAGTCATAGTTATAGGACTGCAGAGTGCCACTGCGAGTTAATGTGTACTGTAACCTGTGCAACAGTGTGTACGAGAGGAGAGGAGAGGAGAGGAGAGGAGAGGAGAGGGAGGGAGGAGAGGGAGAGGAGAGGGAGAGGAGAGGGAGGAGAGAGGAGGAGAGAGGAGGGAGAGGGAGAGGAGGAGAGGAGAGGGAGAGGAGGAGAGGAGGAGAGGAGAGGAGAGGAGAGGGAGAGGAGAGGGGAGAGGAGAGGAGGAGAGGGGAGGGGAGAGGAGGAGAGGAGAGGAGGAGAGGAGAGGAGGAGAGGAGAGGAGGAGAGGAGAGGAGGAGAGGAGAGGAGGAGGAGGAGGAGAGGAGGAGAGGAGGAGAGGAGAGGGGAGAGGAGGAGAGGAGGAGAGGAGAGGAGGAGAGGAGGAGAGGAGAGAGGAGGGAGAGGAGAGGAGGGGAGGGAGGGAGAGGAGAGGAGGAGAGGGGAGGGGAGAGGAGAGGAGGAGAGAGGAGAGAGAGGGGAGAGGAGGAGGAGGAGAGGAGAGGAGGAGGAGGAGAGGGAGAGGAGAGGAGAGGAGGAGGAGAGGAGAGGAGGAGAGGAGGAGGGAGAGAGGAGAGGAGAGGAGGAGGAGAGGAGAGGAGGAGAGGGAGGAGAGGAGGAGAGGAGAGGAGGAGGGGAGAGGAGGAGAGAGGAGAGAGGGGAGAGGAGAGAGGAGAGGAGAGAGGAGAGGAGAGGAGAGGAGGAGAGGAGGAGAGGAGGAGAGGAGAGAGGAGGAGAGGAGGAGAGGAGGAGGAGAGGAGAGGAGGAGGAGGAGAGGAGGAGAGGAGGAGGAGAGGAGAGGAGGAGGAGAGGAGAGGAGAGGAGGAGAGGAGAGAGGAGAGGAGAGGAGAGGAGGAGAGGAGAGGAGAGGAGGAGAGGAGAGAGGAGAGGAGAGGAGGAGAGGAGAGGAGAGAGGAGAGAGAGGAGAGGAGAGGAGAGGAGGAGAGGAGAGGAGAGAGGGAGAGGAGAGGAGAGGAGGAGAGGAGAGGAGAGGAGAGGAGAGAGGAGAGGAGAGAGAGGGAGAGGAGAGAGGAGAGGAGAGGAGGAGAGGAGAGGAGGAGGAGAGAGAGGAGAGGAGGAGAGGAGAGGAGAGGAGAGGAGAGGAGAGAGGAGAGAGGAGAGGAGAGAGGAGAGAGGAGAGGAGAGGAGAGAGAGGAGAGGAGAGGAGAGAGGAGAGGAGAGGAGAGGGAGAGGAGAGGAGAGGAGGAGAGGAGAGGAGAGGAGGAGAGAGGAGAGAGGAGAGAGAGGAGAGAGGAGAGGAGAGGAGAGGAGAGGAGGAGGAGAGAGGAGAGGAGAGAGAGGAGAGGAGAGGAGGGAGAGAGAGAGGAGGAGAGGGAGAGGAGAGGAGGAGAGGAGAGAGAGAGGAGAGGGAGAGGAGAGGAGGAGAGGAGGAGAGGAGAGGAGGAGAGAGGAGGAGAGGGA
>CM060303.1:3354844-3359844 GCA_030684275.1 Acipenser oxyrinchus oxyrinchus | reverse complement strand
GCCCAGGCTGGTGCAAACAGAACTCCAGAGTCCAGTTAAAGACCTCGTCTGTCTGAAAGTGTTTCACATTTTATTCATTCTCTCTCTCTCTCTCTCTCTCTCTCTCTCTCTCTCTCTCTCTCTCTCTCTCTCTCTCTCTCTCTCCTCCTCCTCTCCTCCTCTCATTTTGAGGAGGGACACGAATGGCAGACTCTAAAAAACGCCCTGCCTTCCGTCTCTGCATAGAGACAGACACACTGCCATAGAGACAGAGACAGACACACTGCCACAGAGACATACAAAGAGACAGACACACTGCCATAGAGACAGACAGACAGACAGACAGACACACAGACACACAGAGAGATTCACAGTGTCACACACAGTCACATTTTGAAGTCAAAACTAAATCTTTTGAAAGAAAAAAAAACTATTTTTTTTTGTTGCGGTTTGTAAAAAGTATATTTAAAACAAAGCCAGAACAGAACAGAACCACACCAGCACTCAGAGTGGAGTCTCGATTCAGCACACTCGCAGTGGAGTCTCGAATCAGCACACTCGCAGTGGAGTCTCGAATCAGCACACTCGCAGTGGAGTCTCGAATCAGCACACTCGCAGTGGAGTCTCGAATCAGCACACTCGCAGTGGAGTCTCGAATCAGCACACTCGCAGTGGAGTCTCGAATCAGCACACTCGCAGTGGAGTCTCGAATCAGCACACTCGCAGTGGAGTCTCGAATCAGCTCACTCGCAGTGGAGTCTCGATTCAGCACACTCGCAGTGGAGTCTCGAATCAGCTCACTCGCAGTGGAGTCTCGATTCAGCTCACTCGCAGTGGAGTCTCGAATCAGCTCACTCACAGTAGAGTCTCGAATCAGCTCACTCGCAGTGGAGTCTCGAATCAGCACACTCGCAGTGGAGTCTCGAATCAGCTCACTCGCAGTAGAGTCTCGAATCAGCTCACTCGCAGTGGAGTCTCGAATCAGCACACTCGCACACATCTCTCTTAGTTACATCTCATTACTTTCATTCTGGAATTGGCTAAAATCAAACCCAACGGCTTTTCAGAAAGGAGACGATATTTTGCAGGTTTTTTTAAGAAGAGCATTTTCTGTGGAATATAAAAATTACCATAGATTTTTTTTCTAGCCAAAAAAAGATAGCAAAAAATAATACTCTTTTGACAGTTTTTTAAAAATGTACTAATTAATAAATTATATTAGAAAAATACACAGATAGAGAAACAGAGGGATAGACATACAGAGAGACAGAAAGAGCTTTGGAGGTAAAGCTACATTATTTAGTTTTATTGGGGAAAATAATTTTCTACCAAATAGCCAAAAGCCATTTTTACAGAAGCTGAAGAATAAGAATAATAAAATAATAATAATAATAATAATAATAATAATAATAATAATAATAATAATAATAATAATAATAATAATAATTTTATCCAATCTAAACTACAAACACAAGTATTTTTTCAATCTTTCTGAATAATTAAAAAAAATTCAAAAAAACTTCCAATTTACAAAAATATAAATATAAATATATATATCTTTAAATTTCAGGGTTCAGGAAAGTGGGTTGAAGTTTTTCTATGTAATAATAAAAAATAAAAACTCAACGAAGATACTGCTGCTAAACTTACTGCTGCTAAAAAAAGGGCATTTCAACAAACACACTGATATCAGGATCTGTGAGAGAAGTGGAGTCTGTCTCGCTTCAAACACTTCGACTTACACAGACAGACAGAGAGACTGCCATAGAGACAGACAGACAGACACACAGACATAGAGAGAAAGACATAGAGAGAGACAGACAAACAGACAGACAGACAGACTGCCATAAAGACACAGAGACAGACAGACAAACAGACAGAGAGACAAACACACTGCCATAGATACAGACAGGGAGACAAACAGACAGGGAGACAAACACACTGCCATAGATACAGACAGACAGACAAACAGACAGGGAGACAAACACACTGCCATAGATACAGACAGACAGACAAACAGACAGGGAGACAAACACACTGCCATAGAGAGAGGGGGATGATATTTTTTTTAATTTGATTTTTGAGTTTTAGTTTTTAAAAATACTTTTAAATCAGGAGAAGCCGTTCTGCTGGATTTGACAATTTGATTCCGTCGACTGTGAAGGAGTTCCCGTGGGATTGTCACAGAAAACGCTCTGGAGAGGAGAGAATGCTGCACGAGAATTAAAACAGCTTTTTTTTTCATTGTGGAAAAGTACAAAAAAATATTTTAAAATGAATTGAAAAGGTTTTAAAAGGGAGAGAACGACCAGAGCTTTGACAGAAACACGAGAGAGACGTGGAAACAAACAAGAGCGAGTCCAAAAGAAACTACAAAGAATCTGTGAAGAGTGTAAGCACCTGCGAGACAATCTGAGACACTCTGAGACATTCAGAGAAACTCAGAGACACTGAGACACTCAGAGACATTCAGAGAAACTCAGAGACACTGAGACACTCAGAGACATTCAGAGAAACTCGGAGACACTCTGAGACACTCTGAGACATTCAGAGAAACTCAGAGACACTGAGACACTCAGAGACATTCAGAGAAACTCTGAGACATTCAGAGAAACTCAGAGACACTCTGAGACATTCAGAGAAACTCAGAGACACTGAGACATTGAAAGAAACTCAGACACTCTGAGACACTCAGAGACATTCAAAGAAACTCAGACACTCTGAGACACTCAGAGACATTCAGAGACACTCAGAGACATTTAGAGACATTCAGAGAAACTCGGAGACACTCTGAGAAACTCAGAGACATTCAGAGAAACTCGGAGACACTCGGAGACACTCAGAGACATTCAGAGAAACTGGTATCAATTAACTTTGAAATGTAATACCAGCATTGAAATTGACTGAAAACGACTTTGAAATATAATTTTTAAAAGCATGGGAACATTCTGAGCAACCTTGAAATCTTCTGAACAACTTTAACATTTTTAAACAACTTAAAAAAAACAACTTTGGAATAGTCTGGGGAAGAAGAACGACTTGGAAATATAGAAAGGGACTTTGAAATCTTTGAAAGGGCTCTGAACTTGATTCAAACGACCTTGAAACATAAAAACAAAGCATTGCGATATTCTGAACAGCTTGGAAATATTATTTGAAATTGTCAAAACGACATTGAAATCCTTAAGACACCATTGAAATCTTAAAAAAAACCCCTCTTTGAACCATTCGGAACGGCTTTGAACTACAAAACAATCATCAGAGCGTTTTAAAGAGATTTGGAATCTCCAAAACAACGCTGGAATATTGTAAACAACGCTGGAATATTGTAAACAACATTGGAATGTTCTAAACAACATTGGAATGTTCTAAACAACATTGGAATGTTCTAAACAATATTGGAATGTTCTGAACAACATTGGAATCTCCTGAAGCTGCACTCAGCAGTGAACTCAAGAAATCCTGCATTGCAATAATCTTCCAGCAGCTTCTAACTCTTTTGTAAATGACAAAGCTGATTGAAGCCTCTGTGCTCCTGCAGTCAACCAGCACCTCAATCCTTAACTTCAACAACAATCTAAACCAACCCACAATGCACCTCTCCTTGACCCTGCTCCTGGGGGCGGTCCTTGCTGCGGTGGCAGCGGTTGCCGGGGCGACCACCGATCAGCCTGCCAATCACAGGCCTGACTCCTCCCCCCCGCTCCTCAGGGGGTGGGGCCAGCTGTCGCCCAAGAGAGCCCCAAAGCAGGCAGAGACTCAGGATGGGGCGCCCCAGAGGGGACAGCCGCTGCCCCAGAGGATGCCCCCCCCAAAAAACAACACCCTGGGGCGCTGGTGCCCCACCCCGCACCGCCCGCCCAGGGGCCCGTCCCCGCTGGGGGCGTGTGCCGGGGTATACGACGTGATGGGGCAGTACGATCACACCTTCAACTGCTCCACCAACACCTTCCTGTACTGCTGCGGAACCTGCCACTACCGCTTCTGCTGTGAGCACCGCGGCAACCGGCTGGACCAGGGCGCCTGCAACAACTACGACAGCCCGGAGTGGGCACACACACCCCCTCCGACCCCGCCCGCCGGAGCACCGCCCGACCCGACTTCAACGCGCTCAAGGGTCAGAGCAACAGCACGCTCTACATCATCGGGGGAGTCATCCTCGCCACCCTCGCCGTGGCCGTCGGGGCCAAACTGGCTTTTCACAAAGCGTCCCGGAATCCCAGAGACAGAGACATCAACGTACCCCGGTGAGAGGGGAGAGGGCTGGGGCTGGGGTCAGGGTCGGGGTTAGAGATGGAGATGGGTTTGAGGTTAGGGTCGGGGTTTGGGTTGGGGTTGGGGTTGGGGTTGGAGATGGGGTTGAGGTTAGTGTCGGGGTTGAGTGTGGGGTTGGGGTTAGGGTGGGGTTAGGGTTGGGGTTGGGGTTGGAGATGGGGTTGAGGTTAGTGTCGGGGTTAGTGTCGGGGTTGGGGTTAGGGTTGGGGTTAGGGTTGGGGTTGGGGTTGGAGATGGGGTTGAGGTTAGGGTCGGGTTTAGGGTTGGGGTTGGGGTTGGAGATGGGGTTGAGGTTAGTGTCGGGGTTAGGGTTGGGGTTGGAGATAGGGTTGAGGTTAGGGTCGGGGTTAGGGTTGGGGTTGGGGTTGGAGATAGGGTTGAGGTTAGGGTTGGGGTCAGGGTCGGGGTTAGAGATGGAGATGGGTTTGAGGTTAGGGTCGGGGTTGGGGTTGGGGTTGGAGATGGGGTTGAGGTTAGGGTCGGGGTTAGGGTTGGGGTTGGAGATAGGGTTGAGGTTAGGGTCGGGGTTAGGGTTGGGGTTGGAGATGGGGTTGAGGTTAGGGTCAGGGTTAGGGTTGGGGTTGGGGTTGGAGATGGGGTTGAGGTTAGGGTCGGGGTTAGGGTTGGGGTTGGAGATGGGGTTGAGGTTAGGGTCGGGGTTAGGGTTGGGGTTGGGGTTGGAGATGGGTTTGAGGTTAGGGTCGGGGTTAGGGTTGGGGTTGGGGTTGGAGATGGGGTTGAGGTTA
>CM060303.1:3292344-3349844 GCA_030684275.1 Acipenser oxyrinchus oxyrinchus | reverse complement strand
TCAAAATGAACTGTTATATAAAGAATATTTAAAAATAAATAAATAAACGATCAGTGATTTTAAATGCAATTTTGGAATAACGACCAACTATAGCGGGTATGCATGTTGTGGTTAGTAAATCCATTTGTTATTATTATTATTATTATTATTATTATTATTATTATTATTATTATTATAATAGGCAGGGATTTCCGCATTGCGTGTTTCACAGATAGTGAAGGTTAGGTGGTACAGTATTAGCAAGATGCAATGCGTGATGCTGCAGCTGTCACTGAATAAACAAGATGTTTTTCATAAACTCATGTCTAGTTTATATAGCTTACGTTCCACAGTACTGTAATGTGTTTGGAATAAATATTTTAGTAACACTCCTGTGGTTTGTTAAACTTGCTTTAGGCTTGTTGCGAAAGCAATAATATACACTATATATCAAATAAAATAGATAGTCTAAGTTAAGCACAACCACAATACGTTTTTCTTACGGTGGTTTTATGCAATATAGAGACTCTGACAAACGTTTTACTGTTTCCAATCCATCCAGACATTATTGAATTTATTTTCTTTGATCGGACTGCAAGTATAGGGAGCGGGACTCTGACCCATACTGGGCACCACTGCCTGAGTGTGTGTGTGTGTGTGCGTGTGAGTGTGTGTGTGAGTGAGTGTGTGTGTGTGTGAGTGTGTGTGTGAGTGTGTGTGTGTGTGTGTGTGTGTGTGTGTGTGTGTGTGTGTGTGTGTGTGTGTGTGTGTGTGTGTGTGTGTGTGTGTGTGTGTGTGTGTGTGTGTGTGTGTGTGTGTGTGTGTGTGTGTGTGTGTGTGTGTGTGAGTGTGTGTGTGTGTGTGTGTGTGTGTGTGTGTGTGTGTGTGTGTGTGTGTGTGTGTGTGTGTGTGTGTGTGTGTGTGTGTGTGTGTGTGTGTGTGTGTGTGTGTGTGTGTGTGTGTGTGTGTGTGTGTGTGTGTGTGTGTGTGTGTGTGTGTGTGTGTGTGTGTGTGTGTGTGTGTGTGTGTGTGTGTGTGTGTGTGTGTGTGTGTGTGTGTGTGTGTGTGTGTGTGTGTGTGTGTGTGTGTGTGTGTGTGTGTGTGTGTGTGTGTGTGTGTGTGTGTGTGTGTGTGTGTGTGTGTGTGTGTGTGTGTGTGTATGTGTGTGAGTGTGTGTGAGTGAGTGTGTGTGTGAGTGAGTGCGTGTGAGTGTGTGTGTGTGTGTGTGTGTTTATGTGTGTCTGTCTGTATCTGTGTGTCTGTCTGTGTGTCTGTCTGTGTCTCTGTCTGTATGGCTGTGTGTCTATCTGCCTGCCCCTCTCTCCTCTCACTCCCTCTCTCCCTCTCTCTTTCAGAGCGATTGCCTCGTATGAACAATGCTCAGCTTGCCAGCTCCGGGACCCTCCTCTCCAGCAAACACAACAACACAGGGGGGGGAGGTGGGGGGGGCTTCGCCTCCTCCGTCCATCCCTCCTTCTCTCACTCCTTCCACAACCTGGCTCAGCTCCCCCCATCCTACGAGAGCGCCGTGAAACCAGAGATCAACAGATACTGCTCCTTAAAGAGACTGGGTAAGAGAGAGGAGAGAGGAGAGGAGAGGAGAGGGGAGAGAGAGGAGAGAGGAGAGAGGAGAGAAGAGGGGAGAGAGAGGAGAGGAGAGAGGAGAGAGAGGGGAGAGGAGAGGGGAAACGAGGAGAGAGGAGAGGGGAGAGGAGAGAGAGGAGAGAGAGGGGAGAGGAGAGGGGAAACGAGAGGAGAGGAGAGAGGAAAGGAGAGAGGAGAGGAGAGAGGAGAGGAGAGGGAAGAGGAGAGGAGAGGAGAGAGGAGAGTTGGTTCCAGACCCTCCCAATTCTCTGTGTAAAAAAGTGCCTCCTATTTTCTGTTCTGAATGCCCCTTTATCTAATCTCCATTTGTGACCCCTGATCCTTGTTTCTTTTTTCAGGTCAAAAAAGTCCTCTGGGTCGACATTGTCTATACCTTTTAGGATTTTGAATGTTTGAATCAGATCACCGCGTATTTGAATCAGATCGCCGTGCAGGCTGCAAAACTGCAGTAGCCCGCTGTATCAGGGGCATAAGCTCTTCAGATAAAGAAAGCTGGGTCACCGAGGCGCTGTTAGAGTCTGCACCATCAGATGGGAATACTATATCCTGTTCATAGATAGAGCATCACCCCCTAGATCACATGCCCTTGCCTGCACAGGGGCAGGTGGGACGAATAGGGAAGAGATCAGTGGTAACGGTGCTGCTGAGTGCTCTTTTTTTATTTTTATTATTTGTTTATTTAGCAGACGCCTTTATCCAAGGCGACTTACAGAAACTAGGGTGTGTGAACTATGCATCAGCTGCAGAGTCACTTACAATTACGTCTCACCCGAAAGACGGAGCACAAGGAGGTGAAGTGACTTGCTCAGGGTCCCACAATGAGTCAGTGGCTGAGGTGGGATTTGAACCGGGGACCTCCTGGTTATAATCCCTTTTCTTTAACCACTGGACCACACAGCCTCCTGTGCTCTGCAGCAGTTCAGTAAGAATAACCTACTGGTGTGACAGGACCTTCCAGATCTTATCTGTCTGCTCCCTATCTGTCGAACGTGAACGGCTAGCTTTCTTCTTCCTCCGTTTTGGAGGGGGAGAAGGCGGGGAGAACTGATGAGGAGGAAGGGGAGGAGCATGGCTTCTCGACTGGACTCCTTCGACTGTGACGCCCTCCTCCCTTGACACAGAGCCACGGGAGGAGGGTCCAGTCTCACCGTGGCGATGCCGAGAGCTGAGCGGACGTGAAGGAGCGTTTCCTGGAATGACGAGCCAGCCGATAGTCCAGCGTACGCTTGGTGAAGAGGCACAGAAATCACACCAAGTGCGATCCATCAGAGCCTCCTGAGCGTGCTCACGACCCAGACAGACAATGCACTGAACATGTCCGTCCTCTAGAGGCAACTGGGCCTTGCAAGAAACACATGCATGCACCCAGGCATGGCAGAACAGACTCTGCACTATGTAGTAGTGCACACAGTGGTAACAGTAAGCAGTGTCCAGTAAGCAGCCACTGCAGACTGGAAGCAGCCTGCTTGTAACAAGCCTTTGTAAGAGTGTGCTGATAGCGACACTAACACAGCATCAAGCTGCTAAACTAGGCACGCCCACAGAAGCTGCTCGGCTTCATTTCAATCCTTACTCTGTAAGAAAAAGAGAGAGAAACACAATATTAATATATTATAATAATATCAAATCATATACAATATATTACACACACAAGCGAACGTGGTTGAACAAGGTTTTTTGTTTGTTAACTCCGGTGGGGTAGACAGATTGCACAGCCGACTGAGTGCTAAGGATCCCAGGGAGGATGGCACTGCTGCCGCAGGCTTCCCACAGGGCAAGAGGCCATGGCGGAACTTTACCAGCACTTACAGCAAATACAAGAAAAGCTAGAAATAACCATTTTTACTTCAGCGATTCAATATTATTAATTCAGCATTTAAAAGCAAGGCTAAAACATGTCATTCAAAATGATCTAGACAGCATTCAGAACTGGGCAGACACATGGCAAATGACATTTAATAGAGAAAAGTGTAAAGTATTGCATGCAGGCAATAAAAATGTGCATTATAAATATCATATGGGAGATACTGAAATTGAAGAAGGGAACTATGAAAAAGACCTAGGAGTTTATGTTGACTCAGAAATGTCTTCATCTAGACAATGTGGGGAAGCTATAACAAAGGCCAACAAGATGCTTGGATATATTGTGAAAAGTGTTGAATTTAAATCAAGGGAAGTAATGTTAAAACTTTACAATGCATTAGTAAGACCTCATCTAGAATATTGTGTTCAGTTCTGGTCACCTTGTTACAAAAAGGATATTGCTGCTCTAAAAAGAGTGCAAAGAAAAGCGATCAGAATTATTCCAGGTTTAAAAGGCATGTCGTATGCAGACAGGCTAAAAGAATTGAATCAATTCAGTCTTGAACAAAGACTACATGGCGATCTGATTCAAGCATTCAAAATTCTAAAAGGTAAAGACAATGTCGACCCAGGGGACTTTTTTGACCTGAAAAAAGAAACCAGGACCAGGGGTCACAAATGGAGATTAGATAAAGGGGCATTCAGTACAGAAAATAGGAGGCACTTTTTTACACAGAGAATTGTGAGGGTCTGGAACCAACTCCCCAGTAATGTTGTTGAAGCTGACACCCTGGGATCCTTCAAGAAGCTGCTTGATGAGATACTGGGATCAATAAGCTACTAACAACCAAACGAGCAAGATGGGCTGAATGGCCTCCTCTCGTTTGTAAACCTTCTTATGTTCTTATGTGAAGGAAAGGTAATTAGAAAGGTGATCATTTTATATCAACGCTGTCTCAAGCATTCAGGCTGAGCTGAAAAGGATAATGACATCGTTGTCAGCGCAGCTCCTTCATGATCTCGGGGGCGGAGCAGCAGCCACGTCACTCTGCTCTGATGAGAATCTTTGGTATAAAGTTTCAGGTTCGGGAGTCTTAAAGGGAAACACACATTTGTAATTTTTAATATTCCCTACTTGAAAGGGAACCAGCGTCAGTGACATCATCCATCCCCCATCCCAGCAATATCAACTAGCCTATCAGTGACATCATCCACCCCCCATCCCAGCAATATAAATCAGCCTGTCAGTGACATCATCCACCCCCCATCCCAGCAATATAAACCAGCCTGTCAGTGACATCATCCATCCCCCATCCCAGCAATATAAACCAGCCTGTCAGTGACATCATCCATCCCCCATCCCAGCAATATAAACCAGCCTGTCAGTGACATCATCCATCCCCCATCCCAGCAATATAAACCAGCCTGTCAGTGACATCATCCATCCCCCATCCCAGCAATATAAACCAGCCTGTCAGTGACATCATCCATCCCCATCCCAGCAATATAAACCAGCCTGTCAGTGACATCATCCATCCCCCATCCCAGCAATATAAACCAGCCTGTCAGTGACATCATCCATCCCCCATCCCAGCAATATAAACCAGCCTGTCAGTGACATCATCCATCCCCCATCCCAGCAATATAAACCAGCCTGTCAGTGACATCATCCATCCCCATCCCAGCAATACATCATCCATCCCAGCAATATAAACCAGCTGTCAGTGTCACTCCCAGCAATATAAACCAGCCTGTCAGTGACATCATCCATCCCCATCCCAGCAATATAAACCAGCCTGTCAGTGACATCATCCATCCCTCATTTACAATGCTTCCCTATGCTTTATCACACCTCTCTGTGCTTTACAATGCTTGCCTATGCTTTGCCAGATCTCTGTGCTTTACAATGCTTGCCTATGCTTTACCACACCTCTCTGTGCTTTACAATGCTTCCCTATGCTTTACCAGACCTCTCTGTGCTTTACAATGCTTCCCTATGCTTTACCAGACCCTCTGTGCTTTACAATGCTTCCTATGCTTTACCACACCTCTCTGTGCTTTACAATGCTTCCCTATGCTTTACCAGACCTCTCTGTGCTTTACAATGCTTGCCTATGCTTTACCATACCTCTCTGTGCTTTACAATGCTTCCCTATGCTTTACCAGACCTCTGTGCTTTACAATGCTTGCCTGTGCTTTTACCAGATCTCTGTGCTTTACAATGCTTGCCTATGCTTTGCCAGATCTCTCTGTGCTTTACAATGCTTCCCTATGCTTTATCATACCATGGCTCCGTGCCTTATTGCTGTTATAAAACTCAAAAATGTGTCTTATTGCCACTCGTGATTGTTCTCTCCCCTCTCTGCTCTCTCCTCTCTCAGAGAAGGATCTTGATGATTCCTCTGGTTATTACACCTCAAAGCGCCGCAGTGGGAACTCGAACGCCTCCCCCTCATTCCACTCCTCTCAGCACCACCTGTATTACGGGGGAGGGGGAGGGGAGGGGAGTACACGCTGGGGGCGCTGGACCTCCCCTGCACGCCATGCCTGCGGCTCAGCATGACCCCAACCCCTACCCCGCCCCCCAGCCCGGGTACGAGCCGCTGGACTCCAAGCCCCCACGCAGGGTGATGTCACAGGACCAGCTGCTGGTGTTCGGAGAGGGGACCCAACTGAACCCCCTGAACAACCCGCTGAGCACACTCTCCAACAGGTACCCCAAACCCAGCCATAGCCCTTATAATATATTGCACTGACCCTGATATTGATGAGATACAGCACTCTGAAATGTCTTTATAATATACAGCACTAGACCCTGATATTGATGCGATCCAGCCCTCTGAAATGTCTTTATAATATACAGCACTAGACCCTGATATTGATGCGATCCAGCCCTCTGAAATGTCTTTATAATATATAGCACTAGACCCTGATATTGATGTGATCCAGCCCTCTGAAATGTCTTTATAATATACAGCACTAGACCCTGATATTGATGCGATCCAGCCCTCTGAAATGTCTTTATAATATATAGCACTAGACCCTGATATTGATCTCCCTGTCTCTCTCCCTCTCTCCCTGTCTCTCTCCCTCTCTGCCCCTGTCTCTCTCTCTCCCTCCCTGTCTCTCTCTCTCTCCCCCTCCCTCCCTGTCTCTCTCTCTCCCTCCCTGTCTCTCTCCCTGTCTCTCCCCCTCCCTCCCTGTCTCTCTCTCTCTCTCTCTCTCTCTCTCTAGGAGTGGTACTCTGGGTCACCATCAGAAGAACCAGCCCCTGCAGCCCCTCCATCTCTACCAGCTGCAGCAGCACAAGCAGGAGCGTGCAGCCTCTGCTCAGTACCAGAAGCACTCCAACCCGGGTCCCTACCCGTCCCAGACCCTGGTGCGGCTGCGCCCCGGACTGGGCACCCTGCCCCGCTCAGCCCGCTCAGAAGGCCCAGTCCCAGCAGAACGTAGCGCCACGCCTCGCTGGACCGACACCACATGATCAAGATGAACTCGCACTCCCACGGCTGGGCGGGAGCGGGGAGGGGCCAGGGCAGGGGGCGGGGCTGGGGCCTGGGACACCTTGGGGGCGGGGCCGGGGAGGGACCTCGGGGCCACAGCGACGAGAATGGCATTCGCTGCCAAGAGACAGAACACCATCGAACAGCTTCACTTCATACCAGGGGGCAACCAGGGGGGCAACGGCGGGGCAGCAGCTGAGGACGGGGAGTAAGAACGAGGTGACTGTGTGAGAGGGAGGAGGGGAGGGAGGGGAGAGAGGGAGGATCGGGAAGACTTTTTCAGCCATATTTCAGTGCCATATTGAAGGCAGGCGATGAGGAGAGGTTAGGAGAGGGGAGGAGGAGAGATGTATACAGAGTGTGTACAAAAGGATCAGTTGTGAAACGTTTTAGCTGTAAGGCAGTATTACAGAGAGAGAGAGAGAGCGAGGGAGAGAGGAGAGAGGGGAGGAGGGAGGAGAGAAGAGAGGGGAGGGAGAGAGTTGACTTTTCAGCCATAATTTAGTGCCATATTAAAGTAAAAGAAGAGCAGGAGAGAGAGCAAGGAAGAGAAACAGCAAAGGAGGAGAGAGGGAGCGAGGGAGGAGAAACAACGAAGGAAGAGAGGGAGCGACGGAGGAGAGAGGTTTAAAGGGGAGTGCTCTCAGTTTCTCTGCAGAAATGAATAAAAAAACGAGTATCTTTTGTATGAAAAATGAATCAAATTGAGCTTTGAGATTTTTGGTTTTCCTGTACAGTGGATTTTAATATCAATGTTCGCACCTGCATTTGTATCGGGGTGAGGGTGGGGGAGTTTTTAGGATTTTTTCGATCAGCATGGAGTACTGGGGGAGTTTGAAAACCATTGAATTGAACATTATCTGTTTTACGAGATTATAAACATGGTTATTTATAAAAATAAAAGCACCTTTTGCCATTTTGTGGCTAAAAAACTCAAATGGTCTTTTTAATGGTCGTGTTTATTCAATAGTTATTAACTGTACTAGAACACAGTGTGTGGGAATTACTAGCTATAGCACCTAGACTAGAGCACAGTGTTTGATTGCTGGCTATACAGCTAGACTAGAGCACAGTGTTTGATTGACTATAGCAGCTAGACTAGAGCACAGTGTTTGATTGACTATAGCAGCTAGACTAGAGCACAGTGTTTGATTGACTATAGCAGCTAGTCTAGAGCACAGTGTTTGATTGACTATAGCAGCTAGACTAGAGCACAGTGTTTGATTGACTATAGCAGCTAGACTAGAGCACAGTGTTTGATTGACTATAGCAGCTAGACTAGAGCACAGTGTTTGATTGACTGACTAGCAGCTAGACTAGAGCACAGTGTTTGATTGACTATAGCAGCTAGACTAGAGCACAGTGTTTGATTGACTATAGCAGCTAGACTACAGCACAGTGTTTGATTGCTGACTATAGCAGCTAGACTAGAGCACAGTGTTTGATTGACTATAGCAGCTAGACTAGAGCACAGTGTTTGATTGACTATAGCAGCTAGACTAGAGCACAGTGTTTGATTGACTATAGCAGCTAGACTAGAGCACAGTGTTTGATTGCTGACTATAGCAGCTAGACTAGAGCACAGTGTTTGATTGACTATAGCAGCTAGACTAGAGCACAGTGTTTGATTGACTATAGCAGCTAGACTAGAGCACAGTGTTTGATTGACTATAGCAGCTAGACTAGAGCACAGTGTTTGATTGCTGACTATAGCAGCTAGACTAGAGCACAGTGTTTGATTGACTATAGCAGCTAGACTAGAGCACAGTGTTTGATTGCTGACTACAGCAAACAGGCATAAGAATAAACAAACAGCACAACTGTATTTGATTTTTCTTTGTTTTTTATATAGTTAAATTAAATAACTTAATAAAATGTGGAAACGACACATTTACACAGTTCTAATGAACAAACAAGAATGAAAAACAAACAAAAAAGCAGAATTTGACAGAATTTAGAAAAGTGAAAATACATTGTCTTTGCTTGCACCCTTTACCTCCACATCTGTGAAACCAGCCGTACCAGTTCTTTAGAACACCTACTTTACTAAGAGCTGGAAAAACTGTTTAATATCCTATAGTGTGTCTCTCCTGTTTAGTATTCTATAGTGTGTCTCTCCTGTTTAATATCCTATAGTGTGTCTCTCCTGTTTAGTATTCTATAGTGTGTGCCTCTCCTGTTTAATATCCTATAGTGAGTCTCTCCTGTTTAATATCCTATAGTCAGTGGTGTAACATAAGACCCCCACAATGGAGGGGGGAGGGGTTGAAGACCCACCCTACTAAGGACCTTGCCCCCAAGTCTCCAGGAGGCCTCCGATTGGAAGGGAAGCTGTCAATCATAATTGGTTTACATTTTGTGGCCAATAATTGTGACCTTTTATCTTCACACTTTGCTGAACAGCTACTGTCATTCAGAACCGCATTGAAGGACAAAATAGAACAGATTACTGGTGGTACAATGAAATATCAAACTGATCTTTTATTTTTTAATCATAACGCTATTTTGCCTAGTGTTTTGGATGTTGCAACGGTGCAGAAAGGTCCTTTTCAAAGCTGAAATTGATCAAAAACTACCTTTGAAGTTCCATGACCCAGGAGAGAATGACATGACTGACAACATTAAGCATAGAGAGTGAATGAGCTAGGCGATTAGATGTGAAAGCCTTAAC
Organism: Acipenser oxyrinchus oxyrinchus; assembly: GCA_030684275.1. Lineage (NCBI taxonomy): Eukaryota > Metazoa > Chordata > Actinopteri > Acipenseriformes > Acipenseridae > Acipenser > Acipenser oxyrinchus. Next base: position 3,340,283 of record CM060303.1, on the reverse strand, counting down.
AGAGGAGTTTGCGCATAAAAAGATGCGATGGCAATCTCGTTTTCAGTAAGAGGGTGCACCGCCTCCAGTCTCACAGCAGCAAGCAGGCACCAATCCTCCAGTTCTTCAGCAGTCAGACAGACCAGGACTACTTCACTGAGAACAATTCAAGCAAAAGGGAGGGGAAGTTGATTAAGATTAAAATGAAATACAATACATTTTGTTTAAGTAACTTATTCATGTTGGTTAAAAGTTAAAAACAAAGTGCTTACAATAAAATGAAACTTGCTCCGTGATGAGTGGCAGGTGGGGGTGCTTAAATTGTAAAAAAAAAAATAACTAAAATAATAAAACCAGGTGCATAATAAGTTTATCGGTGCATGGGAGGTGCCTCATTCTGAAAACGTGCTGCACTGATGAACTTAGGGGGCCCCTCCCATCATATTTTGCATTTTGTGTTCCGTCACTGCCTATAGTGTGTGTCTCGTGTTTATAGTTTTTTTCAATTGCTTTGACACATTTTCGAAACACAGTTTCAAAGTGCAAAACTCTGAACACAAAACCCCAAACTACTCACTCCAGAATTAAAATCATGTAAACAGTGCAAAATGAAAGCCTTTGAGTGTGATAAATACACAAAGCAAAAGCTATTCACAGCACCAAAACATCAAATCGTTCAACATTTTCATTTCAATCATTTGATGCATAATAACATAACATAATCCTTAACAAATAATATTATTGAACACAAAAAATAATACCAATATAAACAAACATGAAACATGCATCTTTTGTTTACAGTTTTTCTCGATCGCTTGAGCACATTTCTCGAAAAATTATCCACTTTTTCAAAATATTTAACACAACCCCCCAAACTGTAACATGTTTTGCAAAATGACACATTTCATTTGCAAAAGGCACTAAGGCTCTCAAAACCGCAAATACATGTCACAAAATCAAATAAGTCCATCAAAACAGTATCATTTGTCATATAATGAAAAGTTCTTTCTATCAGCCATTTCACAATGGCACAATAAATACTAACGACGAGCATCAATGTGACATGGTCAGCCCTGAGCACATGCTCTCTGTGTCTATGGTCTGCTTGTTGGGAAAATAAGCGTGAATGGTAAGTAAACATTTCACACCAGCATGAGCTGCATTCATGTTCTCTGAGTTGACTTATAACAAGAAGACCAAAGTAGAAAGGATTTCACTCAACAGCAAAAAATACTGTGACAAAAGATTTGACTTTATTCAGTTACAGTAGTGTTCCTGATACATCGAACGATGCTGGAAATACTTTACTGTAAACATAAATCAAGGCCGCTGAAGATACTCAGGACCAAGCTGGTAGTTACGACAAGAAAAAATATTACATAAAAAAGCAACAACAAAAACTCAGTGTAATTGTTCATTAATCCATTCTTTACTGTCTGTCAGGCCACATATTCTCATCCACATCACATTTAATATTTTCCCTCGCAATACAGCGAGGGAAAACCTCCTGGCATGTCGGAGCCATCCTTGGCAATCTTCTGCAGAGATTGCCAGACAACCCACATTCATGGCATCGGGAAGCGATATCTGGTCATACGGATGGTTGTCATACACCTTCCATCGCCAGGCTGAAAAGAACTCCTCGATGGGGTTAAGAAAAGGCGAGTATGAAGGGAGGAGTTGCACAGACATGCCTGGGTGGGCTTCAAACCACTTACTAGATGAGAGTGATGGAATGCTACATTGTCCCATATAACCACAAAGTTTGGCACATCAGGCCTCACCAGCTCTCTCTCTCTCTTCAGGGGGTTCAATTCTATTGTGCAAGACGTCGAGGAATGCAATCAGGTGTGCTGTACTGTACTGTATGGTCCAACAGTGGGGATGTGGGAAAGAACACCTTCTCTTGAGATGGCTGCACACATGGTAATATCCCCACCTCTTTGGCCTGGCACATTGACTGTGGCTCTGTGACCGATGATGTTCCTCCCACGCCTCCTCACTTTGGACAAATTGAATCCCGCTTCATTCATTTATATGAAGACATGTGGCAACACATTTGCCTCAAGCTCCATTATTCTCTGAGAGAAACACAAAATGAACATGGGTAGCCATTCCAACTGTCTGCAATGAAATATTGTAAGGAAATACATTACTGTGATGAACCCTTACTGTACATACTGGAACCTAATCTCCTTCACTCTTTCACTATTCCTTCCCTGTATAGCTGTTTCATCCTTAGTTGGTGCCGGTTCGAGACCCGGTCAATAGTTGCCAGACTGACACTATGTACATTCTGAAAAATGTTATGGTCTTCTTGTATAATTGTAGTCTGGATCTCCCTCAAACGTATTGAGTTGTTTGCACCCACAATGTCTACAATGGCAGCCTCCTGTTCAGCGTTGAAGACTCTTCCTCGGCCACCAGAGCGGGGAAATGGATATAATGACATTTTGAAGGTCAAGGAGGATGACGGAAAAACTCCTTCCATGTATATCGTATCGTACTGTAATACAGTGAAGTCATATATGGCCGCTTGCCTATTCTCATTTCTGAATATTCTAATTATTGATGCCACATTTGACCTGATTGGATTGGGTTGCATCCTCTGCCCAGCCTCTCGCATTGAAAGGCCATGATTTAACACATGGTCAACGCTAGTGGCACGTATGTCATTGGAAACATCTGTTCTGCGTCTTCCCCTTTGAGCTGCTGTACCACCGAGCATACGAACCCCTCTTCCTCTGTGGGCTCCTGGTTGTGGTTCCCCTCTCTCTCTCCTTTGTACATACAATTCCAATATTGTACACTTACCAATTCTCAGTCCGAAATGTTCTGATAATTGAACAGTAGATCTCTTCAAATTTGGATGGACAACATGACCAGCTTCTTGCATTGTCAAACCTCTGTTTATGACGTGGTCAATCACTGTTGCTCTAATTTCATTTGAGACTACCACACGTTGTTGTTGACCATGATCATGACGACGACCACGTCCACGTCCAGCAAATTCATCCAATTGCTGCTGTTTCCTCAGAGTTTTTATGTAGTGATGTAATGATTATCAATTAAGCTTCCTTGCATTCTCACATGGATGAGGTCATTTGCAACAGTGAGAACTAATTGTTGCCAGATGCTCAAATAATTAAGTATTTTGCCAGATTATCAATTAGCATTTGAAATAGGTTGTTAGGAAAGACAATAGTATTTAAAACTTGAGTAGGTGATTAAGAGTTTTGCATTTTGTATGTAAACATGATAAAATGTGTCTTAAGGTCAGAATTTTCAACTCTGTTTGGTTTTTTGCGGTAGGAGATTTGCACTTTGGAACTGTGTTTCAAAAAATGTGTCAAAGAAATTGTAAAAAACTGTACTATCCTATAGTGTGTGTCTCTCCTGTTTAATATCCTATAGTGTGTGTCTCTCCTGTTTAATATCCTATAGTGTGTCTCTCCTGTTTAATATCCTATAGTGTGTCTCTCCTGTTTAATATCCTATAGTGTGTCTCTCCTGTTTAATATCCTATAGTGTGTGTCTCTCCTGTTTAATATCCTATAGTGTGTCTCTCCTGTTTAATATCCTATAGTGTGTCTCTCCTGTTTAATATCCTATAGTGTGTCTCTCCTGTTTAATATCCTATAGTGTGTCTCTCCTGTTTAATATCCTATAGTGTGTCTCTCCTGTTTAATATCCTATAGTGTGTCTCTCCTGTTTAATATCCTATAGTGTGTCTCTCCTGTTTAATATCCTATAGTGTGTCTCTCCTGTTTAATATCCTATAGTGTGTCTCTCCTGTTTAATATCCTATAGTGTGTCTCTCCTGTTTAATATCCTATAGTGTGTGCTCTCCTGTTTAATATCCTATAGTGTGTCTCTCCTGTTTAATATCCTATAGTGTGTCTCTCCTGTTTAATATCCTATAGCGTGTCTCTCCTGTTTAATATCCTATAGTGTGTCTCTCCTGTTTAATATCCTATAGTGTGTGTCTCTCCTGTTTAATATCCTATAGTGTGTCTCTCCTGTTTAATATCCTATAGCTGTCTCTCCTGTTTAATATCCTATAGTGTGTCTCTCCTGTTTAATATCCTATAGTGTGTCTCTCCTGTTTAATATCCTATAGTGTGTCTCTCCTGTTTAATATCCTATAGTGTGTCTCTCCTGTTTAATATCCTATAGTGTGTCTCTCCTGTTTAATATCCTATAGTGTGTCTCTCCTGTTTAATATCCTATAGTGTGTCTCTCCTGTTTAATATCCTATAGCGTCATTCCTGTTTAATATCCTAGAGCGTGTGTCTCTCCTGTTTAATATCCTATAGCGTGTGTCTCTCCTGTTTAATATCCTATAGCGTCATTCCTGTTTAATATCCTATAGCGTGTGTCTCTCCTGTTTAATATCCTATAGCGTCATTCCTGTTTAATATCCTATAGTGTGTGTCTCTCCTGTTTAATATCCTATAGTGTGTCTCTCCTGTTTAATATCCTATAGTGTGTGTCTCTCCTGTTTAATATCCTATAGTGTGTCTCTCCTGTTTAATATCCTATAGTGTGTCTCTCCTGTTTAATATCCTATAGCGTGTCTCTCCTGTTTAATATCCTATAGTGTGTCTCTCCTGTTTAATATCCTATAGTGTGTCTCTCCTGTTTAATATCCTATAGCGTGTCTCTCCTGTTTAATATCCTATAGTGTGTGTCTCTCCTGTTTAATATCCTATAGTGTGTGTCTCTCCTGTTTAATATCCTATAGTGTGTCTCTCCTGTTTAATATCCTATAGTGTGTCTCTCCTGTTTAATATCCTATAGTGTCTCTCCTGTTTAATATCCTATAGTGTGTGTCTCTCCTGTTTAATATCCTATAGTGTGTCTCTCTACTGTTTAATATCCTATAGTGTGTGTCTCTCCTGTTTAATATCCTATAGTGTGTGTCTCTCCTGTTTAATATCCTATAGTGTGTCTCTCCTGTTTAATATCCTATAGTGTGTCTCTCCTGTTTAATATCCTATAGTGTGTCTCTCCTGTTTAATATCCTATAGTGTGTCTCTCCTGTTTAATATTCTATAGCGTCTCTCCTGTTTAATATCCTAAAGCATCTCTCCCGTTTAATATCCTAAAGCATGTGTCTCACGCCAACATGCCAACATAGTCACAGTACCAGTGAAGGGTGATGGGAGTTGTAGTCTTTCACAAAGGTGGCTGGTTGTGGTACCAACAGATCTGACTGCACTGGAGAACATGAGAAGAGCACTGCCAGAGAAAGAAAACTACAGCTCCCAGTATGCAACTGCACCAGCTCCAATGGCAGGGGATGATGGGAGTGGTAGTTCTTTGAGATAACCAGGGCTTTAAAGTCCAGCTTCCTTCTTATTAGCTCCAGCAACATGATCACTGGATCCAGCTGTCAGGGGCGGTGGAGAGGGGCTGGAGCCGATATAAAAGGGTCTTCACACACCTTCCACACCCGATGATGGGGCTGGGGCAGTTATAAACATATCGAAGTCATTATTACACAGGCAGGGGCATGGAGTTACACTGAAAACTGAAAACAATGGGGAAAAAACTGCAGTAACAAAAGAACTTTAACAAAAGAAAGCAGGTTTGCTAGTATACTCGATTAGTCTTCTGTTTATTTACAAACATTTACAGTGAGAGAGAGAGAGGAGAGAAACAAGGGGGACCTCATTACAATGCTGCACCCTGCGACACAGGTTAGAATCAGCTTTAGTGAAAGGATCACTGTCCTTTAAGAAGAGTGCTAAGAACTTTAAAACCCATTCTCTTACCTCTTATTAGCTATATTAAGAATATCACTGGTCCTCCCTTTAAAAGGAGTGCTTAGGTTATGATGATAACCCTGGGTCCCTGAAATAGAAATGTAACCATTACCTAATGCGTATTTATCATAAAGACCCTGATAACCTGAAGAAGATATATCAAAGCTGCACGTTAGAGGCAGGGGCGCAGTCAAGCCCACCCCCGAGGGCATAAAAAGACTGCTGACACAGACATCGTCATCACTTTTCCTTCAAGACTGACCTTGAATGTAAATGGTTACATTTCTGTTTCAAGGAACCAGGGTTATGATAATAACCTAACGCTCCCTTTCAAGTAGGAAATGTAACCATTACCTCATGGGTAGAAATACCAAAGCTGTAACAAGGCAATATTTCAGATCAACTGGAATACCTTGTGCATTACCAATAGGAACCCCAGTACAAGTAGCAAGGGCTAAAAAATTGAGGGAGAAACTCACCTATATGTCTATTCGTAAAGGTTGACCCGGAAGTCACCCTTAATACTCTAGTTCCAAAGCCAGGTTTTTTGTGGATCCATGACTGTAGACCCTAGTAAGGTATGGGTAGTAGCCCACACAGCTGCATTGCAAATGCCATTGCCAGGTGAACCCTGGGATAAAGCCCACGACGTTGCCATGCCCCCGAAGGAATGGCAGTGAGCTTTCTGGAGGTGGCAAGTTGGCCAGCTCATAGGCAGTCCTGCATGTGTCTGCTATCCGTTTGGACAGCCTCTGCTTAGACAAGGCTTGACCATGGGACTTTGTCCCAGCACACACAACACATCGTCCGGACTGCCTCCAACTTTTTGTCCTGTCAACATAGCATGCCAGGGTCCGCACTGGGCAGAGCGTATGGAGCTGCAGCTCCCTGTCAGACTGGAAGGAGGTGGAAAGAAGCCTCCAAATCCACAGACTGGATGACATGGAATACAGAGATAGGATCGGTATTGAGCGTGACCCTTGTCCTGGCCTCTGTAAACATGAAGCAGGTTCTCACTAAGGAGGACCCCTGCACCCTGCTCACCCGCTTTGCGAAGGTGATAGCAAGCAAACAGTCACTTGAGAGAGAACTTTTGAGCTCAGCTGAATGCATGGGCTCAAAAGGAGTGCATTGAGCACCACATTTAACCTCCAGCGAGGAACAATGTCCTTCATAGGCAGCTGAAGCCACCTAACCACTTTCAATATTTTTTTGTCCCGCTAGGAAGCTGAGCTCCTGGGGAGAACGGGTTAATTTCACATGGCAAGCCGAATGGCTGCCAGATAGAGCTTTAATGTAGGGAATTCCTCTCATTAACAGATCCTGCAAAACTGCAGTATTACTGCCATGAGACAAGTCATGGGGTCAAACCCACGAGGCAGATACTACATCTGCAAGACGCTCCACTTGTACCCGAACTGTGAACGTGTGGACGCTGCTGTGGCATTTTGCAAGGTGTCAAAAATGCAGCCGTTCAGGGGCCAGACCCAGAGCTACAGGCTAGATGGGTCGGAATGCCATAAGGTCCCCTGTGCTTGACTGAGCAGGTCACAGCACATCGGTCACAGCACAGCTGGCTGCTCAGGAGCTGCATCAGGGTTTAAAACCAGAGTCTCCTGGGCCAATACGGGGCTACTAGGAGCACCTTGGCCCAGTGCCTGATTTTCTACACACTCACACAGAGCAGGTACAAGACAAGAGGTGGGACGGCATATAAACAGTTACTTTGGCCACTGGTGTGCCAGGCATCTACATCCAGCGGGTCCCCGTCTCCTATTATGGAGAGCCATCGGGGACAGTGGGTTGATTCCAGGGAGCCAAGAGATATATCTCTGCTCTCCTGAACCTCTCCCAAATGAGGCTACCACCTTGGGGTTCACCTCCACTCTGAGGCGCTGGGACCCTCCTTGAGAGGTCAGCCACACTAGTTTTTTCCCCTGGGAAGATGTACTGCCCACAGTGAGAGTAGGTTCTTGTGTGCCCAAAGCAAAGCTTACAGGCCACGTGATGGAGACTGGGCGACCTGAGGCCTTTGTGGTTGGCATAATCCACCACTGTTGCATTGTCTGTCTGGACAAGCACATGCCTCCCTCAAACCTTCTGCAACAATGCTAGTTAACTGTCATTGTACACAGCGCCCCAGCCCAGGCTGGATGCGTTTGTGGTGACGGCCTCCCTTTTGGTGACACTGCCCAACGCTACGGCGAGGTGCAGATGGGCAGACTGTTTGCACCAAGAGAGTGCCTTTAGACAGTGATGAAACACTGTCAATAGGCTGCCGCGGTTCAATGCGGGCTGAAAAGCCCTGTTGTTGAACCAGGCTTGCAGAGGGGCATGTGCAGGAGATCCAAAGGTAGGGTCTGAGAAGCTGCTGCCCTCAAGCCTAGAAGTTCTGGCACATCATTACCATGAGCACTCTGTTGAGCTTAAATAGCTCGAAACAGGAAGCTATTCTCCACACTGTGCCGTCCGACAGAGTGGACAGCATGGACCCGGAGTCCAAGCACACTCCTAGATAGGAGGCTGTCTCAGAAGGCATGAGCTGGCTCTATGCAGATTCACCGTAAGCCCTGACCGTTAAAAGTCGCCGAGGAACAGTTACGTGTGAGTGTTTGCCTGAGATGGAGACTGGGCACAATGAGCCAGTCGTCTAAAGATACCTCTGAGTCTCAATGGGGTCACTGTAGCGTCCCTGCGCTTCAAAAAGGCATGGGGAGCTAGAGAAAGGCCAAAACGACAAGACCCTTGAGGCCGGTACTGAAGTGCGCTGTTTTTTTTGGGATCTGGAAATAGGTGTCTTTGAGATCCATCATGGTGAACGAGTCGCCTGGCCTGAATGACTGCAGCAGCTGCTGCATCGTCAACATTCTGAACCTCGCTTGGTTCAGATACAGCTGGACCTGCCTGAGGTCGAGGATTGGTCTGAGGCCACCATCCCGCTTGGGCATGGAGTAGAACCCGTCCTTCAACTGGAGTGGATGTTTTGGAGAATTATCTGAAATGTTGACTAACCCTTTGCGGTCCTATGTCGGACCAGGTCTGACATTACAATTTTCCCTTTCCGGTCCGATGTCAGACCCTGTCCGACATCATCAAAATGACATAAAGCACAGGTCTCTAGTTGTTTTTTCTCCGGAAAAAGCCGAGAAAACCTTTCAATGGCCGAGTGAGACCGATAGGAGCCGATAGAAGCTGAAAAAAAAGTGGCGGATCTGAGCAATACACATAGCCCCGGCACCACAGAGATAACACAGACATAAACAAACAAGATAGCTGCTTCCGCATCCAGCGCTCAGAGAACATCACAGACATTTGCAGAGCTTTTTGAGATGTTATAGTAATAAAATGATGACTTGGATTGCATTATTGAGGAGTTTGGTGATAAAACAAGTGATTTATCGGTATGCACTACTATGTAGAGGTATGTGAAAAATACAGCGAACAAGGGGTGGGGCGGGGCTGGAGATGCAGTACTGAGTGTCCTGTCTTTAAAATTAACCAGCCAACTACCTGTTCTTATTGTAATCCTCTATCGCTCACCTAAACCTGGGCAGTCCTTTCTATCAGAATTTGCCGAATACCTGCCTATTTTATCTGTTAATTGTGATAGGATTCTTCTACTTGGAGATTTTAATTGACATATTGATAATGAAGCTGATTCAAGGCTAGTGAGTTTTCGAGGCTCTTGGACTCGATTTTATTCAGCATGTTGTAGGACCCATCCATAATCACGGGCACACTTTAGATCTTGTTATTTCTCAAGGTCTAGTCGTTAATATCTCATCCATAACAGATCCTAATATCTCTGATCACTGTTGTATTCTATTTGAGGCTATGCTACCTGTTTCTAATAAGAGTGGGGCTCACACTACTAAAAAGTTGTGCGATTAATCCTTCAACTGTAAAACGGTTTTCTGAAATAAGCAGCTTAGCCCCATCAGCTCCTTTGCAGTCTTGAGCTACTGCTGAGTTAGTTGCCAGATATAACCACCGTTGTACAACTACTCTCGATACCGTTGCCCCAGTGAAGACTAGATTAGTTTCACCTAAATGCGATGCTCCTTGGATTAACAACACCATCTAGCAAATGAAGAGACTGTTGTAAGGTGGAACGTAAATGGAGGGCTACAAAATGACATATCAACGATGATATTATGAAAGAACACGTATTGAGGTACAATGAAGCTATGAAATCAGCAAGATTGCTGCATTCTCCAATCTGATCGAGGCAAATAAAATAACTCCGGGGTGCTTTTTTCAACTATAGATAAATCGGTTAATCCTTCATCTTCACCTGTTAGTAACCTAGAAGTGTCATCCACTAAGTGTGAAGAATTTCTCCATTACTTTCAAAATAAAGACTATCAGGGAACAAATTCCAGTCTATGGCTCTGATTTAAATATTTGAGACTGGCGGAAACAATGATTGAATCATTTTCTTTAATTAGTGTACAGGATCTAAATATGATAGATCCTATTCCAGCAAGGTTTCTGAAGGATGTCCTTGGTTACCTATGCTTCTTGCGATTATAAATAGTTCACTGGAAACTGGAACAGTTCCAGCTTCTTTTAAAACTGCCCTGGTAAAAATCCCTTCTTAAAAAAAACAACTTAGACAGCTCAGCTGAGTAATTTTAGACCCATTTCAAATCTTCCTTTTTAGCTAAGGTCCTTGAAAAGGTCATGTTAAAGCAATTAATGGATTCTTGAATACTAATAATATCTTTGAAAAGTTTCGATCAGGGTTTCGTTCTAATCACAGTACAGAGACAGTGCTGGTTAGAATAACCAATGATTTATTGATGAGTGCAGATTCAAATGCTATATCCATTCTGCTTCTGTTGGACCTTGTGCAGCTTTTTGATACAGTGGATCACTCCATTTTAATTGACCGTCAAGGGATGGGTGGGCTTGACAGGTAATGTACTAAACTGGTTTAGATCTTACCTTTCAAACAGTTTTTTTGTGTTGCTGGGGAGTCAGTGTCGGGTTTAGCAAGTATTACCTGCGGTGCCCCTCAGGGTTTATTCTTGGTCCAATATTATTCTTTATACATGCTACCTTTCCTTGTAAACATGCTGTACATTTCCACTGCTATGCTGATGAGACACAGTTATATATCTCTGTGAAACCTGGTGACATTATCACATCAGTCTTACTGGAGTGTATTATTGACATCAAAATTTGCATGTCCCAAAATTTCCTGCAATTAAACTCTACAAGACAGAAGTTTTGATAGTAGGTTCTCAGCAACAACTTGACTTGTTAAATAGACTTGGGTGACTTAACTCCAAATTTAAAATTGGAGGTGAGAAATCTGGGTGTTATCTTTGACTCGGATTTAAGTTTTGAGTTGCATATTAAAAGTATTACAAAAGTCTCTATCATCCAAGAAATATTGTCAAAATTAGATCATTTCTGTCATTCTCCGACGCCGAGAAAGTAGTCCATGCCTTTATTTCATCTAGACTGGATACTGTAATGCCCTGTTTGCTGGGCTAACTAGCCAAGCCTTATCATGGCTACAGCTTGCGCAGAATTCAGCTGCAAGGGTTCTCACCAGAACACAAGAGAGCACATATAAGTCCTGTGCTGGCATCTCTACACTGGCTTCCAGTGAAATATTGAATTGATTTTACAATTCTATTACTCAAAGCAGTAAATGGAATGGCACCAGATTACTTGTCAGAGTTACTGTCTCCCTATCGGCCTCCATGTGCTTTGGGGTCATCTGATAGTGGGCTGCTCTGCACTCCGAGGGTAAGGCTTAGGAAGAAAGGAGAGGTTGCTTTTTATGTTCGGGCTCCGCACTGTGGAACTCTCTGCCCGAGCATCTCAGAAGTTTGCCCACAATGGCTACTTTTAAATCACGACTTAAGACTCATCTTCATTATTTAGCCTTCTGATTTTATTTTGACATGGTTATTATAATATCTGTCTTTGTAATTGTGAACTTGTGTGAAGTGCCTTGAACTCTGCGGTATGAAAGGTGCTCTATAAATAAAAGTATTATTATTATTATTATTATTATTATTATTATTATTATACGAATAGCCCGTTTTTGCAGCAGGGCTCCTACCTCCCGAGACACCACAGCGGCGTCCTGTGGGTCCATGACTGATGCTGGGTGTGTGGCTCTCCCTTGGCACAGAGTCATGGGGTGAGGACGCAGCCACCTCTGAGGGCTATCCGCTTCTCCAGCGTACACTTGGAAAAATGCACACAAAACTTGCAGATATGCGGTTTGATAAAGACAGCAACTGGGCTGTAAGGCCTGTTTGGTACTAGACAGGCAGGCTGGCTTTGCATGTGTCACAGGGATAAAACCCAGGCAATATGCAAATAGCAAGCAATGTACAGTAAGAATGTCCAGTTGCTGCCTCAGCTTGTGTTTGGTACCGTTTCAGTGCCTGTAGCACCGGGCAGGTACATCAGGTTAAATTGACGATGGGAAGTCTCAGACAGCACAAGCAGCAACGCCGCTGTAAAGTATGTTACTGGCAGATACTGGCGTCATGTGATCAAGTCTTCTACTTCTTGTTAAAACCCTGGCAGCAGTGTTTTGCACAAGCTGCAGTCGGGAGAACACAGATCTGGGAATACCAGATAACAGAGCATTGCAATAATCCAGTCTGGATGTTATGAAAGCATGCATCAGTCTCTCTGCATCTCCCATGGAAAGAAAGCATCTTAGTTTAACGAGATTTCTTAAATGAAAAGATACACTTTGAGAGATCTGGGTTTAAAAAAAAAACCCAAAAAAACAAAAACACAACACCCCCAGACTTTTCATTTCAGACCTCAACTTAAATGGGAAGCTGTCAACTGCAAGAACATCTGAATTTGTATTGTTTCATTGATTTTTTGATCCCAATAACATAACCTCTGTTTTATCAGTTTAACAACAAATATTTTTTTGACATCCATTGCTTAATGTCGGCCAGACAGACAGTAAGGATATGTGCGATTGAGGTGTCACCTGGTTTAAGGGATACATATAATTGGGTATCATCTGCAGCAATGAAAATTGACCTCATGTCTACGGATAACTTCACCCAAAGGCAGCATGTAGAGGGAGAACAAAATTGGCCCAAGAGCAGAACGTTGTGGGACGCCACATTTAAACTTCTGATAAAGCAGAGGAATCTTTATCAATTCTAACATATTGGGCTAGGTATTATTAGTTAATAAATAATAGCAGAATGGTCCGAGATTGCAAGATCATTGATAGACAAATTCTGGATGTCAAGACCACGGGTGATAATCAGATCAAGTGTATGATCATGAATGCGAGCTGGGCCTGATACATGTTGAACAAAACCAACAGACTCATGAAATCCTTTCCAAGTGAACCTCCGTCCACGTCAACATTACATTGAAGTCACCCAGAACCACAATTCAACAAGAGTTCAAACTCACACAAGAACAGAGTTGGGTCAATGAGGCCGATACAGCTACAACATAATGGATTATCATCTTGTCATAGCCAAGTCTCAACTAACATTAAGATATCCAATTGTGTTTCCAAGATAAAATCATTACATTAACAGAGACTTGTTACCAAGAGATCTTGTGTTAAATAATGCTAACTTGAGAGGGTACTGAAATTGCCCCTTGTTGAGGTTTTAATTTTGATTAGATTTGCAGTACAAGACACCTCGGGAGGAAGCTGGTAGTTTACAGCGAGGGACAGAAGCTATTTCAATATTAGACTGAACTGGTGATTTGAGTGGCACATCTCTAGGAAATATAATAAGTCAAGCATTTTTACAGTACTTCTCCATATTTCTATAAATCTAATTGAGCCTCTCCTAGTTGGATGTAGACCATCTCTTTGAAAGAACCCAGGTCTCTCCCAGAAACTATCCGTTATCGATAAAGCCACGATTCTCAGAGTACCCTCGGTACGGTGGTGGTACACCCGGTACGGTACCTTCGGTATGGTCCAGTGGTACCCCGGTGCAATAATCTCCTTCGCTGTTCGGTGTGTGTATCGAGTCGAAACCCAGTTACAGCAGAAGCAATATATAGGGGTGCCCACCTATATCGCTTCAGGCACACCAACACAGCCCTAAGACTGGGGGAAGCTTGCAGTCAGAGCCCTGCCAGAGACCAGGGCGACAACGAAACACCACTGCGAGCAGTCCGACCCGAAGCAGAGCGGAGCCCAGCGACTGCTAGTGAATTCGGGTTGGTAACCTTGTTCGATGTAGAGTACCTGCAGGAACGGCAGCAGGTCTCAGACCTACAGCTACCATGGGAGCGATCAGGATGCCTACCTATATCGCTTTTGACTAAAGCAACAGTCCAAAAACTGAGGAAAGCCTGCTGTTAGAGCGAAGTCTACACAATAATTCTATAAGCATGTAACAATAAATTGCATTAGTGTAATTACACAAGCGAATAAGCAGATCTTCGCAACTTAATTCTTATCTGTTCGTAGTCTCTCCCGCTCAGTCAGATGAAAGCAAAAATGACGACAATGTCTGTGTCTGCAGTCCCGTTATGACCTTGAGGGCGGGCACGACTGCATCACAGGATCGGACGTGCAGCTTTGATATATCTGATTTCAGGTTATCAGTGTCTTTAGGATAACACCCCATTAGGTAATGGTTACATTTCGTACTTGATAGGGAACCATCTTTAAAACCCATTCTCTTGCCTCTTAGGCAGCATTGATGATGTTGCTTTTTGGAAAATAAGCAGTCATGACGCTGCTTTCTGCTAATGAGACAAGAAACAGATTTTAAAAGAAGCCTTGACCAGCCTTTATCAGCACTAAAACTACAACTCCCAGCATGCCTCTACACCAGCAGTGACAGTGAGGGCTGATGGGAGCTGTAGTTCTTTAGACAGGTGGCCTGAAGGACAGGTTAACGTTTACATTGGTAACACTGCTGGTCAAGAGATTCAGAATAAAATCTCCAGCATGCCTCTACACCAGCAGTGACAGTGAGGTCTGATGGGAGCTGTTCAAACAGTGAAAGAACATGTTGGCTGCTGAATCTCTTTACACTGTAAAACACTGCTAGAGACAAAATGAGAATAAAAACTCCAGCTCCCAGCATGCCTCTGTACTGACGGTACCACCGAGGGATGATGGGAGCTGTGTGCTGTAAACACTACCTGCCTGAGAACTTAGAAGAGATTAACAGTCACCACTATTAACAAAACATTACCTGCAGAATGCGTGTACATCTTTGGATTAATGCAAGTTTCTTGAAGCGAGACTATATCAGACAGACAACAATAAAACGCACAGAACAAGTATTTCATTTTTCCTTTATTTTTTTTATATAGTTAACTTAAATAACTTAATGTAAACAAGAATAAAAAACAAACAAAAAAAAGCAGAATTTGACACACAATTTAGAAAAGTGAAAATACATTGTCTTTCAGCGCCCCTCCCTCACCCAATACATCACATCCCCTTAACCCCCCGCCTGTGAACCCAGCCGTGCCAGTATCTGAACTACTTTACTGAGAGCTAGAAAAACGGTTTAGTATCCTATAGTGTCTCTCCTGTTTAATATCCTATAGTGTGGGTCTCCTGTTTAATATCTTCTAGTGTGTCTCTCCTGTTTAATATTCTATAGTGTGTGTGTCTATCCTGTTTAATATCCTATAGTGTGGGTCTCTCCTGTTTAATATCCTAGTGTGGGTCTCTCCTGTTTAATATCCTGGAGTGTGTGAATAGACATTCATTACTGTTTACCTAGCTGAGCTGCTTCAAGCTTGTCAGGAGAATCCTAGCGGCCAGACAAACACAGTATGAAATCCCTGCTTCACACAGAAGAGGACAGGAATCCCAGCTGCCCTCCCCCTAGTGGTCATTTCTGAAACCACACCTTCCTCACATCAGAAACAAATTCCATTAGGAGTCTTTTCAGAAACAAAACTCCCTCTAGTGGTTGAATGAGGCTGTCACATCATGCTGTGCAGCTGTAGTTCAATACAGGGTTTGAACCATTGAGACAATCAGAAAAAACAACTCCCAGCATGCCTGCGCAGTCACAATACCAGTGAAGGATCATGGGAGCTGTAGTCTTTCACCCAGGTGGCTGGTTGTGGTACTGACTGCACAATTCCTGTTTACAATAGAACCGCACTGCCAGAGAAACTACAGCTCCCAGTATGCAACTGCACCAGCTCCAATGGCAGGGGATGATGGGAGTGGTAGTTCTTTGAGATAACCAGGGCTTTAAAGTCCAGCTTCCTTCTTATTAGCTCCAGCAACATGATCACTGGATCCAGCTGTCAGGGGCGGTGGAGAGGGGGCTGGAGCCGATATAAAAAGGGTCTTCACACACCTTCCACACCCCGATGATGGGGGCTGGGGGCAGTTATAAACATATCGAAGTCATTATTACACAGGCAGGGGCATGGAGTTACACTGAAAACTGAAAACAATGGGGAAAAAACTGCAGTAACAAAAGAACTTTAACAAAAGAAAGCAGGTTTGCTAGTATACTCGATTAGTCTTCTGTTTATTTACAAACATTTACAGTGAGAGAGAGAGAGGAGAGAAACAAGGGGGACCTCATTACAATGCTGCACCCTGCGACACAGGTTAGAATCAGCTTTAGTGAAAGGATCACTGTCCTTTAAGAAGAGTGCTAAGCACTTTAAAACCCAATCTCTTACCTCATTAGCTTTATTAACAATATCACTGGCCACTCTTTCAAAAAAAGTAGTGCCGACTACCTTTAAAACCCATTCTCTTGCCTCTAAGGCAGCATTGATGGTGTTGCTTTTAGCTAATGAGGTAAGAAACAGATTTTAAAAGAAGCCTTGACCAGCCTTTATCAGCACTAAAACTACAACTCCCAGCATGCCTCTGCACCAGCAGTGACAGTGAGGGCTGCTGGGAGGTGTAGTTCTTTAGACAGGTGGCTGGAAGGAGAGGTTAGCGTATGCATTGGTAACACTGCTGGTCAAGAGAATCAGAGTAAAAACTGTGAAAGAACATGTTGGCTGCTGAATCCGTTTACATTGCAAAACACTGCTAGAGACAAAACTCCAGCCCCCAGCATGCCTCTCCACTGGCAGTAACAGTGAGGGCTAATGGGAGCTGTAGTCCTTTGGGTTTTGAGTGCTGCACATGTGACCTGCTGTTGAGAATGAACAGTCCTGCATCATATACAAGCAGCCAGTCAGCACCGTGGCTGCACAGTGATGCAGATCCCAGCGGAATGAGAGTGCATCGACACACCCCGAATGAGAGGCTGCAAAACCAGAAACACACATTTAATAAACAAAGTGAATGCAGTTTGAGGGGGACGGGGCCAGTCTGAGGGGTACTCACAGAGACTGACAGTTTGTTGAGGTGAATCAATAAAGGGGTGCAGTAGTCCGGTGTGGGGCTGCAGGGTGCTGGTTTGGGGCCCCCCTGTCCTGTCCTCTCTCTCTCTCTCACAGTCTGCGTAGCGCTCGTTTCTTCTCCCCCTTTCTTCTTGCCACTGCCCCCGCCCACCCCCCGGCTACCCCTCTCGCCAGCGTGCTTCTTGGGCTGCGGGGGCCCCCCTCCCTCAGCCCCGCCAATTGCGTGGATCTCGGTGAGCAGACGGGCCCGCGATGCGAAGGCGGGGTACCCCTCCAACAGCAAGCGCCCGGCCTCTGGGTTCAGAGCGGACTCTGGGTTCGGATGGATGAGCAGACACCGGATCGTCTGAGAGAGGAGTGGAGAGAGGGGGTTAGTGTACTTTCATACAGACACGCTGTAGTAAGTATAGTAACGTTTAAACTACACGCAGCACACATTTCTCCCATTCACTTTCTCTGCCACTCCATATCTCCAAACATCAGACAGACATACTTGGTCTAGCAAATAGACCAAGTTTACAGCAGATGAATTTCACAGTATTTTTAAGCAGAAATAGAATACATTTTAATCCTTACAAAATGAATGTACTTGGAGGCACAGTCTCTGCCGAAGCCGATTACTTTCTGTCAACATTCCTTTCCAGAAGTACTTGCTTTATTTCTTGATATATGGTTTCTGCATTTCCACTTGAAATCCTCACATTCTTAATGAAGAGGGTCTCAGACATAATACCCTCCACAAGCCTCATACAGATGCAAAGCTTTGTGTGAACTGTCACGTCCGCACTTTCGTCAGCCAGCACTGTCACAATCGCAGCTTTCCAATTTTTCATTAATTTTCTCGGTAATGACCCTGTATGTGGCATTTACCCCAAGTTTTGCCAAGTTTCCCACTCCTTGGAAAATCATAAAATCCAAAAAGCTGCTATACTTCAGAGATGGAATATCCTCCTTCGCCATGAAGTATACGGTTTGCAGCACTTTGAGGACAGCCTGCTCACTCTCGTTCATTGCCCGTTGGAGAATTTTTGTCATTGTAGTATCGAAGTTAATAACAGGATTTTCTATTTTGCTATGTTTTTATTTAGAGCATTTTTATTTTTAAAAAATACTGATAATTCTATGCACGGGATGACATTTATACACAAGATAAGAGGAATGTTTTGAAATGCTGCTCTGTGATTGGCTGATTTCTCTATGTGATTTATAACAGCCTGCTGCTTATTGGTATTGCGTCTGGGGAGGGGGACACACGGGTGCGTGAAGAGAAATTCGGCGGGGCATTTTAATTTATTTTTTTTATTTCAGGCGGCCATTGGCACAATGGCGCAGCCTAGCGCAAACACCAATCTACCCCTCTGATCTCACTCTACACACTGATCTACCCCTCTGATCTCACTCTACACACTGATCTACCCCTCTGATCCCACTCTGTACACTGATCTACCCCTCTGATCCCACTCTACACACTGATCTACCCCTCTGATCCCACTCTGTACACTGATCTACCCCTCTGATCCCACTCTGTACACTGATCTACCCCTCTGATCCCACTCTGTACACTGATCTACCCCTCTGATCCCACTCTACACACTGATCTACCCCTCTGATCTCACTCTACACACTGATCTACCCCTCTGATCTCACTCTACACACTGATCTACCCCTCTGATCTCACTCTACACACTGATCTACCCCTCTGATCCCACTCTACACACTGATCTCACTCTACACACTGATCTACCCCTCTGATCTCACTCTACACACTGATCTACCCCTCTGATCTCACTCTACACACTGATCTACCCCTCTGATCTCACTCTACACACTGATCTCACTGATCTACCCCTCTGATCTCACTCTACACACTGATCTCACTCTACACACTGATCTACCCCTCTGATCTCACTCTACACACTGATCTACCCCTCTGATCTCACTCTACACACTGATCTACCCCTCTGATCTCACTCTACACACTGATCTCACTGATCTACCCCTCTGATCTCACTCTACACACTGATCTCACTCTACACACTGATCTACCCCTCTGATCTCACTCTACACACTGATCTACCCCTCTGATCTCACTCTACACACTGATCTACCCCTCTGATCTCACTCTACACACTGATCTACCCCTCTGATCCCACTCTACACACTGATCTACCCCTCTGATCTCACTCTACACACTGATCTACCCCTCTGATCTCACTCTACACACTGATCTCACTCTACACACTGATCTACCCCTCTGATCTCACTCTACACACTGATCTCACTGATCTACCCCTCTGATCTCACTCTACACACCGATCTACCCCTCTGATCTCACTCTACACACTGATCTACCCCTCTGATCTACCCCTCTGATCTCACTCTACACACTGATATCACTGATCAACCCCTCTGATCTCACTCTGTACACTGATCTACCCCTCTGATCTCACTGATCTACCCCTCTGATCTCACTCTACACACTGATCTACCCCTCTGATCTCACTCTACACACTGATCTACCCCTCTGATCTCACTCTACACACTGATCTACCCCTCTGATATCACTGATCACACTGATCTACCCCTCTGATCTCACTCTACACACTGATCTACCCCTCTGATCTCACTCTACACACTGATCTACCCCTCTGATATCACTGATCACACTGATCTACCCCTCTGATCTCACTCTACACACTGATCTACCCCTCTGATATCACTGATCAACCCCTCTGATCTCACTCTACACACTGATCTACCCCTCTGATCTCACTGATCTACCCCTCTGATCTCACTCTACACACTGATCTACCCCTCTGATATCACTGATCACACTGATCTACCCCTCTGATCTCACTCTACACACTGATCTACCCCTCTGATATCACTGATCACACTGATCTACCCCTCTGATCTCACTCTACACACTGATCTACCCCTCTGATATCACTGATCTACCCCTCTGATCTCACTCTACACACTGATCTACCCCTCTGATCTCACTGATCTACCCCTCTGATCTCACTCTACACACTGATCTACCCCTCTGATATCACTGATCACACTGATCTACCCCTCTGATCTCACTCTACACACCAATCTCACTGATCTACCCCTCTGATCTCACTCTACACACTGATCTACCCCTCTGATCTCACTCTACACACTGATCTACCCCTCTGATATCACTGATCACACTGATCTACCCCTCTGATCTCACTCTACACACTGATCTACCCCTCTGATCTCACTCTACACACTGATCTACCCCTCTGATCTCACTCTACACACCAATCTCACTGATCTACCCCTCTGATCTCACTCTACACACTGATCTACCCCTCTGATATCACTGATCACACTGATCTACCCCTCTGATCTCACTGATCTTCGGCAGCCTGGATCCAGCACTGCATCACCAGCTATACCCCGCCACCCCACTAGACTGATGCATTCTGCAAACGTATTATTGGTATAGTACTGCTTTTTTATTCATTTATTGTAATCCTATCATATTTGCTTTATTTATTGTATTTGTAACTTACTGCATAGTAAAACTAAAGTAACGTAAAGTAAGGTAAAGACTTCTGCTGTATAAATAAACAACAACCATCAAGATATATCCATAGATGTTTCACAAGATAAACGATTTTCTATTTATTTTTTTCATCTGTTATTCAGTGCTTCGGTATGCATCAAAGTAAAGCGTTTTGGGTTTTTTTTTTGCTAGTGGCTGAGGTGATTGAAACGGCTTTTCTAGAAAGTTGCAAGGTTATTGGCTAAAGCAGTTTTGCTTGACACTGGATTCTCATTGGTTGTAATTTTGGTGCCTGCTCCAATTGGCTAGAAATGGTCACTCCTTTGTTACAGTGCGAGATTGACAGTTGGCAATTCACCTTCCAATTCTTTCATTCGTAGGCCAATCTATTCACCCAGAAGCCCATCAAGCCTTTCATATGGATAAATTGACTTTCTGCACGAATTGATGAATTAATTTCTGATGATGGATGAATTGACAAATGAATTTATGAATTGATGGGCAAATTGATGAATTCATTGATGAATTTCTGCACAAGCTGACAAATTAATTTATGAATAGTTCTGCCACAAATGACGCTCCATAGAGACGGGTTAGTGTACCGAGAGAGAGAGAGAGAGAGAGAGAGAGAGAGAGAGAGAGAGAGAGAGAGAGAAAGAAAGTCAGGGGAGAGGAGTGAAGTGAGGGGAGAGAGGAGAGGGGACGGAGGGGTTGGTGTGGGACGGGTTCAACATTCATTCAGAGGAGTCTGGATCGACAACAGAGAGGAAGTGAGTGAGAGAGAATATCAAAAACTGTGACAAATTACTACAAGAGCCTTGCTGTGCCAGCAGCAACCCGAGAAACCAGCAAGACTAACCAAAATAAAAACTACAGCTACCAGCACTGGCAGGAACAGTAAAGGCTGCTACACGCCAGACGCGATGCGACAAGCGGAACTGTGCAGCAATGCGACGAAATGAATAGAAGCTATACTTGGATAAGCCTGGTGTGTATGATCTATTGCCATATATGTTGAAATACTGTCAAAGACACTCATAAGGTCCACATGTTGACAAACCATAGTTGTCAACAGCAGTGTTTTTATAGTTTTATTGATCTGGCAGTTTTCCAATCTGTCGCACCACCTTGCGTTGCTTCTTGTGTGTGTGGTCATGTCGCTGCGAAATTGTCTTGTCACCCAATAAAAACCCACAGCTGCGATCAATAATAATAATAATATTTTTATATAGTGCCTTTCATAGTGGACCACAATCACAAAGTGCTTTACAGAGGTAGGCTGTGAACTGTGCATTATATGCAGAGTCACTTACAACAGGACATTGATTTAACATCTCATCCGCAGGATGGAGCACAAGGAGGTTAAGTGACTTGCTCAGGGTCACACAGTGAGTCAGTGGGATTTGAAACGGTGACCTTCTGGTTACAAGCCTGGGACTTTAACCACTGAACCACACTGCCTCGTCAATAGGCAGAGCGCTCTGCCATGGCGCTACCTAACATAAGCTAGCTCTTACTGAACGGTGTGTTAGACACAGAACTTTGGAGGAAAACACAGCACTAGCGCTGTTTGTGGATGAATTTATAGAAGATTGGGCAGAAAATCTGCTGTTTAATGCCTCTATTGCACTTGCATCAAGAGCCGACACCATGACTTTAGCGGCAGTGAATTCAAACACATGCGAGAGTCCTGTACGGATTGAAAACTACATTGAGAGCATTGCTCCGCATGTACTGTGATTGTTGCAGAGTGCATGTTTTATTTATAGGTGGCTACAGTGCAGTTTATGCTGCCAATTAAGATGTTTCTATTGCATGTAAGTATTGTTGTACAGCAAAATAAAAAATAAAATAAAAAAAACTCAAAAAATAGAACAATTTAACTATTATTCAACCAAGTAACATTTTTATACAGCAAATCAAATAAATAACTTTCCAAAGAAATTATTTCTTCAATGATTCTTTGAATACATCTGTGAATGACTTAGGCAGTTTCTTTGTTTTACAACCTTCTGCATTTCCCTGAGCTCCTGCATCTACCTTTTTCTGTTCCTCTGCAAAGTCTTACAAGTAGTACTTGTTTTTCTGTAATATGATTAAAGTCTTCTAGTAGATATATCATTTTGTTTTTAATGTGCTTTTGGTTTGATATTAGTGTAATACTGCACAAGTACCTAATTTTAGTAAAGTTATCTTATTCTAAAGTCCCCTTTCTGCCACAAAATAAAAAAGGTTTCATGTTTTCTGTGTAGCATACTGCTGTGCTTTTTCAGCCAAGATACACTGTGATGCCTAATCTTGCAGAAACAGCAAACAAAAAAGTCAAATTATGCTGTTAATTTAAATAAACTATCAGAATGCACAAAGATATGTTGGTCAAAATGTCCAATATGTGGGATAATTACACCACAGCCGTCGCACTGGTATTGTACCTCCACCATTCACGAGTCTGCTCCTCAGAATGTTAGCTAACGTTATGAAGTACTCTCTGTGTGCAGGTTGTTCAAAAGAAGGTGCCAGGTAAAGCTCTGGAGCGCTCTGCCTATTTAACACACCCCACTTCTGGTGTGTGGCAGCCTTGATCCCCAGCGCCCTTCCCTCCCAGTCTCACCAGTAAGACGTGTCAGATCCCCAGCCCCTATCTGTCTCACCAGTAAGATGTGTCAGATCCCCAGCGCCCTTCCCTCCCAGTCTCACCAGTAAGACGTGTCAGATCCCCAGCCCCTATCTGTCTCACCAGTAAGATGTGTCTGATCCCCAGCTCCGCTCTCCAGTCCCTCTTCAGCACGTTCACACAGATCTCTCCGCTCGGACCCACGTTCGGATGGAAGATCTTGGTCAGGAAGTAACCCTTGGGCGGCGAGGCGGGGAAATCTTTCCCTAGGACCAGGCGATCCGAACACGCCCCAAAATGGGGTTCCCTCTGAAACAGACAGAGAGAGAATCATTCACATTAAGAATATAATAAAAGAACTCTGCAGGTGTGCCAAGGCTGAACAATGCCACTGTAAGTGTCATTTGTAATTGCAATTAATTGGCTGCAGGTCTGCCCTGCCCTCACAGGATGCTGTTTGCAATGTGCATAGGGGTGAAGGTCCTTCTCTTACTGTACCCACAATTTTTTATTGTATTTTTTTTAAAAATAATTTTAAAATAATATTTGCTGTGCTGAGACGTGTTGAGCGCGCGAGAGGACCTGGTGTTGAAAGTGCTACAGCATTTCTATCACGTCATCGTAGATACACATTGTCTTAATCCAAGCTTGTTACTTCTAATCTCATATTATATCCTGACCTAGTACCATTTGCACTTATTGTAAACTGTACTGTATTTAAATATGAATCTTGCATTGTAACCCTGTACTGCCCTGTAACACCTGTAAATCGTCTTGGTTAAAACTAATTCAAAAAAGTTTTTCCAATATTACAACAGCAAAAGGACATTCAAGGAGGAAGTAAAATGTCTAACGCCCGCAGCACACAGCCCGACTCAAGCCGTCCCGACTCATCTCATCTGGCCGTACAGTCTGGATGAATCGTAGCAGTGTGCGTGCCCTTAAAACCAAGATTATGCAGATTTCAGTCGAGATGTCTTCACATTTGAAGACTGACTGAGACCGATTAGTCATGAGGGTGTCAACCAATGGTGAAGCAAGTTTAAGTGATGTGACTCTTTTTTCCTTTTTAAAAAAAAATAAAATAAAATAAATTTAGTCATCGCCAATTTTTTTTATCCAGGTTTTCTCCCCAATTTAGCATGCCCAATTATTATCTGTATCCTCGGCTCACCGCTCGCAACCCCCCCGCCGACTCGGGAAATGGCGGCTGGAACACGAGTTCTCCGAAACGTGCTCCTGCCAAGCCGTCATTTATCGCACTGCAGATCCACAGCAATGCCACCAGACCTATAGTGCCGGACGACAACACAGATCTGGCGGCTCCACTGCAGAACCACAGACGCCCTGTCGGCCACAGGGGTCGCTGATGCGCGGTGAGCCGTGGATTCCCCTGCCGACCTAAGCCCTCCCTACCCGGGCAGCGCTCAGCCAGTGTGCGCCACCCCTAGGAACTCCCGGTCACGGTCGGCTGTGACATAGCCTGGATTCGAACCTGCGATCTCTAGGCTATAGGGCACATCCTGCACTCTGCGCGGAGCGCCTTTACTGGATGCGCCACTCGGGAGCCCCTAAGTGATGTGACTTGACATACAAGAAGGCGGAATATTATTATTTGTTTTATAATTTGTTTATTTAGCAGACGCCTTTATCCAAGGCAACTTACAGAGACTAGGGTGTGTGAACTATGCATCAGCTGCAGAGTCACTTACAACTACATCTTACCCGAAAGACGGAGCACAAGGAGGTGAAGTGACTTGCTCAGGGTCACACAATGAGTCAGTGGCTGAGGTGGGATTTGAACCGGGGACCTCCTATATTGGACAAATGATTGTGAAAGTGAGCTCATCCAAATGTGGTCACAAATCACAAGCCCCTAGATCCACACGCTGAGGAAAAAAACCTCAAAGTCAAATAAAAATCAACAGGTTGGATTTTATTTACCACAGGCTAAAGTGTAGTAGCCAAACACTGCCTGAAACGTTTGCACGGTGTAAATGGTCAATAGCTAAATTAATTGGCTAAGCGCTTCTTTTGATTGCCTCGCGGCGCTGTCTCTGACGACTAATCAGCATACGATGCCAGGCATAA
Organism: Acipenser oxyrinchus oxyrinchus; assembly: GCA_030684275.1. Lineage (NCBI taxonomy): Eukaryota > Metazoa > Chordata > Actinopteri > Acipenseriformes > Acipenseridae > Acipenser > Acipenser oxyrinchus. The sequence continues at coordinate 3,314,971 of CM060303.1, read as the reverse complement.
TGTGAGGGTCGCTATGTTGGGCTAAGTTAATAAATGCATGTGTGCAGGGCAGTATTAAATTATATTTGCATGCATAGTAATCACCAGGATCTAGTTGTGGCCAGTCTAAATCAGTCTTGGCAGTGTGCGACACCCAGTCGGGAAAAACTCATTCAGACGTCTAACTAACACGAAGTACAACTGATCGCAGAATCTGTGCAAACTAGAGGAGCTGAGTCAGGATGACTTGAGTCGGGCTGTGTGCGGCAGGCTTAAGAGATACAAATGACAACATGAGAGATGAAGAGAAAAAAATAGCAAATATATTAAATTATTACTTTTCACAAGTTTTTGCAAAGGAGGATACAGACAACATGCCCCACATGCCGACCTGTTCCTATCCAGTTTTAAATAACTTTAGCACAACAGAGGCAGAAGTGTTAAAAGGGACTAGGAGCTCTTAAAATATACAAATCCCCTGGGCCGGATGAGATCCTCCCAATAGTACTTATGTTCTTCTAATGTTCTTCTAATAAAGTTTACAAACGAGAGGAGGTCATTCGGCCCATCTTGCTCGTTTGGTTGTTAGTAGCTTATTGATCCCAGAATCTCATCAAGCAGCTTCTTGAAGGATCCCAGGGTGTTTCAGACCCTCACAATTCAATGTGTAAAAAAGTGCCTCCTATTTTCTGTTCTGAATGCCCCATTATCTACTCTCCATGTGTGACCCCTGGTCCTTGTTTCTTTTTTCAGGTTGAAAAAGTCTGCTGGGTCGACACTGTCAATACCTTTTTGGATTTTGAATGTTTGAATCAGATCACCACGTAGTCTTCTTTGTTCAAGACTGAATAGATTCAATTATTTTAGCCTGTCTGCATACAACATTCCTTTTAACCCCGGGATAATTCTGGACACTTCACCGTGCGTCGAAAGTCACGGAGGGATTGTGGGCTGTATCGCGTGTTTGTTTTAAACTCTTCACCGTGCGTCGAAGGTCACGGAGGGATTGTGGGCTGTATCGCGTGTTTGTTTTAAACTCTTCACCATGCGAAGGTCACGGAGGGATTGTGGGCTGTATCGCGTGTTTGTTTTAAACTCTTCACCATGCGTTGAAGGTCACGGAGGGATTGTGGGCTGTATCGCGTGTTTGTTTTAAACTCTTCACCGTGCGTCGAAGGTCACGGAGGGATTGTGGGCTGTATCGCGTGTTTGTTTTAAACTCTTCACCATGCGAAGGTCACGGAGGGATTGTGGGCTGTATCGCGTGTTTGTTTTAAACTCTTCACCATGCGTTGAAGGTCACGGAGGGATTGTGGGCTGTATCGCGTGTTTGTTTTAAACTTCACCGTGCGAAGGTCACGGAGGGATTGTGGGCTGTATCGCGTGTTTGTTTTAAACTCTTCACCGTGCGTCGAAGGTCACGGAGGGATTGTGGGCTGTATCGCGTGTTTGTTTTAAACTCTTCACCGTGCGTCGAAGGTCACGGAGGGATTGTGGGCTGTATCGCGTGTTTGTTTTAAAGAATCCAGCAGGAACGCACTGCGTTTAGAATGAAGCAGTGCGAGGAACGGAGGCTGACTCTGAAAGACCGATCGCTGCTGTTTTCATTGTGGAGACGCATTCAGCTGTGGGCAAAAGTTCAGCATTGCCTGGAATTACAGGATTGAGACAATTATAAAAATGATGTTCATACATATTTTTTTATTTTTATTTATCGTACTACAAAATGATATCACAAAAAAGTCTACTGGAAGCCATAATAGTAGAACAGTAGTATTTCATGTTAGATTTCCAAATGTCAGCATTTTTTTCAATGGTAATTTTTTCGTTAAGTATCTGGAAAACTACAAAGCGATGTGCAATTCAATATGTTAACAAGGGAACATTATTCAGCAGCTTTCACTGGACTCTATGAAGCTGAGGGAGTTCATTCTATATAGAGGGTGTGCAATTCAATATGTTAACAAGGGAACAGTATTCAGCAGCTTTCATTGGACTCTATGAAGCTGAGGGAGTTCATTCTATATAGAGGGGGTGGAATTCAATATGTTAACAAGAGAACATTATTCAGCAGCTTTCATTGGACTCTATGAAGCTGAGGGAGTTCATTCTATATAGAGGGGGTGGAATTCAATATGTTAACAAGGGAACATTATTCAGCAGCTTTCATTGGACTCTATGAAGCTGAGCGAGTTCATTCTATATAGAGGGGGTGGAATTCAATATGTTAACAAGGGAACATTATTCAGCAGCTTTCATTGGACTCTATGAAGCTGAGGGAGTTCATTCTATATAGAGGGGGTGCAATTCAATATGTTAACAAGGGAACATTATTCAGCAGCTTTCATTGGACTCTATGAAGCTGAGGGAGTTCATTCTATATAGAGGGGGTGGAATTCAATATGTTAACAAGGGAATATTATTCAGCAGCTTTCATTGGACTCTATGAAGCTGAGGGAGTTCATTCTATACAGAGGGGGTGGAATTCAATATGTTAACAAGGGAACATTATTCAGCAGCTTTCATTGGACTCTATGAAGCTGAGGGAGTTCATTCTATATAGAGGGGGTGGAATTCAATATGTTAACAAGGGAACATTATTCAGCAGCTTTCATTGGACTCTATGAAGCTGAGGGAGTTCATTCTATATAGAGGGGGTGGAATTCAATATGTTAACAAGGGAACATTATTCAGCAGGTTTCATTCCACTTTATGAAGCAACGCTAGTTCATTCTTTAGGGTTATGCAAGACTCTTGGCCACAGCTGTACATAAGGTATTGTAATAGAGGTCTGCACCGTTTGAAACGACTACAGCACTCAGAACTACAGCTCCCAGCATCCCTCACGACTGCTGCAGGTGCAGAGGCATGCTGGGAGCTGTAGTCATAGCCAGCAAAATGAGTTGATTCTTTAGGGCAGGGCTTCTCAAACCCAGTCCTGGGGACCCCGTGTCAGCTGGTTTTCATTCCAACTGAGCTCTCAATTACTGAACCAGATCCTTAATTGAACTAATCATTTGCTTATTTTATTTATTTATTTTTTAAATTGTTTTCAGCTTTGCAGAGTTTAAGTTACTTATAAAAATATATATCAAGTTCCACGTGTTTCATCACTTCTGTAAAAAAACAAAAAACAAAAAAAAAACACACTTTTTAACTAGAGCGCCGCTTTATTTTAACAATACTTCTAGCCAGCCGGGTGACAAATGCTGCATTTACACTTGCGTTCCGGAATCGTTTCCAAAGGATTCCGGAGCATTGTGTTCGGAAGGGTTTGTTTACACTTGCGTTCTGGAATTGTTTCCAAAGGATTCCGGAGCACTGTGTTCTGGAAGGGTGCGTTTCCACGTGTATGAAGGTGGTGGGGGTACTTCAGTCAGGAGAAGGGAATGCACATGTGCTCACTTTGTAAGGATGAAGACCAGTGCCGTAGTCCCAAATCTGAAAGTACCGCAACGCCAATAAAATAAATTTTCTTAAACAGATTATTCCACGAATTCACATTTTATTTGTACATTGAACCTGAGGCAACACATTGAATAGGCAACGCATGCATCTCTCATGCAGTGTTTATAAGCTACTCCCCCTTGATTAACCTCCGTCAGAGACAGTAAAACACGCACACACATATCACATATCCGACTGCTGTGCTGCCACAGTAAGGGCAGATATTCTAAAAAGGAAGGGGTTTGGCAATTGCCTCTAAGTAGTTTTTCTAATTGGTGCAACAGAAAGATTGACACTGGGGCGGGTTTTATTCTCAGTCGATCTGGAGCTTCATTGGTGCACTCTGTGTTCATGCTGTAGTGAACATGGTACGGTATCCAGTACACACAGGGTAAGAAAAGCGTTTTTTTCTGACATTTGTTAGATACGTAATAAAACTGTATCTCTAAACAAAAGGAACGAGGCAAAGCCACGTTCGGAATTTTTTTTTTGTCAATTCAGAGAACACTGTGTAAATGAATGATGTATAGGCTTTCATTGACCAGTACACTTTTACGCAAATCATTTGTTTAAAAAAATAAAAAATATGTCCTTGATATCTATGTACAGTCGGCACCACCTCCTAATCGGGACCCTGATAAATCGGGATTGGTGCTTAAATGGGATGCAGCTCTGGGATACTGCTTTTTCCTCCTCAATGATATTTATGTTGTTTAACTGGGACATCACTTCATCTAGTTGGGATACAGTATTTTGAAATGGATGAACGAAGGTCGCTTTTCAGAGCAAGACAGGTTCATGTAGCACAGTGCAGGGAGTCTGCGATTACGCGGTGACTTGTGTAACCCACGCTGAACTCTTGAAGGAGGAGGAGTCTCCTGTGGTTTCTCAGGCTGCTGTTGCAAAGAAAGTTGGCATGTCAACATCGCAGGAGCGATTAATTTTGTTTATGAATAAAAAAACATTTTATTTTAAATAATGTATTTAACATTTAACCATAATGTGACTTCATTCTTTCTTTTCATTAAGAATCAGAAAGGTGTGGCTCGGGTCATCTCAGCTGCCTCTTGTTTAATTGGGACAGCCGCTTATAAGGGATATTTTTCCTTCTCCCGGGGCAATAAAGCAGCGCCGACTGCAATTTGTCAACAGAAGGGGATATTAATTTAAAAAAAAATAATATTAATAATAAATGGATTTTGTGTTTGTGGCACCAATCCCTGAACAGTAGAGTTAATAACAGTGTATTGGAATCTGTGCTTTTGATAGATTCTGTAACATTGCAAGCTGTAGAGTTAATAACAGTGTATTGGAATCTGTGCTTTTGATAGATTCTGTAACATTGCAAGCTGTGTTTTTATTATTGGTTTTGTTCTTTTACTATAATATAATGTTTTAAAAAAAGCTTAGTTTTTCACTTTGTGTCCACAGGGCCAGCACAGGTACATCTCAATAGTGCAGCTCTAATACAAAGAGAGACATTTACTAAGATAAAAATAATAATACAAATGCTTTTAAATAGACCAGATTCCCACTGCGATTATTATTTATTTATTTTTTTAGATTCTATTTCTTTTTTAGTATTGCATGCAGGACAGCCGCTATAAGATCGTTACCTTTATTAAACATGTGAATCTACAGGTTAAATCAACTAATGCCCATAAATTAGGCTAACCAATCAAATTTGAATCGAGTGACAGCTCTAATTTCAATATATACTTATACTATATACTGGTGTGTACGTATTTTTTTTTTATTTTGTAGTTAAGTCTTTGCAATGTTAAAACGTTATTTAGGGTTTTTTTGCTTGGACAATACTAACCAAGGTTGTCAGTATACATCAGAATGTAATATGAAGAGTGTGTGTATGTAGATATGGTTTAAACACCGACACCTGCATAGCATTTAAACAGTCATAAAAAATGTACCAAAAGCACATCCCTACAACATGTATTTCACCTTATTTTACTATGTTCACAGTACTGTGCTATTTAAAGTTTATCCAGTAATAATGAGGGGACTCTAGCACTAGTCATGTGCCAGTTCTGCCCTGGACTGCCATGTGGAGCTGCAATGAGGGGGATCACATCAGTGGAGTGTGAGCTGGAAGAGAGGGAAGACGGGTTTCAATGTTATGTATGGAGGGAGACTGGCTCTGTGCAAAACCTCAACCTGTGAGCTGTGCACTGAACTGGACTCAGCGATGTCAGCACAGTGCATCAAAACCAGCCGCACCTGTGAGCTGTGCACTGAACTGGACTCAGCGATGTCAGCACAGTGTATCAAAACCAGCCACACCTGTGAGCTGTGCACTGAACTGGACTCAGCGATGTCAGTACAGTGTATCAAAACCAGCTGCACCTGTGAGCTGTGCACTGAACTGGACTCAGCGATGTCAGCACAGTGTATCAAACTCAGCGATGTCAGCACAGTGTATCAAAACCAGCCACACCTGTGAGCTGTGCACTGAACTGGACTCAGCGATGTCAGCACAGTGTATCAAAACCAGCCGCACCTGTGAGCTGTGCACTGAACTGGACTCAGCGATGCCAGCACAGTGTATCAAAACCAGCTGCACCTGTGAGCTGTGCACTGAACTGGACTCAGCGATGTCAGCACAGTGCATCAAAACCAGCCGCACCTGTGAGCTGTGCACTGAACTGGACTCAGCGATGTCAGCACAGTGTATCAAAACCAGCCACACCTGTGAGCTGTGCACTGAACTGGACTCAGCGATGTCAGCACAGTGTATCAAACTCAGCGATGTCAGCACAGTGTATCAAACTCAGCGATGTCAGCACAGTGTATCAAAACCAGCTGCACCTGTGAGCTGTGCACTGAACTGGACTCAGCGATGTCAGCACAGTGCATCAAAACCAGCCGCACCTGTGAGCTGTGCACTGAACTGGACTCAGCGATGTCAGCACAGTGTATCAAAACCAGCTGCACCTGTGAGCTGTGCACTGAACTGGACTCAGCGATGCCAGCACAGTGTATCAAAACCAGCTGCACCTGTGAGCTGTGCACTGAACTGGACTCAGCGATGCCAGCACAGTGTATCAAACTCAGCGATGTCAGCACAGTGTATCAAAACCAGCTGCACCTGTGAGCTGTGCACTGAACTGGACTCAGCGATGCCAGCACAGTGTATCAAAACCAGCCGCACCTGTGAGCTGTGCACTGAACTGGACTCAGCGATGTCAGCACAGTGTATCAAAACCAGCCGCACCTGTGAGCTGTGCACTGAACTGGACTCAGCGATGCCAGCACAGTGTATCAAAACCAGCCGCACCTGTGAGCTGTGCACTGAACTGGACTCAGCGATGTCAGCACAGTGCATCAAAACCAGCCGCACCTGTGAGCTGTGCACTGAACTGGACTCAGCGATGTCAGCACAGTGCATCAAAACCAGCTGCACCTGTGAGCTGTGCACTGAACTGGACTCAGCGATGTCAGCACAGTGTATCAAACTCAGCGATGTCAGCACAGTATCAAACTCAGCGATGTCAGCACAGTGTATCAAAACCAGCTGCACCTGTGAGCTGTGCACTGAACTGGACTCAGCGATGTCAGCACAGTGCATCAAAACCAGCTGCACCTGTGAGCTGTGCACTGAACTGGACTCAGCGATGTCAGCACAGTGTATCAAACTCAGCGATGTCAGCACAGTGTATCAAACTCAGCGATGTCAGCACAGTGTATCAAAACCAGCTGCACCTGTGAGCTGTGCACTGAACTGGACTCAGCGATGTCAGCACAGTGCATCAAAACCAGCCGCACCTGTGAGCTGTGCACTGAACTGGACTCAGCGATGTCAGCACAGTGTATCAAAACCAGCTGCACCTGTGAGCTGTGCACTGAACTGGACTCAGCGATGTCAGCACAGTGCATCAAAACCAGCCGCACCTGTGAGCTGTGCACTGAACTGGACTCAGCGATGTCAGCACAGTGTATCAAAACCAGCCACACCTGTGAGCTGTGCACTGAACTGGACTCAGCGATGTCAGCACAGTGTATCAAAACGAGCCGCACCTGTGAGCTGTGCACTGAACTGGACTCAGCGATGTCAGCACAGTGTATCAAAACGAGCCGCACCTGTGAGCTGTGCACTGAACTGGACTCAGCGATGTCAGCACAGTGTATCAAAACCAGCCGCACCTGTGAGCTGTGCACTGAACTGGACTCAGCGATGTCAGCACAGTGTATCAAAACCAGCTGCACCTGTGAGCTGTGCACTGAACTGGACTCAGCGATGTCAGCACAGTGTATCAAAACCAGCTGCACCTGTGAGCTGTGCACTGAACTGGACTCAGCGATATCAGCACAGTGTATCAAAACCAGCCGCACCTGTGAGCTGTGCACTGAACTGGACTCAGCGATGTCAGCACAGTGCATCAAAACCAGCTGCACCTGTGAGCTGTGCACTGAACTGGACTCAGCGATGTCAGCACAGTGTATCAAAACCAGCCACACCTGTGAGCTGTGCACTGAACTGGACTCAGCGATGTCAGCACAGTGTATCAAAACCAGCCACACCTGTGAGCTGTGCACTGAACTGGACTCAGCGATGCCAGCACAGTGTATCAAAACCAGCCGCACCTGTGAGCTGTGCACTGAACTGGACTCAGCGATGTCAGCACAGTGTATCAAAACGAGCCGCACCTGTGAGCTGTGCACTGAACTGGACTCAGCGATGTCAGCACAGTGTATCAAAACCAGCCGCACCTGTGAGCTGTGCACTGAACTGGACTCAGCGATGTCAGCAGTGTATCACTGCCCCGATGGTGAACATTTCCAACACCCGCTGGAGATGCGTTTACAGATTTACACGAAAGTGTATTTAATGTATTAATTATACTTAAGTTTCTAAGTCTCTAATTTGTAAAATAAAAGCCCCTGTGTAACGCAGTGAGCCTCTCATCACGTGAAGCAGCAGCAAGGGGATGCCGTGCTGGATTGCAGCAGTGCATGCTGGGAATGTTCTTGAACATGTCCTCAGCGCGGTTACACTGGTAAATATTGCCGGAATCGATCCCCAACTTTTGAGAGAACAAGAGGATTTGTTCTGGAACGCGTTCGGTAGTGTTTTTGCACTAGCAACATCTTCCGGAATGCATCCTCCTGGCCACTGCCCGAATGCATCCTCCTGGCCACTCGTTCCGAATGCATCCTCCTGGCCACTCGTTCGAATGCATCCTCCTGGCCACTCGTTCGAATGCATCCTCCTGGCCACTGTTCGAATGCATCCTCCTGGCCACTGTTCGAATGCATCCTCCTGGCCACTGTTCCGAATGCATCCTCCTGGCCACTGTTCCGGAATGCATCCTCCTGGCCACTGTTCCGAATGCATCCTCCTGGCCACTCGTTCGAATGCATCCTCCTGGCCACTGCTCCGAATGCATCCTCCTGGGCTCAATTTTAGCCTTTTTTTTTTTTTTAGTTGCGGAACACTGATTTTATATTTATTTTTTTAAAACATATTTAGATATATTTTTTTGAACATCTGAGTGTTTTTTGGCGGCAAACTAGGATCCCTGGCAATGACATACTCTCTTCACCGTTTCCACTAGACGTCTGTGTGTATTGATCATTAAGGCTCCTCCAGTCCCAGTCACACAATGCAGAATGAAATAATTTCCGCTGTTAGTTCGACCCTAACTTGACTGGCTGGTGCACATTACTATGGAAACAAGAAAAGGGGGCTGGTTCCACGAAAGGATTGGCTCTGTGAGATCAACAGGGCGGTGCAGATTCTGACAGTGAAGCACCCCACCCCCTCCCCTCGACTCAGTGTATTCAGCGGGTACGGATCAGTGTGTACGGATCAGTGTATTCAGTGGGTACGGATCAGTGTGTACAGATCAGTGGATTCATTGGGTACAGATCAGTGTATTCAGTGAGTACGGATCAGTGTGTACAGATCAGTGTATTCAGTGGGTACGGATCAGTGTGTACAGATCAGTGTATTCAGTGGGTACGGATCAGTGTATTCAGTGGGTACGGATAAGTGTATTCAGTGGGTACGGATCAGTGTGTACAGATCAGTGTATTCAGTGGGTATGGATCAGTGTATACAGATCAGTGTATACAGATCAGTGTATTCAGTGGGTACAGATCAGTGTATTCAGTGGGTACGGATCAGTGTGTACAGATCAGTGTATACAGATCAGTGTATTCAGTGGGTATGGATCAGTGTATACAGATCAGTGTATTCAGTGGGTACGGATCAGTGTATTCAGTGGGTATGGATCAGTGTGTACAGATCAGTGTATTCAGTGGGTACGGATCAGTGTGTACAGATCAGTGTATTCAGTGGGTACGGATCAGTGTGTACAGATCAGTGTATTCAGTGGGTACGGATCAGTGTGTACAGATCAGTGTATTCAGTGGGTACGGATCAGTGTATTCAGTGGGTACATGTATTCAGTGTATACAGATCAGTGTATTCAGTGGGTAAGTGTATTCAGTGGGTACGTGTATTCAGTGGGTACGGATCAGTGTATTCAGTGGGTACGGATCAGTGTATTCAGTGGGTACGGATCAGTGTATTCAGTGGGTACGGATCAGTGTATTCAGTGGGTACGGATCAGTGTATTCAGTGGGTACGGATCAGTGTATTCAGTGGGTACGGATCAGTGTATTCAGTGGGTACGGATCAGTGTATTCAGTGGGTACGGATCAGTGTATTCAGTGGGTACAGATCAGTGTATTCAGTGGGTACAGATCAGTGTATTCAGTGGGTACAGATCAGTGTATTCAGTGGGTACAGATCAGTGTATTCAGTGGGTACAGATCAGTGTGTATTCAGTGGGTACAGATCAGTGTATTCAGTGGGTACAGATCAGTGTGTACAGATCAGTGTATTCAGTGGGTACGGATCAGTGTATTCAGTGGGTACGGATCAGTGTATACAGATCAGTGTATTCAGTGGGTACGGATCAGTGTATACAGATCAGTGTATTCAGTGGGTATGTGTATTCAGTGTGTACAGATCAGTGTATTCAGTGGGTACGGATCAGTGTATACAGATCAGTGTATTCTGTGGGTACGGATCAGTGTATACAGATCAGTGTATTCAGTGGGTACAGATCAGTGTATTCAGTGGGTACGGATCAGTGTGTACAGATCAGTGTATTCAGTGGGTACGCAGTGTTTGCTCCAGGACTTACAGACGGAGGGTCAATGTGGCCCCCCCTCAATTTTAGGGGGACATTTTCTTCAGTGAGGGGGGTCAATATGTTTGATTCAGAACCAACCACTATTTCTTATTTTTGTTTGTTTTTAAATATGCCAGCAGAGTTTACAGACCTTTTGTTTCTGAAGAACAAAAAATAAATCTGTAAAGCTGTAGATACAACCAAGGTGTCTCTAAAATACTCACTGTCACTTTTGGGGAAAATATTGGGAAATGTGTCACAGTGATGCTGGTGTATCACTGAGTAGAGGATATTCATTGTACCAAATCACATTAGAACAGGGGTTTGCAATCTTTTTAAGCTGCGTATCCCTTTCCAAACAATGTAGTCCACTGAGAGTCATAAAATGAAAACAGAAAAAAGGTCTGTACAATAACATGATACAACAAAACACACAAGCCTTGGAGTGTGTGATAGATACAATTATAAAAGTTACAGTATTATAAAAGAAAATCTAACGGTATTTCGTTTCATCTCTATTTCGTCTTGATCGCCCTTTGCTAGTAATGTTCTAGTATTGAGCCAACAATCCATATTTTTTCACTGGATTGAAAGCTAAAAACTCTTAACTCTCACACCAGACGTAACGCATGGCAATACTAGACCGCATGGCAATACTTTGGTTTCTGATTGGCCATGCATTCTGTATTTTGAAATGTAGTACTTAAGTTACAATAAACTTTAAATCGGGTCACTGAAAAAAATAAATATCGATTTGCAGGCATGAACGCACACAGGAAATAAATGAGTTAAAGACTAGGCTTTCAGTTTTTTAAAATATGTATTTTTTTTTTATCCCAGACAGACAAACTGTTTAAATGACATTTAAACAACAGGGCTTATTTAAAACGTACATATTTAATATGTAAATTAGTCATGTGTGTTCTGAACGCTCTGTCACAGCTCGTCAGTCTGGTGTTGGCGATTAAACATTGATTACATGACAAAAGTTTGCAATAGGATTGGCAAGTGGTACTAAATGCGTTGTCTGCCATTTCAGAATTTTACTCGCGTATCCCAGTTTGAAAACTGCTAGAAGAAACCACATACTATACAGTTTAATAGTAGTAGTATTTAAATGCCATTGTCCTGACTGGTAAATTCTTACCTTCCAGCTTCGCCTTTTATTTTAACAATTTCCATATAAAAAATGCTTTTTTTTGCTTACATTTTTCATTCTTAGCCCCCAAGTAAATATTTTGGACAGTTTTCAAAATAATTGTTGCTTTATTTTTACAACACACATTGGTGTTGTTGATATGATAAACGCGTATATCTGCTTCAGGTACTGTATTTAATTGTTTTCAAGGTTAAACGATGGCCTGTGTTACACAGAACACTAAAAATAAAATGTCAGATATGCAATATGTATTTTGTTGGTTTTGTGGATTTGCTATATTTTAATACTGCACATAATGACATGGTTTTGAAAATGCTATTTACCAAAACCGTGCTGCACGTGAACTGTATTACCTAATAATTTCCTTTATTCCGATTCCAGTGGTGTTATCTCAGTGCAAGATATACAGTGCTGTATAAAATCACATACACTGTGTGTGTGTATATATATATATATATATATATATATATATATATATATTACACATTTACACATTTCACATACTTTATAACGTTACCGTAGACTACTTTTTTTAAGTCAATGGTTTTCGTTTCGCAAATCTACAGCACACAGTACTTTTAAGCACAAATATAATAGCCTGCATTTCAAAAGTCACTGCTGAAGCTGATTACTTATTCTTCCAGAAGTAATGGTCGGGTGTAACAGGGATACTATTTGCGCCGGGCCATTTTGTTAACAAGCCTGATGTTGTCGTCAGGCTTTACTGTGAAACTGCCTGTAACCAGGGAGGGTGTGTGAGCGCATTCTACTGGACTGGAGAATAAAAGCACGGGAGTTTAATTATGAAAACGCAAGTGTAAACAAACAAGTAAAAAAGATTAGCCTGTCGTCAGACATGTCATGCTAATACAACATGCATTCATTTACTGCGTATTGGTATTGCGTCTGGTCTGGGAAGGGGGACACACGGGCGCGTTAAGAGAATTTCAGTGGGACATTTTTTATTTCAGGGGGGCACTGGCGCAATGGTGCGGCCTAGCGTGAACACTGGTACGGATCAGTGTATTCAGTGGTACGGAACAGTGTATACAGATCAGTGTGCACAGATCAGTGTATTCAGTGGGTACGGATCAGTGTATTCAGTGGGTACGGATCAGTGTGTACAGATCAGTGTATTCAGTGAGTACGGATCAGTGTGTACAGATCAGTGTATTCAGTGGGTACGGATCAGTGTATTCAGTGGGTACGGATCAGTGTGTACAGATCAGTGTATTCAGTGAGTACGGATCAGTGTGTACAGATCAGTGTATTCAGTGGGTACGGATCAGTGTATTCAGTGGGTACGGATCAGTGTGTACAGATCAGTGTATTCAGTGGGTACGGATCAGTGTATTCAGTGGGTAAGGATCAGTGTATACAGTGGGTACGGATCAGTGTGTACAGATCAGTGGATTCAGTGGGTACGGATCAGTGTATTCAGTGGGTACGGATCAGTGTATAGAGACCGGTGTATTCAGTGGGTATGTGTATTCAGATCAGTGGATTCAGTGGGTACGGATCAGTGTATACAGATCAGTGTATACAGATCAGTGTATTCAGTGGGTATGGATCAGTGTATACAGATCAGTGTATTCAGTGGGTATGGATCAGTGTATACAGATCAGTGTATTCAGTGGGTATGGATCAGTGTGTACAGATCAGTGTATTCAGTGGGTATGGATCAGTGTGTACAGATCAGTGTATTCAGTGTGTACAGATCAGTGTATTCAGTGAGTACGGATCAGTGTGTACAGATCAGTGTATTCAGTGGGTACGGATCAGTGTGTACAGATCAGTGTATTCAGTGGGTACGGATCAGTGTATAGAGACCGGTGTATTCAGTGGGTATGTGTATTCAGATCAGTGTATTCAGTGGGTACGGATCAGTGTATTCAGTGGGTACGGATCAGTGTATACAGATCAGTGTATTCAGTGGGTATGGATCAGTGGGTATGGATCAGTGTATTCAGTGGGTATGGATCAGTGTATACAGATCAGTGTATTCAGTGGGTATGGATCAGTGTATACAGTGGGTATGGATCAGTGTATACAGATCAGTGTATTCAGTGGGTATGGATCAGTGTATACAGATCAGTGTATTCAGTGGGTATGGATCAGTGTGTACAGATCAGTGTATTCAGTGGGTATGGATCAGTGTATACAGATCAGTGTATTCAGTGGGTATGGATCAGTGTGTACAGATCAGTGTATTCAGTGGGTACGGATCAGTGTATACAGATCAGTGTATTCAGTGGGTACGGATCAGTTTGTACGGATCAGTGTATTCAGTGGGTACGGATCAGTGTGTACGGATCAGTGTATTCAGTGGGTACGGATCAGTGTGTACAGTGTATTCAGTGGGTACGGATCAGTGTGTACAGTGTATTCAGTGGGTACGGATCAGTGTGTACAGATCAGAGGATTCAGCGGGTACGGATCAGCGTATTCAGTGTGTACGGATCAGTGTATTCAGCGGGTACGGATCAGCGGGTACGGATCAATGTATACAGATCAGTGTATTCAGCGGGTACGGATCAGCGGGTACGGATCAATGTATACAGATCAGAGGATTCAGCGGGTACGGATCAGCGTATTCAGTGTGTACGGATCAGTGTATTCAGCGGGTACGGATCAGCGGGTACGGATCAATGTATACAGATCAGTGTATTCAGCGGGTACGGATCAGCGGGTACGGATCAATGTATACAGATCAGAGGATTCAGCGGGTACGGATCAGCGTATTCAGTGTGTATGGATCAGTGTCTACAGAGCAGTGTATTCAGTGGGTATGAATCAGTGTATATTGATCAGGGAGGCTCACCTGGTCCCTCGATGGAGGCATGCAGGTCGCTCAGGTCCTCCTCGTTGGGGTAGATCTTCACCCCCTCGGGGGGGTCGGCAGCGAGGGACGACACCTCCTTGTACACCAGCCGGATGACATGGGGGGGCAGGTTCTCCACGTTCGAGTTCTGCGGGGAGGACACAGTTACACTTCAATTGCAATTGTAGCTGACTCTTGGCACTCTGCACAATTGTAATCATACTGAGGGCTTGCAGTTTTCAGGTTTTATTTTTGATCACGGGACGTCCCTTTAAACTAATTGAACCGATTCTGTTTCCTAATTAAACAAAAAAAACATTAATTACAAAACACTCACTTGTTTTTACCTTCATATCTCATCTGAGCTGGATTCTGTTTCACTTAGTTTATATTTCAAATAGTCGTGACAAATAGCGTTAATTGCTCATCACTGATCCTAATTGCATTTCATTCACGCAGTCACCTGGTTTATCTTTGTGCTTTTGTTAGTTTCCCGACAGATTTTCCTTTCAGCATACCCAGTACAGAGTGTACACTGATAGCAAGTCCACCATTTAAAATCTCCTTGAAATACCCAGTACAGAGTGTACACTGATAGCAAGTCCACCATTTAAAATCTCCTTGAAATACCCAGTACAGAGTGTACACTGATAGCAAGTCCACCATTTAAAATCTCCTTGATTTGTAGCAAAGAAAAGAATAATCTTCACCCCAGTCTTTAATTAGAAGCAGGGTTAGAAACTAACGCTCGCCCGAGGAGAATTAAAACTGAAGAGGGCTAGTTGATGTCAGTGTCTCAGTAATCCTCTGAGCGAGTGCTTAAAGAAAGTGTACAGATAAACTTTCACGTTCAGTCAATTTTCTAACGGGCTGTAGCAGTGGTGAATAGGCATTCATAATGTTACAAAACAGCCACTCAGAAATGAAACCTCCCTTCCATCTCCCCTTATCATGCCAAATTTTGTATTATTTTGAGCTGTAACCAGAATGGCAATTGTTAAATACGTGTCTGTTATCTGGGACGGTTCTACTGATAGTTCCATTACTGAGGCAGTGCTGTGCTATGTGAAGTATGCTGTCCACAGTGTTGTCCACACAGACTTTACAGGGGTTCAGAATGTGGGGAAGGCAGATGCAGAAACCCAGTCAATGTGTCTGTGATGAGCATTCATCTTTAGTGTATCTTTTTTTAATACAAAAAAAAAAAAATGTGCTCATTTTTTTGGAAACTAAAACTTTAGCCTAATATTTTGAGACCCCAACAGCTGTCTCAGGAACATCACATAAAGACTAGCAAGTTTAGACAAGGACTAGCAAGTTTAGACAAGGACTAGCAAGCTTAGAAAAGGACTAGCAAGTTTAGAAAAGGACTAGCAAGTTTAGACAAGGACTAGCAAGTTTAGAAAAGGACTAGCAAGTTTAGAAAAGGACTAGCAAGTTTAGAAAAGGACTAGCAAGTTTAGATAAGGACTAGCAAGTTTAGATAAGGACTAGCAAGTTTCGTGTTAGTTTCTAATCCTGCTGTTAATTCATTTGCATTTCTGCAAGTCGTCCTGCGTACCCCCTATGACCTTTAGAAGTACCCCCGGGGTACACACACACACACCCACTTGAAAACCCCTGACATATTGAAATACACACTGCTTTGTAGTTTTCCAGATACTTAATGAAAAACTGACAATTGAAAAATGTGACATTTCGAAATCCAACATGAAATAGTACTGTACTACTATTATGGCTTCCGGTAGACTTTTTTTGCAATATCATTTTGTAGTTTCTTTGGCCCTGTCCACACTATGCCTTTAAACCGTATTAGTTGCATTTAAGCCGGCTTAAAAGTGCTAAATACGGTTTGCGTCCACACTACGCAGCATTTAATACCCTACTCGAGAACTGGACTCGAGTTCCCCCTCAGGAGGTAGTCTCGAGTCCGGTTCTAATTAGAGCGCATCAGGTAGTGCGGTTTATCAGAAGTGTGGACGCTGTAATACCAAACTACATTTTTTGTGTATCCTCCAATATCCCAAAATGCTTTGTGGTATGTTTGGTGAAATACTCAGAGCAGGCGCATGAAGGACTTGCTATCAGTGTGCACTCTGCACTAGGTATTCATTTTTAATGCTGCAAAAAATCTGTCAGGACATCTCTGTTAAACTAGTTGGGAAAATAACAAAAACACAGTTAAATTAGGCGACTGCAAAAATGAAATGCGAGTTAAAAGCAGGATCGGGGATGAACAAATTACGTAATTTGTCAGCTCTGTTTGAAATAAAATTAAGCGGACCCGAATTAGGCTCAGGCAAGATATGAAGGTAAAAACAAAGATTGTTTTGTAATTAACAGCTTCTTTCTGAGTTTAATTATAAAACAGAATCAGCTCAATTTGTTTAAAGGGACTTCATCTGATTAAAAATAAAACCTGAAAACTTCAAGCCCTACTTGTGTGTGTGTTCGGATTTACTTTTTCCACAATACTTGTTATATTTCATTTATGCAATATGGACCTCTGTTAATATGGGGCAGAACACATTTAATTAAAATACAGTGCATGGTGGGATACTATCGTATTAATTTCCACAGTTCGTTGCGTTGCTGGGAATTGTAACTGAACTATTCTAATGGTGTGTGGACGCATTAAGCCTGATTAAACCTGAAACGGTACTTCAGTGTGGACGCTTTGAGCTGGATTAATTAGAGCGGTTTCGAGTACGGTTCTCCAGATCGGTTATGTAGTGTGGACAGGGCCTTAGATTGCATGACGTTAAATAAGATCCAAATTATGTTTGCATGTATTTTTTTTTAAATTGTCCCAATCCTAAGATTCTAGGTGATGCAAATCCACAGATAGTTACAAAAATCAAAGTGAAACAAGCAGCCGGACGCATGAACGGACAGAACCGGATGCGCAATAGCTTCTGCTAAATAATGTTAATAGTCATGACAATCGGGTAAGACACACTCCTATATCAGCGACCGTCTCTGCAATTATTACAAACCACATGAAAAACCGTATCAACAAGATTCAGTAGAAGTAGTAAGAAATGGACAACGCCGCAGTGTACTGTTGAACTTCACACGACACAAACCGCAACTCAAAATGTGAAAACCCTAAAACAGCGTGACTGCCGCTCGGGTTTCGTGACTTAGATATGCAAACTGTAATTAACAATAAAGTAAAATACATTGAGAGAAGACTAGATCGGTACATTTTTTTTTGAAGCTACCGGAAATACACCTTGCCCAAATGGAATATCACAAATAATACGTTTAATAAAGTTATGAAAATCGGGTTATTTTTTTATCTAATAAAAATACAAACACTAAATACAAACTACTGAAACATAATACCGTAATAGTAAAAACTAAAACCGACCTAATGTGGGCTAAATTTAGAAACAAATATTTTACACCATAACAAATATGTATTAGTACTGTACTGAATAAAAGAAAAACTACTGTAATGGTACAAACACAATACAGTATAAGCACTAATATATATATATATATATATATATATATATATATATATATATATATATATAGTCAGAATGTTTTAGAAACTAAAATTACGAACGTATTTTGTATTAATAAATACAACCGCAGTCCACACATATTCTGCTAGGTACAGTACCGTAGAGATTACTCCACTAAAGAATATGAATAACGCGATATAGAGTATTTAGTATTGTACGACGGACATAGTTGAAAAACACAGGAAAAAAACACGGTTTAAATTAAAATAGCGCACCGCGTCTCGTTACATCGTCCGAGTAACTCACCATGGCCGAGGTTATCTACACACTTGTTCCAACGCTGCTTTCTACCCTCTTTCCTTCGTTTATTCTCAGTCTTTTTCACTCGGACAGCCTCGCTGCGTCGCTCTTCGGTGCAATTGGCAAGTCTCTTGTTGTTTTTTATAGTTTATTTTTAATATTTATTTTTCTCTCAGCACCCCGGCCCTCCAGGCTCTCGCTCCGACTGTCCACAAAATTGAATTAAAAAAAACACCAATCCAAATTCTAGGAAACCCTGACGTACAACCGCATAGCAACCGCTGCCACCAATCACCGACGCCATACTCAGTGCTGTCATTCTACCTGCCAACCACCACAGCCAATCAGCTGCCGGAATGTGGAAGGAGCTCGATTTTCATTGGTAAGTTTGAATAGATCGGCGTCGCTTCTATTGAGCGTGTCCTCCCCTCACCAAAAGTGAGGATTTGAGTGCGGTCGAGTGGACCAATAGATTTTCACAACGAGAGAGTGACGTCAGATTAAACACACCCGCTTTAATAAAGGGGCTGGGCCGGTCGTTATAGACCAGTATGTATTATAGACTAGTATGTATTATAGACCAGTATGTATTATAGACTAGTATGTATTATACGCAGGGCTTCTGTTATTCGGGTTTTATTAATTGTATTTTTCGGTGCTTGGTTTTTTTTTATTTTTTTTTTAGCTATTTTTGAGTTTTATGTAAATCGTTTTTTTCGGGACTTTCGTTTTTGATATACTGTATGAAATTAGTGTTTTTGGTTACTTTCCAAAATGCTTGAGCGTTGTTTTTTTTTCATTCAAAATATGTATAGTAACTCGACAGTACTTGCACACTTAAGTTGTACCTTCTTTCCTTTGCTGTCTTCCACAACGAAATCCCTCTGGTCACGGGCACATTCTTCTGGGGTTTTTGTGTGTAGGCAATTTTGTACATTTCGACACAATGTTTTAAATCTGTTTTAAATCCTCCCTATCTTAATTGTAATACAGCTTGAAATCCCGCTAACAAACCTCCATCCTGATTGTAACCTCGTTTTAAATCTCTCAAGCGGAGTCTCCAATAGAAATGTCGGAATGTGCTGTCACTCAGTAGTTGGGGCGGGTTTAAAGTATTCAGAACGAATCAATGATAGAAGCAAGTCAGGAAGGCGGGACATTGCCCAGCAGCACTGGGAAACGTATTTATTATTATTTTTGTAGTAGGTTTTATTTTTTTAAATGTGAAAAGGGTAAAGTCAACGTGAATTGATTAACCATTTCCACAGTTTTTCCGGTGTTTGTTGGCAATCCACCGATTTATTTTTTGTGTATCAGGGGTGTTTTATTGGGTTTTATCGGTTAAAACCAAAAATCAGAAGCCCTAAATATATGAAATGTATAAATTATAAAACACACAAATGCTGGGGTGTAGATCTGTCTGAAAACCTGGGGGGAGGGGGGTTAGTAATAATCATGTCAATAAATTGCAATACATGGGGCTCCCTAGTGGCGCATCCAGTAAAGGCGATCTGCCCTCTATAGCCTGGAGGTCGCTGGTTCGGGTCCAGTCTATTCCACTGCCAACCGTGGACGGGAGTTCCCAGTTGGCGGCACACAATTGGCGAGCGCTGTTCGGGATGGGGGCTTAGGTAGACCAGGGTGTCCTCAGCTCACCGCACACCAGTGACTCCTGTAGACTGGCCGGGCGCCATAGGCAGCGTGTATAAGAGGCTTCGGGAGGCTAAACCTTGAAATAAGTGGGTTGAACTTATTTTTGGAATTACCCAAAAATAAAACTTTTAAATAATATTAATGAGATTAATATTATTCATAAATCTCATGATCATAAATACAAATTGCTTGACTGTAAAGTATAAAGAACAGGTTAAACCTCGCTGTCCCAATACTTTCGGAGGGCACTGTATGGAGCATCCCTGAGTGGTTTCGGGGTCTGTTTTGTGCTATAAATTATTATACAGTAGAAGTTCTCAGACGCAGGAAAATAAATCCAGTTTACAGCCTTTATTTGTGTCCGTCAGTCCGACTATTTCTCAAACTCAACACAATGAATGAAATTTAGTATTCAGACTCACTTGTAACAGAGTAATACAAAAAAATATTGCAAGTCTTAATTATATATATATAATGTGTGTGTATCTTACTGTACATCGTTGGGTTCAATAAATGCAGGGGGGGAAGTGTGGAATAGCCTCCCCAAACGAAAGACTCACACACCGCCTATGCCGGGTGCCTGCGGGCTTGTCTGTAAGCTGCCCAGAGCTGCATTGTCCTCCGACGCTGTAGCTCTGGGTTGGCTGCATGGCGGGCCTGCAGAGTGAAAAGAAGTGGACGGCTGACGGCACATGCATCGGAGAACGCGTGTGGTCGTCTTCGTCTCTCCCGACTCAGCGTGGGGGTTGCAGCGGTGAGCCAGGCTTAAAATTATATATATATATATATATATAGTAAATTGCAATACATTTTCAAGGACTAAAATTTAAAAGACATCATATGCTGATTTTAATGAAACAAATTCCATCCACGTACCAATGCACTGAAAACAAAGCAGTATTAGTTAGTATATTATACAGTTAAATGTACTAATGCTTTGAATGGTCAAAAGTATTTTCTTTGCTCCTTTATTTGATTTGTTATGAGTTATAAATTTGCAATGTGTTAAAAGAAAATGCTAAACATAAATAGATAAACTGAAGAAAGTTCAAAGACACCAAACATCTGACAGGCAAATATACAAATAATCATTGTAGCTTATCAGTGAGCTTCAGTTTAAAAAATAAACAAATAAACAAATAAATAAATAAATACATAATCGCAAGTCAAAGTAGAAAGTTAAAGTGCAGAAAACACATAAGCATATGAATTGAATGTGTCATGTCTCAGCCCAGTTGTTGAAACGTATGTGGTTGGATGGTTTTCCACATTCACTGTTTTTCCATGCCATCTACAATATGTTAAGCTTTTTTTTTTAAGGACTTGTTAGTGTTTTAATGTTATACAATGAAATTATAAAATTGTTTTACTGTCAATTGTTTTAGATTACGCATCATAAAAGGTCTATATAAATTAAATATTTTAAAATCTTTTTTTTTTTTTTTTAGTGACTGCCGTTGAAGTTTTGGGGTGCTTCCAAATGAGGGGCTCATGTAACACCTTGAATAGACAGTATTTCATTTATTTGCATCATGACAGAACCCTTCAAAAACTTTAGGTTACTTACCGTAACCCTGGTTACCTGGAAGAGAAGGTTGGTGGTCGTCTTCTCTGGAAGAGAAGGTTGGTGGTCGTCTTCTCTGGAAGAGAAGGTTGGTGGTCGTCTTCTCTGGAAGAGAAGGTTGGTGGTCGTCTTCTCTGGAAGAGAAGGTTGGTGGTCATCTTCTCTTTCAGGGAACCAGGGTTACGGTAAGTAACCTAACGTTCCCTTCCAATTCGAAGACCACCAGCAATGAACATTATGTAGCAGTGTGAGCTTACACCCTCAAGGACCCTTGTGCGTAATAAAGGCAGAGCAGGATCTACCACATTAAGGTGGTAGAACATGGAGAAAGTATGCAGGGTAGCCCAGCTAGCCGCAGTACAAATATCGGATATCGAGGCCCCTCTGAAGAGGGCACATGATGTAGCCAACCCTCTAGTGCAGTGTGCGGCTACCCTACCAGGTGGGGGCAAGCCAGCACCATCATATGCAGTCGAGACTGTATCCACAATCCAATGTGACAGACGCTGCTTAGAGAGGGGCTGTCCTAGGGTTCGTGTCCCATGACAGACAAAGAGCTGGTCAGAATGACGCAGAGCTATTGTCCTATGCACGTAACCTCTCAATGCCCGCACTGGGCAGAGGAAATTCAATCTCTCATCCTCAGTTGAAGCAAACGGAGGTGGATGGAAGGACTCCAGTTCCACAGACTGATTAATGTGGAAGGCTGTGATCACCTTGGGGAGGAAAGCAGGGTTGGTGTGCAGAGACACCCTGCTGCCATCCTCCCAAATACGCATGCAGGAGCTGTGCACAGACAGCGCCTGCAGCTCACTGACCCGCTTAACGGAGGTGATAGCTAAGAGGAAGGCTGTCTTCATAGACAGGTACTTCAGCTCTATGGAGTGTAAGGGCTCAAACGGGCCTTCGTGAGAGCCTCCAGTACAATATTAAGGCTCCAATCGTGGAGAACAGTCCTCCCGGGAGGGCGTAATCGCTGAGCGCCTTTAAGAAATAGGGTAGCCAAGAAATACGCGCCCGGAGACACCGAATCTACAGGGGCATGGCATGCAGAGATAGCCGCTAAATACACCT
>CM060303.1:3284844-3287344 GCA_030684275.1 Acipenser oxyrinchus oxyrinchus | reverse complement strand
ACATTCTGAATCTGAAATCTTAACAACGTGACTTTTTAAACCTGAAATTCAAACCATTAAAAAAAAAACGAACACACGTCCAGTATCTATGTCTTATTTATTTATTTAACGATTTATGTTATTTTAATTATTTTAAATTGCATTTGTATGCCCCTCTGTGATAAAGTTGTTAATTCGATCCCATTACACAGTTAAACTCCGATTAGTAATCATTCAGTAATAGCCGAGTTCTTCTTCATTCTCGCGTCTGCCGGGTTCGAATCTGACTCCAGTTCGGTTCGAGTTTGTATCAGTCTAGCGAAGTGAAGAAACAGAGAGAAACTTAAAGAAAGAAAGAAAGAAAGACAAGTTCATCAGAAGAGACCTTTTTAATTCAACAACACTTCGCCCCTGACAGACAGTGTTTACAGCGTGGAGCCGCAGCACGCCATCACAGCCACTATGACGCTCCTCGCCTCTGAACGATCCATCCTCATCCGCAACAAGTTCCGCTCCGGTAAGAACGAAATACTTTATATATGTGTGTGTATGTATATATATATATATGTGTGTATATATATATATATATATATATATATATATATATATATATATATATATATATATATATTATTTCTTAGCAGACACCCTTATCCAGGGCGACTTACAATTGTTACAAGATATCACATTATTTTTACATACAATTACCCATTTATACAGTTGGGTTTTTACTGGAGCAATCTTGGTAAAGTACCTTGCTCAAGGGTACAACAGCAGTGTCCCCCACCTGGGATTGAACCCACAACCCTCCGGTCAAGAGTCCAGAGCCCTAACCACTACTCCACACTGCTGCTCCTATATATATATATATATATATATATATATATATATATATATATATATATATATATATATATATATATATATATATATATATATATATATATATATATATATATATATATATATATATATATATGAATTTTACCAGGATAAAGTTCTTCTTAGTCGTAGTAGTATTTAATAATAATAATAATAATAATAATACATGTTGAATCCCAAAGTTGTATTTTTTGTACACTACAGTTATGCCTCCTTTCATATACAATACAGAATAATACAACGCAGACGCATCACTAAGTGCATGGACTCAATACCACGATGCCTGAGGACCAGATAGAAAGAACACTAGATTATTAACTATGCAGGAAATGACATCACAACAAGCGCATTCATGGATTTAAGTCCGTGTAGTTACCAATCGTCACAAGCCTGTAAGCACAAGTTTGTTTTCAAACACACTTTCCCTTGGCAAAGGCGTGTTAAACACGCAGCAACGTTGGGAAGTCGGCTCTTTTCAACAAGAAAACGTGTATATAGACACAGTTGTTGTCAAACGTTTACATACCCCAATGGAAATTTAGAATTTCTCGAAAACAAAGAATTTGAGGAAAAATCTTTTGTAGGAAAAGTTTTGCTTTTGTGGATGAGGGAAAAAAAGTTACAAGAAATAGATGTCTACAATTTTTTTTTGCAAAACTGCTAATTCAGAAGTAATCATACCCTTTGATGCTATGATAGTATTGTCTGCAAGGTGCTAGAAATTTCAATATAATAATGAAGAACCTAATTCTAGAAAACTATGAAAATGCTGGATTGTAGATGAACATTCTTCGAGAGTATAAAAGGGTTAGGCATAGGATGATTGCTGTCATAACCAATAAGTCAATATGGGAAAAAGTAAAGAGCTATCTGAAGACCTTAGGCAGAAAATTAGTTATTGTCATAAAGCTGGAGAATGATACAAGAAGATTTCCAAGCATTTGAGTATCCCAGTTTCAACTATTGTTTCTACTATCAAGAAGTACAAGATTCATGGTACTGTCACAACGCTCCCTCGGTCTGGAAGAAAGAAGGTTCTTTCACCAAGAACAAGTAGAAGAATTGTGAGGAAGGTTAATAACAATCTGAGATTGACTGCCAAAGATATTCAAAGTGAATTGGCTGCAAGTGGGACTGGGGTTTCCATTAAAACCATAGATCGAGTATTGCAAGGTGAAGGTCTCAATGATCGCAGGTCAAGGAAAAAGCCACTCTTAGGAAAACATCACAAGGACAATCGCTTAAAGTTTGCAAAACGGCATTTGAATGATGGATACGAGTTCTGGTCAAAGGTTTTGTGGAGTGATGAAACAAAAATCAAGCTATTTGGTCACACTGATAGTTGTTTAGTTCCAATACACAGCAAAATGGATTCCATGGCGTACCAAAAGATATTGACCAATCATCTGAAACCTTCCGCTACAAAATTTGGTTTAAAGCGCAACTGGATGTTCCAACACGACAACGATCCAAAGCACACATCAAAATCTACTTCAGAATGGTTAAAGAAGAATAAAATCAAGGTTCTGGAATGGCCTAGTCAAAGTCCCGATCTAAATCTGATTGAGAATCTTTGGTATGAGTTGAAGAAGGCTGTGCACAAGAGAAGTCCTCGGAATTTGAATGAACTTGAACAATT
>CM060303.1:3254523-3284344 GCA_030684275.1 Acipenser oxyrinchus oxyrinchus | reverse complement strand
TGGTATGAGTTGAAGAAGGCTGTGCACAAGAGAAGTCCTCGAATTTGAATGAACTTGAACAATTTTGCGTTGAAGAATGGTCAAAAATCACTAAAGAATCATGCCAAAAGCTCATTGACAAATATCCTAATCATTTAAAAGAGGTTATTATTGCTAAAGGTGTCATATATACAGTACCAGTCAAAAGTTTGTGTATATTTGCTGGAAACTAGTTTTTTTTCATAATTGACAATGTTTTACGTTGTATACGTTTCTGTAAATACTTGAAAATGAAAACACATGTTGCAATATACAAAACAAAACATAAGGAGTATCAAAGCAATGTTCAAGAAAATTGAAAATTGTCTCTAAATCTTGGATTCCTCAAAATAGCC
The DNA here is from genome assembly GCA_030684275.1 of Acipenser oxyrinchus oxyrinchus. Lineage (NCBI taxonomy): Eukaryota > Metazoa > Chordata > Actinopteri > Acipenseriformes > Acipenseridae > Acipenser > Acipenser oxyrinchus. Next base: position 3,283,970 of record CM060303.1, on the reverse strand, counting down.
GCCCTTTGCCTTAATAACAGCCTCACAGACACGAGGCATTCGGTTAACAAGTTTCAGCAGGAAATCACCCGACATGTCTTCCCAGCTCTTCTGCAGCAATTCCCAGAGATGCAGGGCACTTGTGGGTAGCTTTGCTTTGACTCTTCTGTCCAGTTCGTCCCATACAAGTTCTATGGGATTGAGGTCTGGAGACTGGGCAGGCCAGGTCATTACATTGAGTTGTCCTTCACTTTCCTTCTTTGCCAGATAGTTCTTGCACAACTTTGAGGTGTGTTTCGGGTCATTATCTTGCTGAAGAATGAAGGACTGCCCAACTAGCCGTAATCCTGATGGAATGGCTTGCCTCTGAAGTATGCTATGATAGCCATGCTGGTTGAGCTTGCCATGGACTTGGTAATGATCACCAACTCTGTCACCAGCAAAGCAACCCCAGACCACGACACTGCCTCCTCCATGCTTGACAGTGGGAACCACACATGCAGAACTCATGCGCTCACCCTCTCTGCGTCTTACAAATACTCGACGGTTGGACCCAAATATTTCAAATTTTGACTCATGGGGCCATAAGACCGACTTCCACTCCTCAAACGTCCAGTTTCTGTGTTTTTTGGCCCAGGCAAGTCTCTTCCTCTTATTCTGCGCTCTTAACAATGGTTTCTTTGCAGCAATTCTTCCAGTTAGGCCAGCTTCACGCAATCTCCTCTGAACAGTTGATGTTGAAACATCTGTACTTCTAGTAGCATTTAGCTGAGCTTGTATTTCAGGGGCAGTTAATCTCCGGTTTCGCAGACTTGTGACTCGAATGAACTTGTTCTCTGATTCTGAGGTCACCCTTGGCCTGCCTGACCTTGTTCGGGCCTCATGAGTGCCAGTTTCTTCAAATCGTTTGATGGTTTTGGCCACAGCAGTTACAGACACTTGCAAAGTTCTTGCGATTTGTCTTAAAGATTGACCTTCATTTCTTAAAGTAATTACAGACTGTCGTTTTTCTTTGTTTAACTGAGCGTATTTTGCCATTTTCTGCTCCCTTACATTCAGGAATGACAAACTTGTGCCTATGCTACCTATATTTATAGTAATCATGGACCCTCAACAATTGGTGACAAAAGGTTAATTAGGTAACATGCTAGTTAACTCAGAGAACATCCAACAAAGACACTTTTATACTTAGGCCAGTGTTCTAACACCGTGTTAAACACATTTCAGACTTTTAACTGACTTGGGCTTCAGACTGAAATCCCCTTGCTTTGGGTGACCATTTCATTGAAATTGACAAGATTTACATTTTCATTTTAAAAATAAATTTTTGAATGCAATTCACTTATGATTATCAGCTTATATAAGTACATGTATCATATAATGACATATTAAGTTTTTATAGACAAGTTTATACAGTTAAAAGCATAGATAATCATGAAAAACCTGGTTTCAAGCAGGTGTACTCAAACTTTTGACTGGTACTGTACATATATATATATATATATATATATATATATATATATATATATATATATATATATATATAGATAGATAGATAGATAGATAGATAAATAGAGATTTGTATAACTGCAGTATAAAAAAATAATAAAACATAAAACATGACAAGTTATTTTTTTATTTTTTATGGATGTGCACAGAAGCCTGTCAGACTTGTGTAATCAGCCAGTCTTTATATTAAGAACATCTTGCGCCATCTAGTGGTCTAACACTTTGGGTTTCAGTTAGCTGTGCAGGTAATACACTAGCTGTGCACTCTCCTCTCTCTCGATCCATCCCTATGGTAACACAGTATTACCCAGAAGCCACCTCTCAGTTCCTAGAAGAGCTCAGAATTCTCAAGTGACATCGACTCACACACATTCCGCTAGTGGGGGTGGGGGTAGTGTATGCAGTTTAGAAATAATAATTAAAAAAAGAAAATAACCAGAATGTTATATTTATATCATATAACAGACTGGCTGAATGTTTGAAGTTCTGGCTGATGAAGTTTGGCAAAGTGGTTAACAGTGTGCAGGTGATCAAGAAACAGACAGACACTTATAATCCAGGTGCAATGTTGTTTAATGGTGGTATTTTGTAATTATTATTATTTTTTTCTTAGCCGACACCCTTTTCCAGGGCGACTTACAATTGTTACAAGATATCACATTATCTTTTGCATACAGTTACCCATTTATACAGTTGGGTTTTTACTGGAGCAATCTAGGTAAAGTACCTTGCTCAAGGGTACAGCAGCAGTGTCCCCCACCTGGGATTGAACCCACGACCCTCCGGTCAAGAGTCCAGAGCCCCTAACCACTACTCCACACTGCGGCCCGAATCCGAATGCCTGATGGCTAACAACAGTAAATAATAACAATGTCAATGAGACGCAATACAGTGGGATGTATTGCTTTATTTGTAATCCGCGGGTTTAGCGACAGCTCCTGGATCGTGTTTAGCCATCTAATTAATCACACAAGTATAATTCAGATGCAACAATAAACAAACAAAACACTCACGATTTACACAAATCACAGGTCCTTCCAGGTTGTTCTGCAACCAAAACAAAGGAACAGATTACGCCGCCGTCCCCTGTTTGTACCGTCACACATGACCCCTTGGTAAACGATTGCAGCCGCTCCTCCAATCAGTGGCTGCCACATCATTTCCCTTCCAGGTCGATGAGTTAGTGCACCGAAGCTCCGCCCCTTTCTAAATGACCAACTTCCTTTTAACCCTCGGACCGAAGTGTCAGGCCAAACAGTCCAGGGTACTCTGTTCCCGTTACTTAGCACCCTCACAGGTCGAGAGGGAGATTTACCACCAAGAATCATTGTCTTTCTGTCACAGGAAGGCTTAAAACACAGTGGGTATGATTTTCAGAAGGTTATAAATGATAACTCCAGTGTTAATAAACAAATCGGTATGTAGCATTCATTTTGGCATTTTCAAGTGGTATATTCCTATCTCGTTATCAAATAATCATGCTAATGTGATTTCAAAAATTATGTTGATTTACGAAATAAAGTTACCATCTTAACGAGCAGGGCTTCTTGCGACTATTTCTTTTGTTTGCATGAGAATTTAAAAGGAAAACCGTGTTAATTGTTATAATTTATCAGGATTTCATTAGCCCTTGGAAAAGGAAGGTTTTAATTAACGAAAGACTACAGCTCACCATGAAACAGAAATTGAACAGGCCTCAGCTGTGGCGCTGAAGATACAAAGACTTTTTTAAAATCTGTGCTGTCCGATTTTTCCCCACGCCAGATATTAAGTAAATCAGCATTGTATATGTGAAGTGTTCTAAATAAATGTACATTCTGCATGACAAAATACACAATTTTAAATGCAGTTTACAAATTATACACAACATAGATATTCCCATTATTTTTTATTTGTATTTGGCTGCTGCTCGCTGGTGGGAGAGCCGGCTCCCTGTACGCTAGTAGTTTCCAGAACAGCGAATTATGCTTCCATTGAGTTTTCTTCATCTCGTTGACATGCATTTTGCTTAACGAGTTCCCCTTATTTAGTCATTGAGACAGGAAGTGATGTAGGTGACCTGCGACAATTAAGCTTTTTAATAAGTAATGCGTTCATTAATGACCTCAGACTCAATTTCAAAGCATTAACGGATTGATTTAATTAACACATTTTGTTTGAAAATCACTTGCTACTAAAGCTCTTGTGACTATACCACGAGTTGAAAATCCTGCCCACTAGAGCCCAAACACTTGTCTGCTTGACTCGGTTTCGTTTAAATGTTATAGTCTCTGTGAAAGAGAGGAGGCAGGCAGCTGTGTGTGTGAGGGGAGGGGTGACCGAAATAGAGAGAGAACGCAACACTCAGCACACCTGAGGCATGCTGGGAATTCCTGACCTCAAAATACAAGTTAACCCCTCATTTCTCTGCATGTCCCAGTGTGTGTGTGTGTGTGTGTGTGTGTGGGTGTGTATGTCTCTATCTCTAATTTAGCTTTATAAAGTCGAATGAAACCTGCTGTCAATATCATTTTGTAGTTTCTTTGATTTCATGATGCTAAATAAAAAATCTAAGTTATGTTCATACATTAGAATTAGTTATGTGTGTGTGTGTCTCACTGTGTGTGTGCATGTGTGTATCGCATGTGTGTGTGTGTGTGTGTGTGTGTGTGTGTGTGTGTGTGTGTGTGTGTGTAGCCAAATGTTTTGAATCGCCCTTTAGAATGAACTAATTTAGCTTCATAAAGTTGAATGAATCCTGCTGAGTAATGTTCCCTTGTTAACATATTGAATTACACACCGCTTTGTAGTTTTCCAGATAATGAAAATCTAACATGAAATACTGCATTTTGCAGTTTCTTTGATTACATGATGATAAATAAAAGCTCTAAATGATGTTCCTACATTAGATTTGTTTTTATTTTTATTAAGTCTCAACCCTAAAGTTCCAGGTGATGCTTGTGGGAGTGCAGAGCTGCAGGTGTCCAGATGCTAGACGATAAACTGACATTATATACTACAGTGCTACTATTGTGATCTCTGGTAAACTTTTGCAATATCACTGTGTAGTTTCTTTGATTACATGATGTAAAATAAAATATCTAAATGATGTTCATATAGGTTTTTTATAATGATCCTATAATCCTATAATTCTAGGTGATGCAACACTTTTGTCCAGAGCTGTGCATGGCTTCAGTTAGCAGTCAACAGCTAAACATGAAGCAATCCCAGGTGTCCTGCATTCACTGCCGGAAGGGTGGCTGTAGTTGGTGAGCGGTTTTGGTTCTCAGTGCTGACCCCTGCGGTTTGTGTTTCAGTACTGCAGCTCCGGATGCAACATCGCAGGCAGCAGAATGAAGCCAGCTCGGATACAGGTGAGAGAGAGTCTGAGAGTGTCTGTGAGTCTGAGGGTGAGTCTGTGAGTCTGTCTGTGAGAGAGTCTGAGAGTCTGTCTGTGAGTCTGTGAGTCTGTCTGTGAGAGAGTCTGAGAGTGTCTGTGAGTCTGTGAGTCTGTCTGTGAGAGAGTCTGAGAGTGAGTCTGTGAGTCTGTCTGTGAGAGAGTCTGAGAGTCTGTCTGTCTTTCTGAGTCTGAGAGTCTATCTGTCTGAGTGTGTCTGTGAGTCTGAGAGTTTGTCTGTCTGTGAGTCTGAGAGTCTGTCTATGTTTCTGTGAGTCTATATGTGTCTGTGTTGTCTGTTTGTCTATCTGTGAGTCTATGTGTGTCTGTTTGTCTGTGAGTCTGTCTGTCTGAGAGTCAGTGTGTCTGTCTGTCTGTGTGTGTGTTTGTGTCTTTTTTCTCTCTCTCTCTCTCTCTCTCTCTCTCTCTCTCTCTCTCTCTCTCTCTCTCCTCTCCCCAATGGATAATTGCACAGCATATGACATGGTTTATTTAGATTTCCAGAAAGCTTTTGACAAAGTCCCGCATAAAAGATTAATTCTCAAACTGAACGCAGTAGGGATTCAAGGAAATGCATGCATATGGATTAGGGAGTGGTTAACATGTAGAAAACAGAAAACAGTACTGTGTGGAAGGGTGTGGGGTTCACTGAATACACAGGAGACAGAATGTTTATTTGAGACCACCTCACCGGCTTCCAGTTTTTATTATATGACACAAAGGGGCACTGTTGCACCGTGGAGAAACAATACCAGCAATGGTAAAGTTTGTCTCCACGGTAGATGAGAGGAAATGCCAACAATGGTAAAGTTCACTGTTCAGTCCCGTTATGGAGCGCATGCAGGTGCCGAAATAATATTCAAAATAATATTCCATGCAGCCTCCACTCTCTTGTATGGCACGGGCTTCAGAGATACTTTGCTGGTCCCTCACTCACACTCACGGGGTTGCCCAGACTTCCCCAGCTAAGCTAATAACGTCCCACTAGGGGTAAGTGGAAACAAAGTACACTAATTCTGTGCAGAAGCTGTTTTCTTCAGCCGGGCTTGCTTGCCCGTTCTCTTATGGTTTGTAATCCAGGTTTACAAACAGAGCTCTCTCTGTCGTTTCTCCTAGAAGGGCAAGACTGAGGGAACAGCAAAGCGTCACTTTTATTGGTCAAGCGACCCCCAAGACCCGCCTCTCGACCACTCAGAGAGAGAGACGACACACCCTCACCCAACCTCTCTGTGTCATTGCCATGATTGACAGGCAGATCCCACAGGGCTCCCGACCCCCCTGCAGGTTCATGCATGCGTCAGATAGCCAGCACAGACCTCGCCCTGCTACATACTGATTAGAGGAGAAACCTCAAAATGGAGCGAAGTAACCAGTGGTGTACCACAGGGATCAGTATTAGGTCCTCTGCTATTCCTAATCTACATTAATGATTTAGACTCTGGTATAGTAAGCAAACTTGTTAAATTTGCAGATGACACAAAAATAGGAGGAGTGGCAAACACTGTTGCAGCAGCAAAGGTCATTCAAAATGATCTAGACATCATTCAGAACTGGGCAGACACATGGCAAATGACATTTAATAAAGAAAAATGTAAGGTACTGCATGCAGGCAATAAAAATGTGCATTATAAATATCATATGGGAGATACTGAAATTGAAGAAGGAATCTATGAAAAAGACCTAGGAGTTTATGTTGACTCAGAAATGTCTTCATCTAGACAATGTGGGAAGCTATAAAAAGGCCAACTGCTCGGATATATTGTGAGAAGTGTTGAATTTAAATCAAGGGAAGTAATGTTAAAACTTTACAATGTATTAGTAAGACCTCACATAGAATATTGTGTTCAGTTCTGGTCACCTCGCTATAAAAGGATTTTGCTGCTCTAGAAAGAGTGCAAAGAAGAGCGACCAGAATTATTCCTGGTTTAAAAGACATGGCATATGCAGACAGGCTAAAAGAATTTAATCTATTCAGTCTTGAACAAAGAAGACTATGCGGTGATCTGATTCAAGCATTCAAAATTCTAAAGGTATTGACAATGTCAACCCAGGGGACTTTTTCGATCTGAAAAAAGAATCAGGGGTCACAAATGGAGATTAGGTAAAGGGGCATTCAGAACAGAAAATAGGAGGCACTTTTTTACACAGAGAATTTTGGGAGTCTGGAACCAACTCCTCAGTAATGTTGTTGAAGCCGACACCTTGGTATCCTTCAAGAAGCTGCTTGAGGAGATTCTGGGATCAATAAGCTACTAACAACCAAACGAGCAAGATGGGCTGAATGGCCTCCTCTCGTTTGTAACCTTTCTTATGTCCTCTCTCCTCTCTCCTGTCCTCTTCTTTCTCTCTCTCTCTCTCTCTCTCTCTCTCTCTCTCTTCTCTCTCCAGCTCTGTCGAATGGTTCTCTTGGTGTGAGGGGGGAGAGAGAGACGGAGAGAGAGAGGGGAAAGGTGAGTCCGCTTCAAACACAATCAGAACCCCAAAACTAGAAGGAACTAAGATTTCTGGATATTGATTACTAGGCATTGATTTCTGGATATTGATTACTGGACATTGATTACTGGGTATTGATTTTTATTTGTGATCAAATTTTTATTGGAACATAAAACAATACATCAGTACAAAACAAAGGAAAATGACCCATATTTTCCATTTTCCCCACGGGCCCTTATTAGGTGAGTATAAAGTGTGGAGCCCAGCCCTTCGTTTTACCCCTGTGTTGAGAATATCAGTCTTGTGTGCTTTTCCACCAGGCACCACACTGTAATCAAACAACAGATTATGGGAGCAAAGTGTCATTTGCATTGCTTAAGGGGAATACCAGAGTAAAGCAAGTCTTTAGTCTATATGGAGATACTGAGTTTTCCTCTGTCGCCATGAAACAGGAGTGTTAGGATCGAGCCACACCATGATCTCCGCACTACGAATGACAAAAAATAACATTTGAAGTTTGGTAAAGACAGTCCTCCTGAGGATTTCTCATGATGTAATGTAGAGAATTTGACACGTGGCTACTTCCCTCTCCATATGAATTTAGAGATATAGAGTGCAGTTCATCCCAATAACCAATAGGGGAGAGAGGGGAACATCGAACTGAAAAACTGATGCGTGGGATTATGTTCATTTTCATTATGGAGATACGGGCTTGGAGCGAATGAGGAAGCTGCATCCACCTGCTTAAATCACCCTCAACCTGTCTAAATATCTTATTAGAGTTAGTTAGTACAATAGAGTGTAAAGAGGGTAGATTTCTACACAGAGATATTTAAAATGTTTAACTTCCAGTATGTTTGAGGGCAAGACTGTATCTCTCATTGCAGCGTTCAAAGGTATAAGTGCCGATATCCGGATAGTGCACTGAAATCGTTAAAAATATCTAGAAACATTTTAATGAATAACAACACATCATCAGCATAAAGCGAAATGTGATGCTGCATATGTTTGATCCTGATAGGGTAAACATAACAGACTGGCGGACCACTTGAGAGAGAGCTGATATAACACCTCCCTGACACACACTGAGCAGAGTAAGGGTTAGGGAAACACACACTCATTAACACCAGCACACAGTGCCACCCTGAGCTGATATAACACCTCCCTGACACACACTGAGCAGAGTAAGCCTCCCCCACAACAAGGTGAGATGCTTGGATAAAGTCCTCTGGATTCGTCCTCAGGGTTTATGTAACATCCCTCCCCTTCGGTGTGCATTGAATTCTCATGTCGCACCCGACCCCATGCACTGTTCTCTATTCCATCTCCGCTCTCAGAATCCTGATGATTGATTATTAGGTATTGGTTACTCAGTATTGATTATGGTGTATTGACTATTGGGTATTGATTATTAGGTATTGATTATTCTCTATCTGATCTCTGCTCTCAGGCGCCTGATGATTTCCTGAAGCACAAAACCCTCAGAGACTCCCTGTCCCGGACCCTGACTCTACAGGTACAGAAGCGACAGCTCCCAGTGCACACTGCACTGAACTACAGCTCCCAGCATGCAATGCACCAAACTACAGGTCCCAGCATACACTGCACTGAACTACAGCTCCCAGCATGCAATGCACCAAACTACAGGTCCCAGCATACACTGCAATGAACTACAGCTCCCAACATGTCTCTGCACCGAACTACAGCTCCCAACGTGCCTCTGCACTGAACTTCAGCTCTCAGCATGCCTCTCAGCAGTCCTACATAGGAGATTTTTTTTTTTTAAATTGGCACTAGGATGCTAAAGTATTTTTCTTACTTTGCTATGGCTTTAGAATTTCTGTATTATTCGGTATTTTATGTGTGTTTTGAACCTTTAACTGCCCCACAGTGTACCAGTTTAATAATAAAATCGCACTGAACTCTCGGTTGTTACATTGATAACATTTTTATTTTCTTTCTTTGGTTTTCGTGGCTGCAATGCCGCAATGCCAAGCTGTAATGCTGCACACTCTGAATGTGCTGAATGAAATGCTGAGGCAAATGTCTAATTGTCTGAGAGCTGATTAACTAATGTTAGACATGATATTGTTTGAATGTGTAAAATATTTTCGACAACGAAAACTAAACTTTAGTTTATAAGAAAACGTTTTCTTCTGAGTCAAGTAGTCATTCATATTTCTAAATAAGAAAAATACAAACTTTATGCTGTTGATTAATGATTCATTAATATTGTTAATTGAGTTAACTATATGTAACTGGTTGGTTTTACACGTTTAAACTTAACTGTGATTATTAGCCTCTTGCTGATATTGAATGATCTCTCATTCAAACCACGCAACTCTGCTCAGAAATCTGTCTTGTATTACTGTATTGTGGCGGTGCGCTTTTGCTTTAAATGCAACAAGCGTAATTCATTCTCTGTTAAAAATGTTCTTCGCCTGGGTGGCTATGGGCTGCCAGGGCAGATGCCGAAATGACATAAAATTCTAAGCTAATTCTGCATCTGCCCACCGCAGCTGAGCACTTCACAAACTGCACGGGCATTTCAGCAACCGTCCGATTTGACATCGGTCCATAACATATATATATATATATATATATATATATATATATATATATATATATATATATATTGTGAAAGAACTCACCCACTCGGGTTCGTTGCCCCTTTAAAATCACGACCCAACACACAGGAATGGAATTTTTTCCAAGCTGGCGCTATTTTTAATAAACACTGACACAAAAACAAAACAAAATAAACACCTAGCTCTTAAATGAGCACTAACTGAACACACAGGAACCTAACCTGCTTAACACCACCAAAATACACTCTTCTTTGGACTTACTTTTAATGACTGCTTGGAAGCAGAGAACCCCTTCTGCCTCCTTCTACTGCGCAGCCCTGAGCAGACTAGCTGCCTCTCTTAAATACCCTGCACCTGGTTCTAATTTGACAATATTTACCAGGTGCAGGGGATAATTACTAATAAAACAATTAACAAATTAAATTCAACGATAAAGCAAAACAATTAAACAATAAACCCAAAACAAATGTGCATTGCGACGTGTTTTCCATGAGGCGGCTTTAACCCCTCCTGCTGTCTCACACATCCCGCTGTCTTACAATATATAATGCAGATACAATACAAACAGATACAACAATAAAAACTAAAACATATATATATATATATATATATATATATATATATATATATATATATATATATATATATATATATATATATATACATACATACATATACATATTATAGTATTATTATGATTACAGATAAAATGGTTACCGTATTCCTTTGAATTTAGGACGTACCATTTTAAAACTTATTTTCTTATAACAATAGCCCTGTGTAAGGGTGCTTAATACAGGTTTGAGTCCGTTGCTGGGTAAGAGAATTGTGGTCGCTGGTGGTGTTCGACAGGTGGTCGCTAATACAGTTAAATAAAAGCACACATATCATTGGGAGGAATTTAAAGTGGTCACTTAGACCAGGTGGTCACTAAATAAAGGTGGTCGCATGAGCAGGTTTGACTGTATATAAGTGATGGACATTGTGAAATGTTTTTGGATTCTTATATATACCCGACGTGCTGTGTGTGTGTGTGTGTGTCTTAGTGTGTGTGTCTCAGTGTGTGTGTGTGTCTGTGTGTGTGTCTGTGTGTATCTCAGTGTGTGTGTGTGATTATAATTACCCTGTCTCTATGTGTCTCTCCCTGTCTGTGTGTGTCTCAGTTAATATTGTGATTACAAAAAGAATGATCAGAATTAAAATGTTCTCTCTCGATTGCTCTCTCTCTCTCTCTCTCTCTCTCTCTCTCTCTCTCTCTCTCTCTCTCTCTCTCTCTCAGCTTGCCTACATCTCCCACAATCATCCTCTGACAGTTTTGATGATGACATCAGCAGCTCTTCCTCCTCCACATCTCCCGACCAATCGCAGGGCCTCTCTGTGTCTCCGGGCGACCAGCTGACCACCCAGAGCTCCTCCTGCCCAGGCCCTGCCCCCTGTCCCTCAGCATCCAATCACAGCAGCGCTTCGTTGCTCTCGGCAACCGAGAGCAGTGCGCAGCCAATCACAGCCAGCCTCTCAGAGAGCGACTCCATGGCAACAGCCGGGAGAGCCAATGGGATGTTCCTGTCTGTGCCGCCAACGCCCCTCCTACCCAAGGTACCTCCCCCTTTCTCCACCCCTCCCCCTGCTTGTTGCATTCTCTTTCACTTAATATTCCAGTAGTATGCACTTACTGTAAACTTCACGGTAATACATATTGTGTTTGCACTGTGACCCTGGACTGCTCTTTAACGCCTGTATGTCGTCTCGGATAATAAAACAATAATAAAATAAATGGGAGTTCAGCCTGGATCCCCTCATAGTTGCTCTCGTCTCCCGCGGTTTTCTGTTCAGAGAGCAGGCGTGTGCCAAGGGCAGCAGTGAGACAAGGAGAGATGCAGTGATGGAGTTTGTGATGCTAGTGAAGGTGGTGTTATAGATGTTACGGTATAAGTCCGAATCTGGTCAATTTAAGTTTTACCGGTAAATGTCGACATTTATCAAGTAGGATGGTAAATGTCAGGAATTGTGAAGAAATCTATTGCTTTTTCACACATTTACCGAAGCATGTTGGTGAAGCCTCTTGGTTATTCTCTAGGTGTGCCGGTGAATGTCTGCAGTAAAGTGTTGTCTTGTTTATTTCAGAAAGACATTCGGGTCATTAGTCAGTCCCAGTGAGGTTGACAGCTCTAGACCACAACAGAAAACCAAATCCAAAATACACCATGTGCAGCTCTGGACAAAAGTATAGCATCACCCTCTATATAGAACAAACTAATTTATCTTCATAAAGTGGGATGAAACCTGCTGAATAACGTTACATTAACATATTGAATTACATAAGATCCATCTTGCTCGTTTGGTTGTTAGTAGCTTATTGATCCCAGAATCTCATCAAGCAGCTTCTTGAAGGATCCCAGGGTGTCAGCTTCAACCCGCTTTGTATTATCAATATATGACGATGCAAGATTAATATCCCTCCCTCCCTCCCTCCCTCTCTCTCATCCTCACTCTCCCCTCCTTCCCCTCCCTCCCCTCTCCCTCTCTCCCTCCCTCTCTCATCCTAACTCCCCTCTCCCCTCTATCACCCCTCTCTGTCAGGCCCCTCTCCCCATTCTCTCTCCTTCGCCCCCCGCTCCAAGAAGTCGAAAGATTGAAGCCTAAGCTCCGAAGCTGAAATATCACCAGTACATCCCTCCTGACCAGAAGGGCGGGGCTGGGGCGGGGCCATGGGCGGGCGCAGGGACACGCCCCACCGCCATGGACTCTGCCTACTCCCGCCTGCTCCAGCAGCAGCAGGTGTTTCTACAGCTACAGATTCTGAGTCAACAGACCCTGGATCAGGACCAGAGCCAGAGCCAGAGCCAGGGGGCCGGGTCTGCTTCCACAGAGCAGGGAATCAGCAGCAGGTGAGAGATTACAATGAGATTACAGCAATTACAAATACAATTACAGCAGAGCCAACTGTTTTGTTCAGTTCCAATTCCAGTTACAATTATGTTGCAGTAATTAAAAAATACAATAATAACTATTGAATTACTGGTACATGCATGACTGAACTGCAATCGATCAGTGATAGGGTGTCATTACAATTCAATGGAAAATGAATGTGTGATGACTGTGTAGGCAACTTTAATGAATCCAGATCTGTAACACACACTGGCCACGGAGGGCAGTGTGTGTGCAGTGTGTGTGCTGGGAGGGCAGTGTGTGTGCTGGGAGGGCACTGTGTGTGCAGTGTATGTGCTGGGAGGGCAGTGTGTGTGCAGTGTGTGTGCAGTGTGTGTGCTGGGAGGGCAGTGTGTGTGCTGGGAGGGCAGTGTGTGTGCAGGCAGGAGGGCAGTGTGTGTGCAGTGTGTGTGCTGGGAGGGCAGTGTGTGTGCAGGCAGGGCAGTGTGTGTGCAGTGTGTGTGCAGTGTGAGTGCTGGGAGGGCAGTGTGTGTGCTGGGAGGGCAGTGTGTATGCAGTGTGTGTGCAGTGTGTGTGCTGGGAGGGCAGTGAGTGTGCAGTGTGTGTGCTGGGAGGACAGTGTGTGTGCAGGCAGGGCAGTGTGTGCAGTGTGTGTGCTGGGAGGGCAGTGTGTGTGCAGTGTGTGTGCTGGGAGGGCAGTGTGTATGCAGTGTGTGTGCTGGGAGGGCAGTGTGTGTGCAGGGAGGGCAGTGTGTGTGCAGTGTGTGTGCTGGGAGGGCAGTGTGTGTGCAGTGTGTGTGCTGGGAGGGCAGTGTGTGTGCAGTGTGTGTGCTGGGAGGGCAGTGTGTGTGCAGGGAGGGCAGTGTGTGTGCAGTGTGTGTGCTGGGAGGGCAGTGTGTGTGCAGTGTGTGTGCTGGGAGGGCAGTGTGTGTGCAGTGTGTGTGCTGGGAGGGCAGTGTGTGTGCAGGGAGGGCAGTGTGTGTGCAGTGTGTGTGCTGGGAGGGCAGTGTGTGTGCAGTGTGTGTGCTGGGAGGGCAGTGTGTGTGCAGTGTGTGTGCTGGGAGGGCAGTGTGTGTGCAGTGTGTGTGCTGGGAGGGCAGTGTGTGTGCAGTGTGTGTGCTGGGAGGGCAGTGTGTGTGCAGTGTGTGTGCTGGGAGGGCAGTGTGTGTGCAGTGTGTGTGCTGGGAGGGCAGTGTGTGTGCTGGGAGTCCTCTCTGCTCTGTGCTGCTCCAGTGCAGGGCTTGTTATTGTGTATGTGTAGGGGAATCAGGAAGCAGTTTATCACTTTGAATTACCCAGGAAACTGTGCTAGGAATGACACTGAACACGAATAGATAATTCAATATCAACACCCCTGACCCCCCTTCTCTCTCCCTCCACCTTTCTCCCTCCCCTTTTCCCCTGTCTCTCCCTTTCCCCCTCCCCCTTTCCCCTGTCTCTCCCTCTCTCTTTCACTTCCTCTCTCAGTAGTGAGCAGATTCTCAGCATCACGGAGCCACGCCACAGTCTGTCCCGGCCCCTCCCCCTCACCCCAGGACATGCCCCCAGTGCCTCTGGCTCTGCCCCCAAACCAGAGCCCCTCCCCTCCAACCTCGATGACCTCACGGTGAGCAAAGGAGAGTCGAGAAATAGGAGTGAGAGGAGGGGAGAGAGGAGGAGGAGAGGAGAGAGGAGAGGAGAGGAGAGGAGGAGGAGAGGAGAGAGAGAGGAGAGGAGAGGAGAGGAGAGAGGAGAGGAGAGAGGAGAGAGGAGAGGAGAGAGAGAGGAGGGAGGGAGAGAGGAGAGGAGAGAGGAGAGAGGAGAGAGGAGAGGAGAGGAGAGAGAGAGGAGAGGAGGAGAGGAGGAGAGGAGAGGAGAGAGAGAGAGGAGAGGGAGAGAGGAGAGGAGAGAGGAGAGGAGAGAGGAGAGAGAGAGAGAGAGGAGAGAGAGAGAGAGAGAGGAGAGAGAGAGAGGAGAGGAGAGAGGAGAGAGGAGAGAGGGGTTACCTATGGAGGTGGACTATCCTCCGTAGTGAATACAGAATCAAACAGGAAATTGTTGAAGGATATTCATATTTTGAAGTTTTAACCTTGACATTAAACAGTCCATTACCTGTTCATATTGTAATTATTTATCGACCACCTAAGTCAGACCTGCTATTTCTGACTGAATTTGGGGATCTGTGCTCTATATTGACAGTTAAATATGATAGGATTCTTTTATTGGGTGATTTTAACCTTCATGTTGACATTGATTATGATTCTAACTCCTTGGAATTTGAGCTACTGGATTCCTTAGATTATGTCCTGCATGTCAAAGGTCCTACGCATAATCGTGCCCATACCTTAAATCTGGTAATTTCTCGTGGTTCAGCTGTTAGAAATGTCTTAACGATAGCTCTCTCTATTTCTGATCATTATTATTATTTGTTTATTTAGTAGACGTCTTTATCCAAGGCGACTTACAGAGACTAGGGTGTGTGAACTATGCATCAGCTGCAGAGTCACTTACAACAACGTCTCACCGAAGACGGAGAACAAGGAGGTTAAGTGACTTGCTCAGGGTCACACAGTGAGTCAGATAGCAAGCCGATTTGAAGTGACTTGCTCAGGGTCACACAGTGAGTCAGATAGTGAGCCGGGATTTGAAGTGACTTGCTCAGGGTCACACAGTGAGTCAGATAGTGAGCCGGGATTTGAAGTGACTTGCTCAGGGTCACACAGTGAGTCAGATAGTGAGCCGATTTGAAGTGACTTGCTCAGGGTCACACAGTGAGTCAGATAGTGAGCCGGATTTGAAGTGACTTGCTCAGGGTCACACAGTGAGTCAGATAGTGAGCCGGATTTGAAGTGACTTGCTCAGGGTCACACAGTGAGTCAGATAGTGAGCCGGATTTGAAGTGACTTGCTCAGGGTCACACAGTGAGTCAGATAGTGAGCTGGGATTTGAAGTGACTTGCTCAGGGTCACACAGTGAGTCAGATAGTGAGCTGGGATTTGAAGTGACTTGCTCAGGGTCACACAGTGAGTCAGATAGTGAGCCGGGATTTGAAGTGACTTGCTCAGGGTCACACAGTGAGTCAGATAGTGAGCTGGGATTTGAAGTGACTTGCTCAGGGTCACACAGTGAGTCAGATAGTGAGCCGGGATTTGAAGTGACTTGCTCAGGGTCACACAGTGAGTCAGATAGTGAGCTGGGATTTGAAGTGACTTGCTCAGGGTCACACAGTGAGTCAGATAGTGAGCCGGGATTTGTTTGATTTGAATTTGCCAGTATCTACAAAGATTGTGAACCATACAATTAAAACTCGGGTAAATCATTCTTCAACTGCTGTAAAGTTTTCTAATGTGTTGAGCTCATTGCCAGACTCTGAGTCCTTATCACTAGATGAGCTGGTTAATATCTACAACACCACCGTGACTGGTATCTTAGATACTGCAGCGCCAATCAAAACTTCGGAGAGTGTGTTTTATAAGAGCTCACCGTGGTTTAGTGATACAACTCGTAAGATGAAATATGAGGGTCGTAAACTAGAATGGAGATAGCAGGAATCTAAACTGCACGTTTATTACATCGCTTGGAAGGGCCACCTGGTTAAATATAGGAAGGCTCTGGTGTTGGCTGGATCATCATGTTATTCTAATTTAATTGAAACAAATAAAAATAATCCTAGATTTCTTTTGCTACCCTTGATAAATTAATTAATCCTTTCCCTAACAGTCCTACCCTTGACATTGGCTCCTCTCACAGCTGCAATGACTTCTTACATGTCTTTAAAAATAAAATACTAGACATCAGAAATGAGATTCCACAGACACCTTCTGTTAAGGAGGACTCCAGCACAATTTTACCAACTACACCTATTAAGGCTACTATGGGGGCTTTTTCTTTGATTACCTTACAGAACTCACAGAGCTAGTTCAACATATGAGAGCTACTACATGCTCTCCTGATCCTATTCCTACAAAACTATCAAAAGATGTTCTTGGTGTTATAAATACCCACATTTTAAAAAATTATAAATGGTTCACTTTCCTCCGGTATAGTTCCCTCAACACTTAAGGTAGCTGTGGAAAAGCCTATGCTTAAGAAACACAATTTGGACCCTAAAGTCCTCAATAACTATAGGTCAATCTCCAACCTACTATTCTTAGATAAGGTTCTAGAGAGAGTTGTTGCAATTCAGTTACAAACATTTCTAACTCTTAATGGTATAGTCGAGAAGTTTCAGTCTGGTTTTCGTGCTGCACATAGCACCAAGACGGCCCTTGTCAGAGTTGTGAATGATCTGCTGATCAGCTCTGACTCGGGCTTTCCATCAGTTTTAATTCTTCTAGATCTAAGTGCTGCCTTTGATACTGTAGACCATTCCATCCTACTGAATCGTCTTGAAAGCACAGTAGGGCTGTCTGGCCTTGTGCTATCCTGGTTCAAATCTTATCTTTCTGATAGGCTTCAGATCATCTCTATTGGGGAGGTAAAATCGACATTATCAGAAGTTGCCTGTGGTGTTCCACAGGGCTCCATTCTAGGTCCCTTGTTGTTTTCATTATATGTGCTACTGTTGGGTGACATTATCCGCAGAGACGGAGTGACCTTCCATTGCTATGCGGATGATACCCAGCTGTATGTGTCCCTAAAGCCAGGAAATCCTGCTGCTGGGGAGTTTTACCTGCTGCTGGTCTTGCAGACATTGTGTTGGAGGTCTCAGCATTATTTAATGCTCAATTCAGATAAAGCAGAGGTTATGCTCGTGGGCTCTCAGAACCAACTGAAACATGTGGGATTACATGAGTTGGACCGTAGTAATCTCTCATTGAGTCTGAAACTAGAGATTTTTTTTTTTTTTTTCATTTATATAGCACTGTAACGGGCGAGCAGCCCTGTACATTGATTTGTTTATTTTATTTTAGAACGGGGTCCCCTCCGCCCCTGTGTTATTTTGCATTTGTTTATTATGATTTATTTATTGTATTTGTGATGGCGTGCATCGTCGTGTTATTATTTTGTTTATAAATATGACGGCGTAGCCATGTGTTTTTAGTTTGTTTAGTCGTGTGGATGGGAAGCCCCATCCACAGCATTAATTAGTAAACTTCGTGCAGAAGGTGGCCATCTCCGAATTAATTAAGTGATTAATTTTGTTGCTAATCGGGAGATGGTCACCTGAATATAAAAAGCCTGCAGCGCTCCAGCTCGCGGTGGGTGTGCGAGAGGCGTGTAGAGAGAGTGGCGAGAAAGCAAACGAAACTAACCAAGGATAGCGTCAGTGAAGGCGATTGCCCAGCCTGACCGGTTGTAGTGTTCGTGATTTGTTTTGTTTACTGTTTTATTTTGCTCTGTGAGCACAGTGTTTTTGTTTGAATATTTTATTTATTTTTTGTTAATAAAACGGCAGCCAGCCGCGTCTTTATTATCTGCAGTACCTGGTGTCAGTTTCTTTTCCTTCCTGCTTCTGCCGTGACGTCACCGCCCAGTCATTCCTGTCACAAGCACCTTCCGTCATAGACCCCAAGGTGCTTTACAGAAAACATAATACACACAGCATAATAAAACATTCGAATAGCATAAGAAAGATTATAATAAAAAGACTATTTTAAATAAAAGAATACATTTCCAATCATGTATATTTAAAAACAAAACACACAAAAACCCAGTAATACTAGAAAGACTATAATAAAAGGCCTGTGTATATAAATAAGTCTCCAAGCTTGACTTAAAAACAGCAAGACTCCGAGCTTCTCTGACAAAAAGGCAGAGTCTTCCATGATGTAGGAGCCTTATAAGAAAAGGCTCTTCCTCCCACACTATTAGTATTTACCCTTGGAATAACAGCAGCAGTATGGAGTAGTGGTTAGGGCTCTGGACTCTTGACCGGAGGGTTGTGGGTTCAATCCCAGGTGGGGACACTGCTGCTGTACCCTTGAGCAAGGTACTTTACCTAGATTGCTCCAGTAAAAACCCAACTGTATAAATGGGTAATTGTATGTAAAAATAATGTGATATCTTCTAACAATTGTAAGTCGCCCTGGATAAGGGTGTCAACTAAGAAATAAATAATAATAACCAAGAGCCCTGCATCCTGAGATCTAAGATTCCGTTTAGGAATGTATGGGAGCAACAGCTCTTGTAAATAATTGGGTGCAAATCCATTAGGGGCTTTATAAGTTTAAAAATAAAATCTTAAAATCAATTCGGAACTGCACAGGAAGCCGGTGTAAGGAGGCCAAGACAGGAGTAATATGTTCACCTTTTCTGGTTTTACTTAGAATTCCTGCAGCAGATTTCTGAATAAGCTGCAAGCGAGACACCAAATACTTTGCAATCCCAGAAAAAGTGCATTACAATAGTCGGCATGCTGAAGGAAAGCGTAATTTAGAGGAGAAGCCTCGATCAAAGAAGCATTGTCATCAACTCTGTGCCAAGTTTTGGTTAAAGATAAAATATCAAGGTTATAATCCGTGATGAATTCACTGATCAGGGTGCTTTATTTAACAAAGATCTAACATTAAATAAAGCCAGACGTAAAACAGTATTTTCAAGAGCATGTGGCTTAATGGAGGTGACAGGGATGTGTAACACATTACAAGAACATACACCTCTGAATCTGCTGAGTGGTAATAGCAGTGAGTAACAATAAACCCAGTGAGATATTAGAACTGTGATTATTTTCTGTTTTGTTTCATAGCAGCCCTCTGTAAACAACCTCCCCTCCCCAGTTCCTGGTTTAAATAATTTACTAAATGCTTTTCAATATTGGCAGCTAATCTACTTGTCCCTGACCTATTTAGGTGTAGTCCAGCTTTCTTGCAGTACTTAGATCTCCCATAACAGCAGCCCCAGTTATTTATAAACCACAACCCTTCTTTTGCACACCAGCCAGCCAGCCAGCCAAGTATTTATATCCTTAATTCTTCTAAAGTGTTCATCCCCCTTACCAATCACAGGTCATATACTCGACAGCATGATTCTGCTTCTGATTCTTTCAGTTTCTTAGTGCTTTGTAATTCTCTTTCAATGCCTCTGATTTTCTGTGCCATATATCATTTGTTCCAGCCTGTACAATTGCCACAGGCTCTGTTTCATGAACTTTTAATAAGCTGGATATTCTCGACTCAATGTCCCTGACTTCAGCACCAGAGAGGCAAGTAACGACCCTGTGCTGGGGATCTTTACTGACAGAAATCCTATCAACGCATCTTAATCCTGAGTCACCAAGAGCAGCACCTCCTCCTAATTTCAACTGTTACACGGTTCTCACAGTTCTCTGTGCCCAGTACTTGATATCTGTTTGATAAGTCCATCTCATTAGTAATAGTATCTTGACCACTCGGACTTTTCGAACAGTCACCCAATCCCTACTTATTTCAAGTCCCTCAACACATCCGCAGTCTAGCAACAACTCTGATGTGTCGCCTACATCAAAGACATTCACAAGGCTAAGATCAGGATTATTTAAAACAGGAGTATTAGCAGGGTTAGGATCCCGGACACTTGCAGTCTCTCCTATAGAGTCACGAACCAGCCAGGTGTTATTAACAATTTGATTAAAACTATTTTCAATAAACTGCGCAGTTTGTATATGTTTCTGAGAATTTCTATTTGCTGATGAAGTTTGGCAGTTTCTTGCGTTAGAGTCAGTGTAAGAAGACATTTCTGGCAGATAAAATCTTCTTTAAAATGAAAAGTATTAAGTATACAGGACATACCACACCTTTCAGAATTCATAATAGATAATATCAAACTGCTGATGGAAAACTCTGCAGTGTCCACAAATGCTCCAAAAAAACCCACCCACACACCTTTATGTTTCCAAGTTTGATAGCTTAGAACTCCCAAATGTCTGACAGTGCTACGCTGTCACCTGTAGCATAACTGTAGCAGAAACACAGATCCAAAACGTCCAGAATAATATAATACAAGCCTGGCACAAGACAGGACAACACAACACCACAGAAGAGCCACAAAGCAGCCAGTGTCCTTAATCTGCTGTCCTTTATCTCTGCCGCTGGCATGGAGAGCGTGGAAGTAATAGCCAAGCTTGATCACGTGATTCAAATCAGCTGCTGAGAACAGTCATCTTTGATCCTGATCTGTCATTTGAGACTTATATTAGGGAAGTTATTAAAGTATCTTTTTACCATTTGAGAAATCTAGCCAAACTTAGACCAATTACTTCCATATCTGATGCCAAGAGACTAATGCATGCCTTTGTTTTTATCTAGGATTGATTACTGTAATGCACTTCTCTCTGGTATCCCGCTTGCAGCTTGTTCAGAATACCGCTGCTAGAATTCTGACTAAAACCAGGAAAAGTGAACATATGAACCTGTTTTGGCCTCTTTACACTGGCTCCCTGTGCAGCATAGAACTGATTTTAAGAGTTTGCTGTTAACTTACAAAGGCCCTGAATGGATTAGCACCTAGTTATTTGCAGGAGTTGCTGACACCGTATCTTCCAAACCGCACTCTGAGATCACAGGATGCGGGGCTGCTGGTTATTCCAAACCGCACTCTGAGATCACAGGATGCGGGGCTGCTGGTTATTCCAAACCGCACTCTGAGATCACAGGATGCGGGGCTGCTGGTTATTCCAAACCGCACTCTGAGATCACAGGATGCGGGGCTGCTGGTTATTCCAAACCGCACTCTGAGATCACAGGATGCGGGGCTGCTGGTTATTCCAAACCGCACTCTGAGATCACAGGATGCGGGGCTGCTGGTTATTCAAACCGCACTCTGAGATCACAGGATGCGGGGCTGCTGGTTATTCCAAACCGCACTCTGAGATCACAGGATGCTTGGGGCTGCTGGTTATTCCAAACCGCACTCTGAGATCACAGGATGCGGGGCTGCTGGTTATTCAAACCGCACTCTGAGATCACAGGATGCTGGGGCTGCTGGTTATTCCAAACCGCACTCTGAGATCACAGGATGCTTGGGGCTGCTGGTTATTCCAAACCGCACTCTGAGATCACAGGATGCGGGGCTGCTGGTTATTCCAAACCGCACTCTGAGATCACAGGATCTGGGGGCTGCTGGTTATTCCAAACCGCACTCTGAGATCACAGGATCGCGGGGCTGCTGGTTATTCCAAACCGCACTCTGAGATCACAGGATGCGGGGCTGCTGGTTATTCCAAACCGCACTCTGAGATCACAGGATCGCGGGGCTGCTGGTTATTCCAAACCGCACTCTGAGATCACAGGATGCGGGGCTGCTGGTTATTCAAACCGCACTCTGAGATCACAGGATGCGGGGCTGCTGGTTATTCAAACCGCACTCTGAGATCACAGGATGCGGGGCTGCTGGTTATTCCAAACCGCACTCTGAGATCACAGGATGCGGGGCTGCTGGTTATTCCAAACCGCACTCTGAGATCACAGGATGCGGGGCTGCTGGTTATTCCAAACCGCACTCTGAGATCACAGGATCTTGGGGCTGCTGGTTATTCCAAACCGCACTCTGAGATCACAGGATGCTTGGGGCTGCTGGTTATTCCAAACCGCACTCTGAGATCACAGGATGCGGGGCTGCTGGTTATTCAAACCGCACTCTGAGATCACAGGATGCGGGGCTGCTGGTTATTCCAAACCGCACTCTGAGATCACAGGATGCTGGGGCTGCTGGTTATTCCAAACCGCACTCTGAGATCACAGGATGCTTGGGGCTGCTGGTTATTCAAACCGCACTCTGAGATCACAGGATGCGGGGCTGCTGGTTATTCCAAACCGCACTCTGAGATCACAGGATGCAGGGCTGCTGGTTATTCCAAACCGCACTCTGAGATCACAGGATGCAGGGCTGCTGGTTATTCCAAACCGCACTCTGAGATCACAGGATCTTGGGCTGCTGGTTATTCCTAGGGTCAACAGAAGCAACACGGAGGAAGGGCTTTGCAACACGGAGGAAGGGCTTTCATGCAGAGCCCCTAAATTATGAAACACCTCCTTCTTTCGTCAGGGAATCTGCGACTGTTACAGTTTTAAGTCAAGATGAAAACATACTTTCATAAAGCGGCTTTCTTATCTTAGTGGGCTTTATGTAACTTTTAAATTTCTGGGTTTTAAAAACATTTTTTTATATACTTTTTAAAAAAAAATATGGTATTTAATATGTAGCAGCTGTGTGTGTGTGTGACATGCCGGGGACCTTTATACAAAGGTATTGTGTTGTGTAAATGGAAATGCTTTTTGTAATGTACTGTACAGTGCTTTGTGATACTTTGTATGAAAAGCTATATAAATGTAATAAATAAATAAAATAAATGGCTACCAAGGTTCTCTAGCCATGTTGTTGATGCAGAATCACTGGGATCCTTTAAGACCGAGTTGACAAAGTTCTCTCTCTCTCTCCCAGGTCTCTGAGCTCAGGCAGCAGTTAAGGCAGTGTGGTCTCCCGTCTCTGGCACTAAACCAGCCCTTCTGGGCGCCTGAAACCTCTCCAGCGATCCTGCCCCCCCTCCCGCCCCCTCCCCTCACACACAGCCCCTTCCTCCGCCCCCCGCCTTCCTCATCCAGTACCAGGATGTGAGAGTGGAAAGAGACATGCAGGAGAGGCAGAGGAACAGACCCGGGAGAGGGCGGGGCCAGGGTGGGGCCACCCTGCTCAGCCCCACCCTCAGCGCACATGCACTCACTCACCCCAGCATGCAGGCGCTGCAGCGGTTTGGAGTGAAGGAGTCTGAGCAGAGGAGGGAGGGCAGCAGGTGAGCTGTGTGTGAAAAAGATTAGGATTCAAACCCAGCATCCAGGACAGGCTGACTGGGATTCTTATGATCTCTCTCTCCCTCTCTCTCTCTCCTCTCATCCTCTCCCTCCTTCTCTACCCCTCTCCTCATCTCACCCCTCTCTCTCTCTCTCTCCTCTCTCTCCTCTCCTCCTCTCCCTCCTCTCTACCCTCTCCCCTCTCTCTCCTCTCTCTCTCTCCTCTCCCTCTCTCCTCTCTCTCTCTCTCCCTCCTCCCTCTCCCCCTCCTCTCTCTCCTCTCTCTCTCTCTCCATCTCTCTCCTCTCTCCTTCTCTACCCCTCTCCTCTCACCCACCTCTCTCCTCTCTCCTCTCTCCATCCTCTCCCTCCTTCTCTACCCCTCCCTCACCCACCCCTCTCTCTCTCTCTCCTCTCTCTCCCTCCTCTCTCCTCTCCCTCTCCTCCCTCCTCTCCCCCTCTCTCTCCTCTCCCATCCTCTCCTCCTTCTCTACCCCTCCCTCACCCACTCCTCTCTCTCTCCTCTCTCTCCTCTCCTCTCCCTCCTTCTCTACCCCCTCCTTCCTCTCCCTCTCTCTCTCTCTCTCTCCCTCTCTCCTCCTCTCTCTACCCCCTCCTTCACCCACCCCTCTCTCTCCTCTCTCTCCTCCTCTCCCTCCTTCTCTACCCCTCCTCCTCACCCTCTCCTCTCTCCCCTCTCTCTCCATCCTCTCCCTCCTTCTCTACCCCTCCTCCTCACCCACCTCCTCTCTCTCCTCTCCATCCTCTCCCTCCTTCTCTACCCCCTCCTCTCCCCACCCCTCTTCTCTCTCCTCTCTCTCCTCTCTCTCCATCCTCTCCCTCCTTCTCTACCCCCTCCTTCACCCACCCCTCTCTCTCCTCTCTCTCCATCCTCTCCCTCCTTCTCTACCCCCCTCCTTCACCCACCCCCTCTCTCTCTCTCTCTCCATCCTCTCCCTCCTCTCTCTCCCCCTCCCTCACCTCACCCCTCTCTCTCTCTCTCCTCTCTCTCCTCTCTCTCCTCCTTCTCTCCCTCCCTCCTTCACCCACCCTCTCTCTCTCTCTCTCTCCATCCTCTCCCTCCTTCTCTACCCCTCCTCTCACCTCACCCCTTCTCTCTCTCCTCTCTCTCCATCCTCTCCCTCCTTCTCTCTCCCCTCCTCTCACCCTCCCTCTCTCTCTCTCTCTCCATCCTCTCCCTCCTTCTCTACCCCTCCTCCCTCACCCACCCCTTCTCTCCTCTCTCTCCTCTCTCTCCATCCTCTCCCTCCTTCCTCTCCCCCCTCCCTCACCCTCCCTCTCTCTCCTCTCTCTCTCCCTCTCGCTCCCCTTAAAGGGTATATAAGGACCTTTCTATTTTATTGTTACATGTTCCCATGTCTTGCTACAACTGTTTAAGGTGTGTGTATTGTTTTTTTTTTTTTTAATTTTATATAAATTTATTCGTCGCCAATTTTTTTACCCGGTTTTCTCCCCAATTTACTTTGCCCAATTATTATCTGTATCCTCGCTCACTGCTTCATAACCCCCGCCGACTTCGGAAGCGGCGGCTGGAACACGCGTTCTCCGAAACGTGCTCCTGCCAAGCCGTTATTTTTCGCATTGCAGATCCACAGCAATGCCACCAGACCTATAGTGCCGGAGGACAACACAGATCTGGCGGCTCCACTGCAGAACCACAGGCTCCCTATCGGCCACAGGGGTCGCTGATGCGCGGTGAGCCGTGGATTCCCCTGCTGACCTAAGCCCTCCCTACCGGGCAGCGCTCAGCTAATGTGCCGCCCCTAGGAACTCCCGGTCACGGTCAGCTGTGACATAGCCTGGATTGAACCTGCGATCTCCAGGCTATAGGGCACATCCTGCACTCCTGCGGGCTCCTTTACTGGATGCGCCACTCGGGAGCCCAGTATTGTTTTAATTATGTATTTATTTTACATTATTACCACTTTTAAAAATTTTAAATTGCATTCCCTGCCTCAAGATGGCTTCACATGTACCTGCATGGACCTTTCAGAACTACATTTCCTATCATCCTCCTGCTGACTGGTAAATCCATCTCAGTTACCTATGTGAGCAGGAGGATGATGGGAAATGTAGTTCTGAGAGGTCCATGCAGGTAACACAATAAAATAAAAAGGTCCTTCTATACCCTTTAACCTCTGTTAGAGGATCCTTTGGCCGAGAGGTCGCTGGTTCTTCATGTAGTAAATTGAGGATCGACGCAGTACTGTGGTGGTGGAACAAATATGTATTTAAATCCAGAGACATTCCTCTTATTCCAGGAGCACAGTATCGACAAAAACAATTGAACCCTTTGACACCTAGGCAGAATGACCATGTTTGAGCTTGAATATGACCTTTGTGTTTAGCGCATGTAGTTTGGCAACCTTACATCAGAATTTAAAACCCAATATATATATAGAAAGGCCTTTAGTAGCTGTTTCCAATGATATAATGGATTTTACTGAGAAATATTTTAGTTTTTTTTTAAATAAACTGCACTGTCCAAAAACTATTTGAAAAATGTATAATAATAATATTTTTAAAAACTGCCAATTTCGACCCCTTTCCAAGTTAGATATAAACAAATTATCTGCATATGACTGATGCAAAGTTTTATGAGGATTTCAAATAAAAAAATCAGATTTCAAATATCTTCTACTATTGAGGAGCTGCAAGATTTTGTCCGAGCCGTGTTCTGTATGCCAGAATCCCCAAAACATCCCTATTTTCAGAACCGTCAGCTAAGCAAAATATCACAAAGTACCTTTCCAGATCTTATGGAAAACATTTTATCATAGTAATTAATGTATGAAAAAAAACAAGGGAAAATGAAGTTGTTTTTATTAAAAGTAGTTAAAATTATTTTAAATGTATGTATGTATGTATGTATGTATGTATGTATGTGTGTATATATATATATATATATATATATATATATATATATATATATATATAACACACAAATTACAAGTGCATCAAAAACACAGTTACATTTGTAGAAATTTTTATTTCATGTAAAAAATAACAATAAATAAATAACAATAAAACTGAACAACATTAAAACTTACATTAGATAATTTATTACCTGTCAAAAATGAACTGTGGGACAAATTCACAGTATAACTAAACATTTATAGCAACTCTTTTAAACAGCATCTTACCATACCTGCAAAGAAAACCAAGAACAAGATTACAAACATGAGTTGTAACCCTGTGGTAGATACCGACCATCTCGGGGGTTTCATTGACAAGCCCAGCTAACTTATCTTGCTGTCCATTCCATTTCAACCCAGTCCATCTGCTGCTGTCTTTTTAAACTATGTATTAGCGCTGCGATGTGTATCAGCATCGAGTACCACATTTGGAAGCACGGCTGTTCACAAATCATACATAAGTTTCCTGTTGCATTCAGGAGTGAAGCATGCATATTATCTGAATATTTTCTGCATCTTTCAAAACCAGCTGTTTCCTCATTTTTTTCGCACGACTCTTGGAAGAGAAGGAAACCGTTGGCGACCGCTATGTCAATGAAGTGAAAACAGCGATTAACCCTTAGCGGTCCATTTATTCAGCGCGTCTCAGGTGCGTCAGGTCCAATTTATTTTCACACGCGCAGTTTATTTTAGACGCGCTGTTTAAAAGATTTTTTTTTTCACAGTAAAACAGGTTTAAAAGGCACTGCATATCAACAGGACACTCAGTACTGCATCTCCAGCCCCGCCCCACCCCTTGTTCACTGTATTTATCACATACCTCTTCATAGTCATGCATACTGATAAATCATCTCCTGATCACTTGTTTTATCACCAAACTCCTCAATAATGCAATCCAAGTCATTATTTTATTACTGTAACATCTAATAAAAGCTCTGCAAATGTCTGTGATATTCTTTGAGCGCTGGATGCAGAAGCAGCTATCTTGTTTGTTTATGTCCGTGTTATCTATGTGGTGTCGGGTCTATCAGTATTCATGAGATACGCCCCTTTTTAATTTTTTTATTTCGCTCCTATCGGTCTCACTTTCGGCCATTGAATGGTTTTCTCGGATTTTCCGGAGAAAAAACGACTAGAGACCTGTTTTTATGTCTTTTGATGATGTCGGGCAGGGTCTGATATAGGACCGCAAAGGGTTAAAGGAGAGCATGTTTAGGTACCATGAGGAATTGCCTTCAAAAAGATCTGCTCTGTTGTGGCTGCTGACAGTTCTGGAACATTCTGAGTTGTGTGACTCAATAAAACTTCAAAATATGCGCTGGTAGACGCGTTTCCTGTGCATCATCCAAATTTGCACCAGGGATACAGTTTTTTCCTAGTTCCCAGCCTTATTCAATAACAAGGCTCAGAAACAATGATTTGTTTCCCCATGGCTTATTTTTGCAGTGAGACGTCTCAGAAGAGAGAGCGCGTCATCGCTGCTTAAGCACCGGAATTAGAGTAGCTCTCCTCCAAAGGGTTAAAAACAAAGAAAAGGTTAAAACGGCAGCAGTAACAAAATGAAATGGAGTGTGAAACCAGCCCAGCCACTGTATCAGCCCAGCCACTGTATCAGCCCAGCCACTGTATCAGCCCAGCCACTGTATCAGCCCAGCCACTGTATCAGCCCAGCCACTGTATCAGCCCAGCCACTGTATCAGGTCAGCCACTGTATCAGCCCAGCCACTGTATCAGGTCAGCCACTGTATCAGCCCAGCCACTGTATCAGCCCAGCCACTGTATCAGCCCAGCCACTGTATCAGGTCAGCCACTGTATCAGCCCAGCCACTGTATCAGACCAGCCACTGTATCAGCCCAGCCACTGTATCAGCCCAGCCACTGTATCAGGTCAGCCACTGTATCAGCCCAGCCACTGTATCAGCCCAGCCACTGTATCAGGTCAGCCACTGTATCAGCCCAGACTGTATCAGCCCAGCCACTGTATCAGGTCAGCCACTGTATCAGGTTAGCCACTGTATCAGCCCAGACTGTATCAGGTCAGCCACTGTATCAGCCCAGACTGTATCAGCCCAGCCACTGTATCAGGTCAGCCACTGTATCAGCCCAACCACTGTATCAGCCCAGACTGTATCAGGCCAGCCACTGTATCAGGTCAGCCACTGTATCAGGTCAGCCACTGTATCAGCCCAGACTGTATCAGGTCAGCCACTGTATCAGCCCAGCCACTGTATCAGCCCAGCCACTGTATCAGGTCAGCCACTGTATCAGCCCAGACTGTATCAGCCCAGCCACTGTATCAGGTCAGCCACTGTATCAGCCCAGCCACTGTATCAGGTCAGCCACTGTATCAGCCCAGCACTGTATCAGCCCAGCCACTGTATCAGGTCAGCCACTGTATCAGCCCAGCCACTGTATCAGCCCAGCCACTGTATCAGGTCAGCCACTGTATCAGCCCAGACTGTATCAGCCCAGCCACTGTATCAGGTCAGCCACTGTATCAGACCAGCCACTGTATCAGGTCAGCCACTGTATCAGCCCAGACTGTATCAGCCCAGCCACTGTATCAGCCCAGCCACTGTATCAGCCCAGACTGTATCAGCCCAGCCACTGTATCAGGTCAGCCACTGTATCAGCCCAGCCACTGTATCAGACCAGACTGTATCAGCCCAGCCACTGTATCAGCCCAGCCACTGTATCAGCCCAGCCACTGTATCAGGTCAGCCACTGTATCAGGTCAGCCACTGTATCAGCCCAGCCACTGTATCAGGTCCAGCCACTGTATCAGCCCAGCCACTGTATCAGCCCAGCCACTGTATCAGCGCTCAGCCACTGTATCAGGTCAGCCACTGTATCAGGTCAGCCACTGCTATCGCCAGCCTCAGCCACTGTATCAGGTCAGCCACTGTATCAGCCCAGACTGTATCAGCCCAGACTGTATCAGCCCAGCCACTGTATCAGCCCAGGTATCCAGCCACTGTATCAGCCCAGCACTGTATCAGCCTCTCTCTCTCATTCTCTATCCAGCTCTCTCTCCGTATCTCAGAGCCTCTCC
>CM060303.1:3241767-3254023 GCA_030684275.1 Acipenser oxyrinchus oxyrinchus | reverse complement strand
AAAATCACTAAAGAATCATGCCAAAAGCTCATTGACAAATATCCTAATTGTTTAAAAGAGGTTATTATTGCTAAAGGTGCCATATATAGATAGATAGATAGATAGATAGATAGATAGATAGAGATTTGTATAACTGCAGTATAAAAAAATAATAAAACATAAAACATTATTATTATTATTATTTATTTCTTAGCAGACGCCCTTATCCAGGGCGACTTACAATTGTAAGCAAATACATTTCAAGTGTTACAGTACAGGTAATACAATACAAAACATGACAAGTTATTTATTTTATTTTTTATGGATGTGCACAGAAGCCTGTCAGACTTGTGTAATCAGCCAGTCTTTATATTAAGAACATCTTGCGCCATCTAGTGGTCTAACACTTTGGGTTTCAGTTAGCTGTGCAGGTAATACACTAGCTGTGCACTCTCCTCTCTCTCGATCCATCCCTATGGTAACACAGTATTACCCAGAAGCCACCTCTCAGTTCCTAGAGGAGCTCAGAATTCTCAAGTGACATCGACTCACACACATTCCGCTAGTGGGGGTAGTGTATGCAGTTTAGAAATAATAATTAAAAAAAGAAAATAACCAGAATGTTATATTTATATCATATAACAGACTGGCTGAATGTTTGAAGTTCTGGCTGATGAAGTTTGGCAAAGTGGTTAACAGTGTGCAGGTGATCAAGAAACAGACAGACACTTATAATCCAGGTGCAATGTTGTTTAATGGTGGTATTTTGTAATTATTATTATTTTTTCTTAGCCGACACCCTTTTCCAGGGCTTGACTTACAATTGTTACAAGATATCACATTATCTTTTACATATAATTACCCATTTATACAGTTGGGTTTTTACTGGAGCAATCTAGGTAAAGTACCTTGCTCAAGGGTACAGCAGCAGTGTCCCCACCTGGGATTGAACCCACGACCCTCCGGTCAAGAGTCCAGAGCCCCTAACCACTACTCCACACTGCTGTCCGAATCCAAATGCCTGATGGCTAACAACAGTAAATAATAACAATGTCAATGAGACGCAATACAGTGGGATGTATTGCTTTATTTGTAATCCGCGGGTTTAGCGACAGCTCCTGGATCGTGTTTAGCCATCTAATTAATCACACAAGTATAATTCAGATGCAACAATAAACAAACAAAACACTCACGATTTACACAAATCACAGGTCCTTCCAGGTTGTTCTGCAACCAAAACAAAGGAACAGATTACGCCGCCGTCCCCTGTTTGTACCGTCACACATGACCCCTTGGTAAACGATTGCAGCCGCTCCTCCAATCAGTGGCTGCCACATCATTTCCCTTCCAGGTCGATGAGTTAGTGCACCGAAGCTCCGCCCCTTTCTAAATGACCAACTTCCTTTTAACCCTCGGACCGAAGTGTCAGGCCAAACAGTCCAGGGTACTCTGTTCCGTTATTTAGCACCCTCACAGGTCGAGAGGAGATTTACCACCAAGAATCATTGTCTTTCTGTCACAGGAAGGCTTAAAACACAGTGGGTATGATTTTCAGAAGGTTATAAATGATAACTCCAGTGTTAATAAACAAATCGGTATGTAGCATTCATTTTGGCATTTTCAAGTGGTATATTCCTATCTCGTTATCAAATAATCATGCTAATGTGATTTCAAAAATTATGTTGATTTACGAAATAAAGTTACCATCTTAACGAGCAGGGCTTCTTGCGACTATTTCTTTTGTTTGTGTGAGAATTTAAAAGGAAAACTGTGTTAATTGTCATAATTTATCAGGAGTTCATTAGCCCTTGGAAGAGGAAGCTTTTAATTAACGAAAGACTACAGCTCACCATGAAACAGAAATTGAACAGGCCTCAGCTGTGGCTGAAGATACAAAGACTTTTTAAAATCTGTGCTGTCCGATTTTTCCCCACGCCAGATAATCAGTAAATCAGCATTGTATATGTGAAGTGTTCTAAATAAATGTACATTCTGCATGACAAAATACACAATTTTAAATGCAGTTTACAAATTATACACAACATAGATATTCCCATTATTTTTATTTGTATTTGGCTGCTGCTCGCTGGTGGGAGAGCCGGCTCCTGTCACGCTAGTAGTTTCCAGAACAGCTAATTATGCTTCCATTGAGTTTTCTTCATCTCGTTGACATGCATTTTGCTTAACGAGTTCCCCTTATTTAGTCATTGAGACAGGAAGTGATGTAGGTGACCTGCGACAATTAAGCTTTTTAATAAGTAATGCGTTCATTAATGACCTCAGACTCAATTTCAAAGCATTAACGGATTGATTTAATTAACACATTTTGTTTGAAAATCACTTGCTACTAAAGCTCTTGTGACTATACCACGAGTTGAAAATCCTGCCCACTAGAGCCCAAACACTTGTCTGCTTGACTCGGTTTCGTTTAAATGTTATAGTCTCTGTGAAAGAGAGGAGGCAGGCAGCTGTGTGTGTGAGGGGAGGGGTGACCGAAATAGAGAGAGAACGCAACACTCAGCACACCTGAGGCATGCTGGGAATTCCTGACCTCAAAATACAAGTTAACCCCTCATTTCTCTGCATGTCCCAGTGTGTGTGTGTGTGTGTGTGTGTGTGGGTGTGTATGTCTCTATCTCTAATTTAGCTTTATAAAGTCGAATGAAACCTGCTGTCAATATCATTTTGTAGTTTCTTTGATTTCATGATGCTAAATAAAAAATCTAAGTTATGTTCATACATTAGAATTAGTTATGTGTGTGTGTGTCTCACTGTGTGTGTGCATGTGTGTATCGCATTGTGTGTGTGTGTGTGTGTGTGTGTGTGTGTGTGTGTGTGTGTGTGTGTGTAGCCAAATGTTTTGAATCGCCCTTTAGAATGAACTAATTTAGCTTCATAAAGTTGAATGAATCCTGCTGAGTAATGTTCCCTTGTTAACATATTGAATTACACACCGCTTTGTAGTTTTCCAGATAATGAAAATCTAACATGAAATACTGCATTTTGCAGTTTCTTTGATTACATGATGATAAATAAAAGCTCTAAATGATGTTCCTACATTAGATTTGTTTTTATTTTTTATTAAGTCTCAACCCTAAAGTTCCAGGTGATGCTTGTGGGAGTGCAGAGCTGCAGGTGTGTGTCTCGTTTATTCTCAGTGTCTTTGTGATCTCTGGTAAACGGCTACACTGTCCATTTCCTGTGCAGCTTTGCCAATGCTGGCTAAAAAGAGTTCTAATGGGGTTCATACAATCTAGAGATAGTATTGTTGAAGCAGGGAGTCCTGTGGTGCTGAATCACTACTGTAAGGATGAGCTTCAGAGCACGGATATGTTACTTACAGTATGTAAACTACAGCTCTGGCCAAAAGTGAAGCATCTTCACACTACAGAATTAAGTAATGTGTCTTCATAGAGTCCAATGAAAGCTGCTGAATAATGTTCCCTTGTTAACATATTGAATTCCACACCCTCTATATAGAATGAACTCCCTCAGCTTCATAGAGTCCAATGAAAGCTGCTGAATAATGTTCCCTTGTTAACATATTGAATTCCACCCCCTCTATATAGAATGAACTCCCTCAGCTTCATAGAGTCCAATGAAAGCTGCTGAATAATGTTCCCTTGTTAACATATTGAATTCCACCCCTCTATATAGAATGAACTCCCTCAGCTTCATAGAGTCCAATGAAAGCTGCTGAATAATGTTCCCTTGTTAACATATTGAATTCCACCCCTCTATATAGAATGAACTCCCTCAGCTTCATAGAGTCCAATGAAAGCTGCTGAATAATGTTCCCTTGTTAACATATTGAATTCCACCCGTCTATATAGAATGAACTCCCTCAGCTTCATAGAGTCCAATGAAAGCTGCTGAATAATGTTCCCTTGTTAACATATTGAATTCCACCCCTCTATATAGAATGAACTCCCTCAGCTTCATAGAGTCCAGTGAAAGCTGCTGAATAATGTTCCCTTGTTAACATATTGAATTCCACCCCTCTATATAGAATGAACTCCCTCAGCTTCATAGAGTCCAATGAAAGCTGCTGAATAATGTTCCCTTGTTAACATATTGAATTGCACACCCTCTATATAGAATGAACTCCCTCAGCTTCATAGAGTCCAATGAAAGCTGCTGAATAATGTTCCCTTGTTAACATATTGAATTCCACCCCTCTATATAGAATGAACTCCCTCAGCTTCATAGAGTCCAATGAAAGCTGCTGAATAATGTTCCCTTGTTAACATATTGAATTCCACCCTCTATATAGAATGAACTCCCTCAGCTTCATAGAGTCCAATGAAAGCTGCTGAATAATGTTCCCTTGTTAACATATTGAATTCCACCCCTCTATATAGAATGAACTCCCTCAGCTTCATAGAGTCCAATGAAAGCTGCTGAATAATGTTCCCTTGTTAACATATTGAATTGCACACCCTCTATATAGAATGAACTCCCTCAGCTTCATAGAGTCCAATGAAAGCTGCTGAATAATGTTCCCTTGTTAACATATTGAATTGCACACCCTCTATATAGAATGAACTCCCTCAGCTTCATAGAGTCCAATGAAAGCTGCTGAATAATGTTCCCTTGTTAACATATTGAATTCCACCCCCTCTATATAGAATGAACTCCCTCAGCTTCATAGAGTCCAATGAAAGCTGCTGAATAATGTTCCCTTGTTAACATATTGAATTGCACATCGCTTTGTAGTTTTCCAGATACTAGACGATAAACTGACATCAAATACTACTGTACTACTATTATGGCTTCCGGTAGACTTTTGCAATATCACTGTGTAGTTTCTTTGATTACATGATGTAAAATAAAATATCTAAATGATGTTCATATAGGTTTTTTTTATAATGATCCTATAATCCTATAATTCTAGGTGATGCAACACTTTTGTCCAGAGCTGTGCATGGCTTCAGTTAGCAGTCAACAGCTAAACATGAAGCAATCCCAGGTGTCCTGCATTCACTGCCGGAAGGGTGGCTGTAGTTGGTGAGCGGTTTTGGTTCTCAGTGCTGACCCCTGCGGTTTGTGTTTCAGTACTGCAGCTCGGATGCAACATCGAGGCAGCAGAATGAAGCCAGCTCGGATACAGGTGAGAGAGAGTCTGAGAGTGTCTGTGAGTCTGAGGGTGAGTCTGTGAGTCTGTCTGTGAGAGAGTCTGAGAGTCTGTCTGTGAGTCTGTGAGTCTGTCTGTGAGAGAGTCTGAGAGTGTCTGTGAGTCTGTGAGTCTGTCTGTGAGAGAGTCTGAGAGTGAGTCTGTGAGTCTGTCTGTGAGAGAGTCTGAGAGTCTGTCTGTCTTTCTGAGTCTGAGAGTCTATCTGTCTGAGTGTGTCTGTGAGTCTGAGAGTTTGTCTGTCTGTGAGTCTGAGAGTCTGTCTATGTTTCTGTGAGTCTATATGTGTCTGTGTTGTCTGTTTGTCTATCTGTGAGTCTATGTGTGTCTGTTTGTCTGTGAGTCTGTCTGTCTGAGAGTCAGTGTGTCTGTCTGTCTGTGTGTGTGTTTGTGTCTCTGTCTCTCTCTCTCTCTCTCTCTCTCTCTCTCTCTCTCTCTCTCTCTCTCTCTCTCTCTCTCTCCAATGGATAATTGCACAGCATATGACATGGTTTATTTAGATTTCCAGAAAGCTTTTGACAAAGTCCCGCATAAAAGATTAATTCTCAAACTGAACGCAGTAGGGATTCAAGGAAATGCATGCATATGGATTAGGGAGTGGTTAACATGTAGAAAACAGAAAACAGTACTGTGTGGAAGGGTGTGGGGTTCACTGAATACACAGGAGACAGAATGTTTATTTGAGACCACCTCACCGGCTTCCAGTTTTTATTATATGACACAAGGGGGCACTGTTGCACCGTGGAGAAACAATACCAGCAATGGTAAAGTTTGTCTCCACGGTAGATGAGAGGAAATGCCAACAATGGTAAAGTTCACTGTTCAGTCCCGTTATGGAGCGCATGCAGGTGCCGAAATAATATTCAAAATAATATTCCCGCAGCCTCCACTCTCTTGTACGGCACGGGCTTCAGAGATACTTTGCTGGTCCCTCACTCACACTCACGGGGTTGCCCAGACTTCCCCCAGCTAAGCTAATAACGTCCCACTAGGGGTAAGTGGAAACAAAGTACACTAATTCTGTGCAGAAGCTGTTTTCTTCAGCCGGGCTTGCTTGCCCCGTTCTCTTATGGTTTGTAATCCAGGTTTACAAACAGAGCTCTCTCTGTCGTTTCTCCTAGAAGGGCAAGACTGAGGGAACAGCAAAGCGTCACTTTTATTGGTCAAGCGACCCCCCCCAAGACCCGCCTCTCGACCACTCAGAGAGAGAGAGACGACACACCCTCACCCAACCTCTCTGTGTCATTGCCATGATTGACAGGCAGATCCCACAGGGCTCCCGACCCCCCTGCAGGTTCATGCATGCGTCAGATAGCCAGCACAGACCTCGCCCTGCTACATACTGATTAGAGGAGAAACCTCAAAATGGAGCGAAGTAACCAGTGGTGTACCACAGGGATCAGTATTAGGTCCTCTGCTATTCCTAATCTACATTAATGATTTAGACTCTGGTATAGTAAGCAAACTTGTTAAATTTGCAGATGACACAAAAATAGGAGGAGTGGCAAACACTGTTGCAGCAGCAAAGGTCATTCAAAATGATCTAGACATCATTCAGAACTGGGCAGACACATGGCAAATGACATTTAATAAAGAAAAATGTAAGGTACTGCACGCAGGCAATAAAAATGTGCATTATAAATATCATATGGGAGATACTGAAATTGAAGAAGGAATCTATGAAAAAGACCTAGGAGTTTATGTTGACTCAGAAATGTCTTCATCTAGACAATGTGGGGAAGCTATAAAAAAGGCCAACGCTCGGATATATTGTGAGAAGTGTTGAATTTAAATCAAGGGAAGTAATGTTAAAACTTTACAATGTATTAGTAAGACCTCACATAGAATATTGTGTTCAGTTCTGGTCACCTCGCTATAAAAAGGATTTTGCTGCTCTAGAAAGAGTGCAAAGAAGAGCGACCAGAATTATTCCTGGTTTAAAAGACATGGCATATGCAGACAGGCTAAAAGAATTTAATCTATTCAGTCTTGAACAAAGAAGACTATGCGGTGATCTGATTCAAGCATTCAAAATTCTAAAGGTATTGACAATGTCAACCCAGGGGACTTTTTCGATCTGAAAAAAGAATCAGGGGTCACAAATGGAGATTAGGTAAAGGGCATTCAGAACAGAAAATAGGAGGCACTTTTTACACAGAGAATTTTGGGAGTCTGGAACCAACTCCTCAGTAATGTTGTTGAAGCCGACACCTTGGTATCCTTCAAGAAGCTGCTTGAGGAGATTCTGGGATCAATAAGCTACTAACAACCAAACGAGCAAGATGGGCTGAATGGCCTCCTCTCGTTTGTAACCTTTCTTATGTCCTCTCTCTCTCTCCTGTCCTCTTCTCTCTCTCTCTCTCTCTCTCTCTCTCTCTCTCTCTCTCTCTCTCTCCAGCTCTGTCGAATGGTTCTCTTGGTGTGAGGGGAGAGAGACGAGAGAGAGAGAGGGAAAGGTGAGTCCGCTTCAAACACAATCAGAACCCCAAAACTAGAAGGAACTAAGATTTCTGGATATTGATTACTAGGCATTGATTTCTGGATATTGATTACTGGACATTGATTACTGGGTATTGATTTTTATTTGTGATCAAATTTTTATTGGAACATAAAACAATACATCAGTACAAAACAAAGGAAAATGACCCATATTTTCCATTTTCCCCCCACGGGGCCCTTATTAGGTGAGTATAAAGTGTGGAGCCCAGCCCCTTCGTTTTACCCCCTGTGTTGAGAATATCAGTCTTGTGTGCTTTTCCACCAGGCACCACACTGTAATCAAACAACAGATTATGGGAGCAAAGTGTCATTTGCATTGCTTAAGGGGAATACCAGAGTAAAGCAAGTCTTTAGTCTATATGGAGATACTGAGTTTTCCTCTGTCGCCATGAAACAGGAGTGTTAGGATCGAGCCACACCATGATCTCCGCACCACGAATGACAAAAAATAACATTTGAAGTTTGGTAAAGACAGTCCTCCTGAGGATTTCTCATGATGTAATGTAGAGAATTTGACACGTGGCTACTTCCCTCTCCATATGAATTTAGAGATATAGAGTGCAGTTCATCCCAATAACCAATAGGGGGAGAGAGAGGGGAACATCGAACTGAAAAAACTGATGCGTGGGATTATGTTCATTTTCATTATGGAGATACGGGCTTGGAGCGAATGAGGAAGCTGCATCCACCTGCTTAAATCACCCTCAACCTGTCTAAATATCTTATTAGAGTTAGTTAGTACAATAGAGTGTAAAGAGGGGTAGATTTCTACACAGAGATATTTAAAATGTTTAACTTCCAGTATGTTTGAGGGCAAGACTGTATCTCTCATTGCAGCGTTCAAAGGTATAAGTGCCGATATCCGGATAGTGCACTGAAATCGTTAAAAATATCTAGAAACATTTTTAATGAATAACAACACATCATCAGCATAAAGCGAAATGTGATGCTGCATATGTTTGATCCTGATAGGGGTAAACATAACAGACTGGCGGACCACTTGAGAGAGAGCTGATATAACACCTCCCTGACACACACTGAGCAGAGTAAGGGTTAGGGAAACACGCTCATTAACACCAGCACACAGTGCCACCCTGAGCTGATATAACACCTCCCTGACACACACTGAGCAGAGTAAGGGTTAGGGAAACACACACTCATTAACACCAGCACACAGTGCCACCCTGAGCTGATATAACACCTCCCTGACACACACTGAGCAGAGTAAGCCTCCCCCACAACAAGGTGAGATGCTTGGATAAAGTCCTCTGGATTCGCCCTCAGGGTTTATGTAACATCCCTCCCCTTCGGTGTGCATTGAATTCTCATGTCGCACCCGACCCCATGCACTGTTCTCTATTCCATCTCCGCTCTCAGAATCCTGATGATTGATTATTAGGTATTGGTTACTCAGTATTGATTATGGTGTATTGACTATTGGGTATTGATTATTAGGTATTGATTATTCTCTATCTGATCTCTGCTCTCAGACGCCTGATGATTTCCTGAAGCACAAAACCCCTCAGAGACTCCCTGTCCCGGACCCTGACTCTACAGGTACAGAAACGACAGCTCCCAGTGCACACTGCACTGAACTACAGCTCCCAGCATGCAATGCACCAAACTACAGGTCCCAGCATACACTGCACTGAACTACAGCTCCCAGCATGCAATGCACCAAACTACAGGTCCCAGCATACACTGCAATGAACTACAGCTCCCAACATGTCTCTGCACCGAACTACAGCTCCCAACGTGCCTCTGCACTGAACTTCAGCTCTCAGCATGCCTCTCAGCAGTCCTACATAGGAGATTTTTTTTTAAATTGGCACTAGGATGCTAAAGTATTTTTCTTACTTTGCTATGGCTTTAGAATTTCTGTATTATTCGGTATTTTATGTGTGTTTTGAACCTTTAACTGCCCCACAGTGTACCAGTTTAATAATAAAATCGCACTGAACTCTCGGTTGTTACATTGATACATTTTTATTTTCTTTCTTTGGTTTTCGTGGCTGCAATGCCGCAATGCCAAGCTGTAATGCTGCACACTCTGAATGTGCTGAATGAAATGCTGAGGCAAATGTCTAATTGTCTGAGAGCTGATTAACTAATGTTAGACATGATATTGTTTGAATGTGTAAAATATTTTCGACAACGAAAACTAAACTTTAGTTTATAAGAAAACGTTTTCTTCTGAGTCAAGTAGTCATTCATATTTCTAAATAAGAAAAATACAAACTTTATGCTGTTGATTAATGATTCATTAATATTGTTAATTGAGTTAACTATATGTAACTGGTTGGTTTTTACACGTTTAAACTTAACTGTGATTATTAGCCTCTTGCTGATATTGAATGATCTCTCATTCAAACCACGCAACTCTGCTCAGAAATCTGTCTTGTATTACTGTATTGTGGCGGTGCGCTTTTGCGCTTAAATGCAACAAGCGTAATTCATTCTCTGTTAAAAAAATGTTCTTCGCCTGGGTGGCTATGGGCTGCCAGGGCAGATGCCGAAATGACATAAAATTCTAAGCTAATTCTGCATCTGCCCACCGCAGCTGAGCACTTCACAAACTGCACGGGCATTTCAGCAACCGTCCGATTTCGACATCGGTCCATAACATATATATATATATATATATATATATATATATATATATATATATATATATATTGTGAAAGAACTCACCCACTCGGGTTCGTTGCCCCTTTAAAATCACGACCCAACACACAGGAATGGAATTTTTTCCAAGCTGAGCGCTATTTTTAATAAACACTGACACAAAACAAAACAAAATAAACACCTAGCTCTTAAATGAGCACTAACTGAACACACAGGAACCTAACCTGCTTAACACCACCAAAATACACTCTTCTTTGGACTTACTTTTAATGACTGCTTGGAAGCAGAGAACCCTTCTGCCTCCTTCTACTGCGCAGCCCTGAGCAGACTAGCTGCCTCTCTTAAATACCCTGCACCTGGTTCTAATTTGACAATATTTACCAGGTGCAGGGGATAATACTAATAAAACAATTAACAAATTAAATTCAACGATAAAGCAAAACAATTAAACAATAAACCCAAAACAAATGTGCATTGCGACGTGTTTTCCATGAGGCGGCTTTAACCCCTCCTGCTGTCTCACACATCCCGCTGTCTTACAATATATAATGCAGATACAATACAAACAGATACAACAATAAAAACTAAAACATATATATATATATATATATATATATATATATATATATATATATATATATATATATATATATATATATATATACATACATACATATACATATTATAGTATTATTATGATTACAGATAAAATGGTTACCGTATTCCTTTGAATTTAGGACGTACCATTTTAAAACTTATTTTTCTTATAACAATAGCCCTGTGTAAGGGTGCTTAATACAGGTTTGAGTCCGTTGCTGGGTAAGAGAATTGTGGTCGCTGGTCGTGTTCGACAGGTGGTCGCTTAATACAGTTAAATAAAAGCACACATATCATTGGGAGGAATTTAAAGTGGTCACTTAGACCAGGTGGTCACTAAATAAAGGTGGTCGCATGAGCAGGTTTGACTGTATATAAGTGATGGACATTGACGAAATGTTTTTGGATTCTTATATATACCCGACGTGCTGTGTGTGTGTGTGCGTGTCTTAGTGTGTGTGTCTCAGTGTGTGTGTGTGTCTGTGTGTGTGTCTGTGTGTATCTCAGTGTGTGTGTGTGATTATAATTACCCTGTCTCTATGTGTCTCTCCCTGTCTGTGTGTGTCTCAGTTAATATTGTGATTACAAAAAAGAATGATCAGAATTAAAATGTTCTCTCTCGATTGCCTCTCTCTCTCTCTCTCTCTCTCTCTCTCTCTCTCTCTCTCTCTCTCTCTCTCTCTCTCAGCTTGCCTACATCTCCCACAATCATCCTCTGACAGTTTTGATGATGACATCAGCAGCTCTTCCTCCTCCACATCTCCCGACCAATCGCAGGGCCTCTCTGTGTCTCCGGGGCGACCAGCTGACCACCCACGGAGCTCCTCCTGCCCAGGCCCTGCCCCCTGTCCCTCAGCATCCAATCACAGCAGCGCTTCGTTGCTCTCGGCAACCGAGAGCAGTGCGCAGCCAATCACAGCCAGCCTCTCAGAGAGCGACTCCATGGCAACAGCCGGGAGAGCCAATGGGATGTTCCTGTCTGTGCCGCCACGCCCTCCTACCCAAGGTACCTCCCCTTTCTCCACCCCTCCCCTGCTTGTTGCATTCTCTTTCACTTAATATTCCAGTAGTATGCACTTACTGTAAACTTCACGGTAATACATATTGTGTTTGCACTGTGACCCTGGACTGCTCTTTAACGCCTGTATGTCGCCTCGGATAATAAAACAATAATAAAATAAAGGGAGTTCAGCCTGGATCCCCTCATAGTTGCTCTCGTCTCCCAGCGGTTTTCTGTTCAGAGAGCAGGCGTGTGCCAAGGGCAGCAGTGAGACAAGGAGAGATGCAGTGATGGAGTTTGTGATGCTAGTGAAGGTGGTGTTATAGATGTTACGGTATAAGTCCGAATCTGGTCAATTTAAGTTTTACCGGTAAATGTCGACATTTATCAAGTAGGATGGTAAATGTCAGGAATTGTGAAGAAAT
>CM060303.1:3201767-3236767 GCA_030684275.1 Acipenser oxyrinchus oxyrinchus | reverse complement strand
CCATCAGTTTTAATTCTTCTAGATCTAAGTGCTGCCTTTGATACTGTAGACCATTCCATCCTACTGAATCGTCTTGAAAGCACAGTAGGGCTGTCTGGCCTTGTGCTATCCTGGTTCAAATCTTATCTTTCTGATAGGCTTCAGATCATCTCTATTGGGGAGGTAAAATCGACATTATCAGAAGTTGCCTGTGGTGTTCCACAGGGCTCCATTCTAGGTCCCTTGTTGTTTTCATTATATGTGCTACTGTTGGGTGACATTATCCGCAGAGACGGAGTGACCTTCCATTGCTATGCGGATGATACCCAGCTGTATGTGTCCCTAAAGCCAGGAAATCCTGCTGCTGGGGAGTTTTACCTGCTGCTGGTCTTGCAGACATTGTGTTGGAGGTCTCAGCATTATTTAATGCTCAATTCAGATAAAGCAGAGGTTATGCTCGTGGGC
This sequence comes from Acipenser oxyrinchus oxyrinchus, assembly GCA_030684275.1. Taxonomy (NCBI): domain Eukaryota; kingdom Metazoa; phylum Chordata; class Actinopteri; order Acipenseriformes; family Acipenseridae; genus Acipenser; species Acipenser oxyrinchus. The sequence continues at coordinate 3,236,323 of CM060303.1, read as the reverse complement.
TCTCAGAACCAACTGAAACATGTGGGATTACATGAGTTGGACCGTAGTAATCTCTCATTGAGTCTGAAACTAGAGATTTTTTTTTTTTTTTCATTTATATAGCACTGTAACCGGGCGAGCAGCCCTGTACATTGATTTGTTTATTTTATTTTAGAACGGGGTCCCCTCCGCCCCTGTGTTATTTTGCATTTGTTTATTATGATTTATTTATTGTATTTGTGATGGCGTGCATCGTCGTGTTATTATTTTGTTTATAAATATGACGGCGTAGCCATGTGTTTTTAGTTTGTTTAGTCGTGTGGATGGGAAGCCCCATCCACAGCATTAATTAGTAAACTTCGTGCAGAAGGTGGCCATCTCCGAATTAATTAAGTGATTAATTTTGTTGCTAATCGGGAGATGGTCACCTGAATATAAAAAGCCTGCAGCGCTCCAGCTCGCGGTGGGTGTGCGAGAGGCGTGTAGAGAGAGTGGCGAAAGCAAACGAAACTAACCAAGGATAGCGCCAGTGAAGGCGATTGCCCAGCCTGACCGGTTGTAGTGTTCGTGATTTGTTTTGTTTACTGTTTTATTTTGCTCTGTGAGCACAGTGTTTTTGTTTGAATATTTTATTTATTTTTGTTAATAAACGGCAGCCAGCCGCGTCTTTATTATCTGCAGTACCTGGTGTCAGTTTCTTTTCCTTCCTGCTTCTGCCGTGACGTCACCGCCCAGTCATTCCTGTCACAAGCACCTTCCGTCATAGACCCCAAGGTGCTTTACAGAAAACATAATACACACAGCATAATAAAACATTCGAATAGCATAAGAAAGATTATAATAAAAGACTATTTTAAATAAAAGAATACATTTCCAATCATGTATATTTAAAACAAAACACACAAAAACACAAAACCCAGTAATACTAGAAAGACTATAATAAAAGGCCTGTGTATATAAATAAGTCTCCAAGCTTGACTTAAAAACAGCAAGACTCCGAGCTTCTCTGACAAAAAAAGGCAGAGTCTTCCATGATGTAGGAGCCTTATAAGAAAAGGCTCTTCCTCCCACACTATTAGTATTTACCCTTGGAATAACAGCAGCAGTATGGAGTAGTGGTTAGGGCTCTGGACTCTTGACCGGAGGGTTGTGGGTTCAATCCCAGGTGGGGGACACTGCTGCTGTACCCTTGAGCAAGGTACTTTACCTAGATTGCTCCAGTAAAAACCCAACTGTATAAATGGGTAATTGTATGTAAAAATAATGTGATATCTTCTAACAATTGTAAGTCGCCCTGGATAAGGGTGTCAACTAAGAAATAAATAATAATAACCAAGAGCCCTGCATCCTGAGATCTAAGATTCCGTTTAGGAATGTATGGGAGCAACAGCTCTTGTAAATAATTGGGTGCAAATCCATTAGGGGCTTTATAAGTTTAAAAATAAAATCTTAAAATCAATTCGGAACTGCACAGGAAGCCGGTGTAAGGAGGCCAAGACAGGAGTAATATGTTCACCTTTTCTGGTTTTACTTAGAATTCCTGCAGCAGATTTCTGAATAAGCTGCAAGCGAGACACCAAATACTTTGCAATCCCAGAAAAAAGTGCATTACAATAGTCGGCATGCTGAAGGAAAGCGTAATTTAGAGGAGAAGCCTCGATCAAAGAAGCATTGTCATCAACTCTGTGCCAAGTTTTGGTTAAAGATAAAATATCAAGGTTATAATCCGTGATGAATTCACTGATCAGGGGTGCTTTATTTAACAAAGATCTAACATTAAATAAAGCCAGACGTAAAACAGTATTTTCAAGAGCATGTGGCTTAATGGAGGTGACAGGGATGTGTAACACATTACAAGAACATACACCTCTGAATCTGCTGAGTGGTAATAGCAGTGAGTAACAATAAACCCAGTGAGATATTAGAACTGTGATTATTTTCTGTTTTGTTTCATAGCAGCCCTCTGTAAACAACCTCCCCTCCCCAGTTCCTGGTTTAAATAATTTACTAAATGCTTTTCAATATTGGCAGCTAATCTACTTGTCCCTGACCTATTTACAGTGCCTTGCGAAAGTATTCGGCCCCCTTGAACTTTGCGACCTTTTGCCACATTTCAGGCTTCAAACATAAAGATATGAAACTGTAATTTTTTGTGAAGAATCAACAACAAGTGGGACACAATCATGAAGTGGAACGAAATTTATTGGATATTTCAAACTTTTTAACAAATAAAAACTGAAAAATTGGAGTGCAATATTATTCAGCCCCTTTACTTTCAGTGCAGCAAACTCTCTCCAGAAGTTCAGTGAGGATCTCTGAATGATCCAATGTTGACCTAAATGACTAATGATGATAAATAGAATCCACCTGTGTGTAATCAAGTCTCCGTATAAATGCACCTGCACTGTGATAGTCTCAGAGGTCCGTTTAAAGCGCAGAGAGCATCATGAAGAACAAGGAACACACCAGGCAGGTCCGAGATACTGTTGTGGAGAAGTTTAAAGCGGATTTGGATACAAAAGATTTCCCAAGCTTTAAACATCCCAAGGAGCACTGTGCAAGCGATAATATTGAAATGGAAGGAGTATCAGACCACTGCAAATCTACCAAGACCTGGCCGTCCCTCTAAACTTTCAGCTCATACAAGGAGAAGACTGATCAGAGATGCAGCCAAGAGGCCCATGATCACTCTGGATGAACTGCAGAGATCTACAGCTGAGGTGGGAGACTCTGTCCATAGGACAACAATCAGTCGTATACTGCACAAATCTGGCCTTTATGGAAGAGTGGCAAGAAGAAAGCCATTTCTTAAAGATATCCATAAAAGTGTCGTTTACAGTTTGCCACAAGCCACCTGGGAGACACACCAAACATGTGGAAGAAGGTGCTCTGGTCAGATGAAACCAAAATCGAACTTTTTGGCAACAATGCAAAACGTTATGTTTGGCGTAAAAGCAACACAGCTCATCACCCTGAACACACCATCCCCACTGTCAAACATGGTGGTGGCAGCATCATGGTTTGGGCCTGCTTTTCTTCAGCAGGGACAGGGAAGATGGTTAAAATTGATGGGAAGATGGATGGAGCCAAATACAGGACCATTCTGGAAGAAAACCTGATGGAGTCTGCAAAAGACCTGAGACTGGGACGGAGATTTGTCTTCCAACAAGACAATGATCCAAAACATAAAGCAAAATCTACAATGGAATGGTTCACAAATAAACATATCCAGGTGTTAGAATGGCCAAGTCAAAGTCCAGACCTGAATCCAATCGAGAATCTGTGGAAAGAACTGAAAACTGCTGTTCACAAATGCTCTCCATCCAACCTCACTGAGCTCGAGCTGTTTTGCAAGGAGGAATGGGCAAAATTTCAGTCTCTCGATGTGCAAAACTGATAGAGACATACCCCAAGCGACTTACAGCTGTAATCGCAGCAAAAGGTGGCTACAAAGTATTAACTTAAGGGGCTGAATAATTTTGCAGCCCAATTTTTTCAGTTTTTATTTGTTAAAAAGTTTGAAATATCCAATAAATTTCGTTCCACTTCATGATTGTGTCCCACTTGTTGTTGATTCTTCACAAAAAATTACAGTTTCATATCTTTATGTTTGAAGCCTGAAATGTGGCAAAAGGTCGCAAAGTTCAAGGGGGCCGAATACTTTCGCAAGGCACTGTAGGTGTAGTCCAGCTTTCTTGCAGTACTTAGATCTCCCATAACAGCAGCCCCAGTTATTTATAAACCACAACCCTTCTTTTGCACACCAGCCAGCCAGCCAAGTATTTATATCCTTAATTCTTCTAAAGTGTTCATCCCCCTTACCAATCACAGGTCATATACTCGACAGCATGATTCTGCTTCTGATTCTTTCAGTTTCTTAGTGCTTTGTAATTCTCTTTCAATGCCTCTGATTTTCTGTGCCATATATCATTTGTTCCAGCCTGTACAATTGCCACAGGCTCTGTTTCATGAACTTTTAATAAGCTGGATATTCTCGACTCAATGTCCCTGACTTCAGCACCAGAGAGGCAAGTAACGACCCTGTGCTGGGGATCTTTACGACAGAAATCCCTATCAACGCATCTTAATCCTGAGTCACCAAGAGCAGCACCTCCCTCCTAATTTCAACTGTTACACGGTTCTCACAGTTCTCTGTGCCCAGTACTTGATATCTGTTTGATAAGTCCATCTCATTAGTAATAGTATCTTGACCACTCGGACTTTTCGAACAGTCACCCAATCCCTACTTATTTCAAGTCCCTCAACACATCCGCAGTCTAGCAACAACTCTGATGTGTCGCCTACATCAAAGACATTCACAAGGCTAAGATCAGGATTATTTAAAACAGGAGTATTCGCAGGGTTAGGATCCCGGACACTTGCAGTCTCTCCTATAGAGTCACGAACCAGCCAGGTGTTACTATCAATTTGGTTAAAACTATTTTCAATAAACTGCGCAGTTTTGTATATGTTTCTGAGAATTTCTATTTGCTGATGAAGTTTGGCAGTTTCTTGCGTTAGAGTCAGTGTAAGAAGACATTTCTGGCAGATAAAATCTTCTTTAAAATGAAAAGTATTAAGTATACAGGACATACCACACCTTTCAGAATTCATAATAGATAATATCAAACTGCTGATGGAAAAATCTGCAGTGTCCACAAATGCTCCAAAAAAACCCACCCACACACCTTTATGTTTCCAAGTTTGATAGCTTAGAACTCCCAAATGTCTGACAGTGCTACGCTGTCACCTGTAGCATAACTGTAGCAGAAACACAGATCCAAAACGTCCAGAATAATATAATACAAGCCTGGCACAAGACAGGACAACACAACACCACAGAAGAGCCACAAAGCAGCCAGTGTCCTTAATCTGCTGTCCTTTATCTCTGCCGCTGGCATGGAGAGCGTGGAAGTAATAGCCAAGCTTGATCACGTGATTCAAATCAGCTGCTGAGAACAGTCATCTTTGATCCTGATCTGTCATTTGAGACTTATATTAGGGAAGTTATTAAAGTATCTTTTACCATTTGAGAAATCTAGCCAAACTTAGACCAATTACTTCCATATCTGATGCCAAGAGACTAATGCATGCCTTTGTTTTTATCTAGGATTGATTACTGTAATGCACTTCTCTCTGGTATCCCGCTTGCAGCTTGTTCAGAATACCGCTGCTAGAATTCTGACTAAAACCAGGAAAAGTGAACATATGAACCTGTTTTGGCCTCTTTACACTGGCTCCCTGTGCAGCATAGAACTGATTTTAAGAGTTTGCTGTTAACTTACAAAGGCCCTGAATGGATTAGCACCTAGTTATTTGCAGGAGTTGCTGACACCGTATCTTCCAAACCGCACTCTGAGATCACAGGATGCGGGGCTGCTGGTTATTCCAAACCGCACTCTGAGATCACAGGATGCGGGGCTGCTGGTTATTCCAAACCGCACTCTGAGATCACAGGATGCGGGGCTGCTGGTTATTCCAAACCGCACTCTGAGATCACAGGATGCGGGGCTGCTGGTTATTCCAAACCGCACTCTGAGATCACAGGATGCGGGGCTGCTGGTTATTCCAAACCGCACTCTGAGATCACAGGATGCGGGGCTGCTGGTTATTCAAACCGCACTCTGAGATCACAGGATGCGGGGCTGCTGGTTATTCCAAACCGCACTCTGAGATCACAGGATGCTTGGGGCTGCTGGTTATTCCAAACCGCACTCTGAGATCACAGGATGCGGGGCTGCTGGTTATTCCAAACCGCACTCTGAGATCACAGGATGCGGGGCTGCTGGTTATTCCAAACCGCACTCTGAGATCACAGGATGCGGGGCTGCTGGTTATTCCAAACCGCACTCTGAGATCACAGGATGCGGGGCTGCTGGTTATTCCAAACCGCACTCTGAGATCACAGGATGCGGGGCTGCTGGTTATTCCAAACCGCACTCTGAGATCACAGGATGCGGGGCTGCTGGTTATTCAAACCGCACTCTGAGATCACAGGATGCGGGGCTGCTGGTTATTCCAAACCGCACTCTGAGATCACAGGATGCGGGGCTGCTGGTTATTCCAAACCGCACTCTGAGATCACAGGATGCGGGGCTGCTGGTTATTCCAAACCGCACTCTGAGATCACAGGATGCGGGGCTGCTGGTTATTCCAAACCGCACTCTGAGATCACAGGATGCTTGGGGCTGCTGGTTATTCCAAACCGCACTCTGAGATCACAGGATGCGGGGCTGCTGGTTATTCCAAACCGCACTCTGAGATCACAGGATGCGGGGCTGCTGGTTATTCCAAACCGCACTCTGAGATCACAGGATGCGGGGCTGCTGGTTATTCCAAACCGCACTCTGAGATCACAGGATGCGGGGCTGCTGGTTATTCCAAACCGCACTCTGAGATCACAGGATGCAGGGCTGCTGGTTATTCCAAACCGCACTCTGAGATCACAGGATGCGGGGCTGCTGGTTATTCCTAGGGTCAACAGAAGCAACACGGGAGGAAGGGCTTTTTCATGCAGAGCCCCTAAATTATGAAACACCCTCCCTTCTTTCGTCAGGGAATCTGCGACTGTTACAGTTTTTAAGTCAAGATGAAAACATACTTTCATAAAACGGCTTTCTTATCTTAGTGGGCTTTATGTAACTTTTAAATTTCTGGGTTTTTTTAAAAACATTTTTTATATACTTTTTAAAAAAAAAATATGGTATTTAATATGTAGCAGCTGTGTGTGTGTGACATGCCGGGGGACCTTTATACAAAGGTATTGTGTTGTGTAAATGGAAATGCTTTTTTGTAATGTACTGTACAGTGCTTTGTGATACTTTGTATGAAAAGCGCTATATAAATGTAATAAATAAATAAAATAAATGGCTACCAAAGGTTCTCTAGCCATGTTGTTGATGCAGAATCACTGGGATCCTTTAAGACCCGAGTTGACAAAGTTCTCTCTCCTCTCTCCCAGGTCTCTGAGCTCAGGCAGCAGTTAAGGCAGTGTGGTCTCCCCGTCTCTGGCACTAAACCAGCCCTTCTGGAGCGCCTGAAACCTCTCCAGCGATCCTGCCCCCCCTCCCGCCCCCCCTCCCCTCACACACAGCCCCTTCCTCACGCCCCCCACCGCCTTCCTCATCCAGTACCAGGATGTGAGAGTGGAAAGAGACATGCAGGAGAGGCAGAGGAACAGACCCCGGGAGAGGGGCGGGGCCAGGGGTGGGGCCACCCTGCTCAGCCCCACCCTCAGCGCACATGCACTCACTCACCCCAGCATGCAGGGGGCGCTGCAGCGGTTTGGAGTGAAGGAGTCTGAGCAGAGAGGAGGGGAGAGGCAGCAGGTGAGTGTGTGTGAAAAAGATTAGGATTCAAACCCAGCATCCAGGACAGGCTGACTGGGATTCTTATGATCTCTCTCTCTCCCCTGCCCCTCTCTCTCCCCTCTCTCTCCACCCTCTCCCTCCTTCTCTACCCCCTCCCTCACTCACCCCTTTCTCTCTCCTCTCTCCACTCTCTCTCCATCCTCTCCCTCCTTCTCTACCCCCTCCCTCACCCACCCCTTTCTCTCTCCTCTCTCTCTCTCTCTCTCCACTCTCTCCTCCTTCTCTACCCCCTCCTCACCCACCCCTCTCTCTCCTCTCTCCTCCTCTCCCTCCTTCTCTACCCCCCTCCTTCACCCACCCTCTCTCTCCTCTCTCTCTCTCCATCCTCTCCTCCTTCTCCTCCCTCCCTCCTCTCTCTCCCCCCTCTCTCTCTCCTCTCCTCTCTCTCTCTCCCTCCTCTCTCCTCCCTCTCCTCCTCTCTCTACCTCTCTCCCTCTCTCTCCTCTCCTCTCCCTCTTCTCTCATCCCTCTCTCCCTCCTTCCCACTCCTCTCTCTCTCCTCCCTCTCCTACCCTCTCTCTCCTTCTCTCCCTCCCTCCTCTCTCTCACCCCTCTCTCACCCTCTCTCTCCTCCTCTCTCCTCCTCTCTCTACCCCCTCCTCTCACCCACCCCTCTCTCTCTCTCTCTCCATCCTCTCCCTCCTTCTCTACCCCCTCCCTCACCCACCTTCCTCCTCTCACCTCTCCCCATCCTCTCCCTCCTTCCTCCACCCTCCTCACCCACCCCTCTCCTTCTCCCTCTCTCTCCCTCTCCTCCATCCTTTACCCTCCTTCACATCCTCCCGGTCGGCCCCAGTCTCCTTCATCCACTGTCTCCACCCAGCCTTTCCACTCTTCACCCATCCACTCATTCCATCCACATCATCCACCTATCCTCCACCCATCTCCTCAGACCATCTACCCGACTTTCACCCCTACCACCATCCCATCCTTTATCGCCTTCTCCCCCACTGTCCACTCTCGCTACCCCTTTTCTACTGTACATCATCGCTTTGTATCACTTATCCATCTCTCACCCCTCTCTCTTCCTCTCTTCCCCCCCTTCCTCCATCGGCCAGTGACTCCTCCACTCCCACCTCCTCCATATCGGCCTAATCAGGTCGACCAGACACACAGACTCGGACAAATTCATCCACCATCTGTACATCACCGACTGTTGCCTTCATGTCTGTCCATCTCATCATCTGTCTCATCTGTCCTGCCTGCATCTGTCATGTATCATGTTTAGCACTTATCATTTTGTGACATCTCATCATCATCTCTGCATCTCTCATCATTCTCTCTCTCTCTATCTCTCCCGGAAGTCTCGCATTATTATTTGTTTATTTAGCAGCTGTATCATAAGTCATGCTGTCATGAACAAATTTGGCTGTTGACCATCATGAAATAGCTGTGCGGATAAGGTAATTCAGGTAATTCAATCGCTGTATTAATCATTCAGCCACTATATAAAACAAGCAGCTTTATCTGAAATGGTTACTGTATCAGCCCAATGACATAGATGTGAGTCGATGATCATCAGCGGTATTATTATCATCGGTTGCTACCCGTAATGGTTTACACTAATCATGTACCATTTGTATCTCCTGTTTATCATGGCACAGCACATGTTTTGTTCCATGGTGAATCTTTTCCTTCTGTTCAAACCGGCTATTTATAATAGCCCAGACTGTCATCGCTGCTTAAGCACCGGAATTAGAGTAGCTCTCCTCCAAAGGGTTAAAAACAAAGAAAAGGTTAAAACGGCAGCAGTAACAAAATGAAATGGAGTGTGAAACCAGCCCAGCCACTGTATCAGCCCAGCCACTGTATCAGCCCAGCCACTGTATCAGCCCAGCCACTGTATCAGCCCAGCCACTGTATCAGCCCAGCCACTGTATCAGGTCAGCCACTGTATCAGGTCAGCCACTGTATCAGCCCAGACTGTATCAGGTCAGCCACTGTATCAGCCCAGACTGTATCAGCCCAGCCACTGTATCAGCCCAGCCACTGTATCAGCCCAGCCACTGTATCAGGTCAGCCACTGTATCAGCCCAGACTGTATCAGACCAGCCACTGTATCAGCCCAGACTGTATCAGCCCAGACTGTATCAGGTCAGCCACTGTATCAGCCCAGACTGTATCAGGTCAGCCACTGTATCAGCCCAGACTGTATCAGCCCAGCCACTGTATCAGGTCAGCCACTGTATCAGGTTAGCCACTGTATCAGCCCAGACTGTATCAGGTCAGCCACTGTATCAGCCCAGACTGTATCAGCCCAGCCACTGTATCAGGTCAGCCACTGTATCAGCCCAACCACTGTATCAGCCCAGACTGTATCAGGTCAGCCACTGTATCAGGTCAGCCACTGTATCAGGTCAGCCACTGTATCAGCCCAGACTGTATCAGGTCAGCCACTGTATCAGCCCAGCCACTGTATCAGCCCAGACTGTATCAGGTCAGCCACTGTATCAGCCCAGACTGTATCAGCCCAGCCACTGTATCAGGTCAGCCACTGTATCAGGTTAGCCACTGTATCAGCCCAGACTGTATCAGGTCAGCCACTGTATCAGCCCAGACTGTATCAGCCCAGCCACTGTATCAGGTCAGCCACTGTATCAGCCCAGCCACTGTATCAGCCCAGCCACTGTATCAGGTCAGCCACTGTATCAGCCCAGACTGTATCAGCCCAGCCACTGTATCAGGTCAGCCACTGTATCAGACCAGCCACTGTATCAGGTCAGCCACTGTATCAGCCCAGACTGTATCAGCCCAGCCACTGTATCAGCCCAGCCACTGTATCAGCCCAGACTGCATCAGCCCAGCCACTGTATCAGGTCAGCCACTGTATCAGCCCAACCACTGTATCAGACCAGACTGCATCAGCCCAGCCACTGTATCAGCCCGGCCACTGTATCAGCCCAGCCACTGTATCAGGTCAGCCACTATCAGGTCAGCCACTGTATCAGGCCAGCCACTGTATCAGACCAGCCACTCTGACCTCTTACCGATTTTGTTTAACACAATCTGATTCAAATCAGCCAATCTACCCCCACTCTCCACTCTCGCACCCCTTTCTACCCCTCTCTACCTTGTCTTTACCCCTCTCTACCCCCTCTCTCTTCACTCTCTTCCTCCTCCCCCCCTCTCTCTGTCAGGCCAGTGACTCCTCTCTCCACCTCTTTCTCCAGCAGGACTTGAGCAGCGACACAGACACACAGACTGACAGCTTCACCACACAGGTACCTGACTGACTGTGTGCCTGTCTGTCTGTCTGTCTGTCTGTCTGTCTGTCTGTCTGTCTGTCTGTCTGTCTGTCTGTCTGTCTGTTTGTCTTCGTACTTGGTACACAGTTGTATTTTGTGATCCTCTCTCTCTCTCTCTCTCTCTCTCTCTCTCTCTCTCTCTCTCTCTCTCTCTCTCTCTCTATTATTATTTGTTTATTTAGCAGACGCCTTTATCCAAGGCGACTGATTATTGACAAACTGGCTGTTGACCACGCATATGACAAAACCTGTGCCGAATGTGGTAAACTAGGTAATTTAATAGCCAGTTAATCCTTCAGCCACTATATAAAAACAAGCAGCTTTGGCTGAACTTGGTTAGTGTGTTCAGAGGCGGAATGAGAGATGTGAGTCGTGAGTCAAGCCGGTATTATTAGAAAGCAATTGCTACCCGTGTTGGTTTACACTAACATGATACTTGTTTTTTGTATCTGTCTATTTATTTTGGCCACTGTGCCGTTTTGTTTTGGTGAAGTGTTTTTGTTTCTGTTTAAACCTTTTATTTATAATAAATCAGCGCTCCAGCGTATTCATTCAGTGCTGTCTGTGTCTGTCTCCTCCCTGGTCTGACATCCCCCACCAAGCCAATCTGTGACACCCTCCTTCTCTCATTCTCTCATCTTTCTCTCCCTCTCTCATCCTCTCATCTCCCTCTCTCATCCTCTCATCTCCCTCTCTCCCTTGCTCACCCCTCCCTTTCCTCTCTCCCTCTCTCCCTCCCTCACTCACCCTCTCTCCTCTCCTCTCTATCACATTCTCTCCTCACTCTCTCATTCTCTCCTCTCTAACTCTCTCCCTCTCTCCTCTCTCCCTTGCTCACCTCTCCCTTTCTCTCTCCCTCTCTCCCTCCCTCACTCACCCTCTCTCCTCTCCTCTCTATCACATTCTCTCCTCTCTATCACATTCTCTCCTTGCTCTCTCATTCTCTCCTCTCTCACTCTCTCCCTCCCTCACTCACCCTCTCTCCTCTCCTCTCTATCACATTCTCTCCTCTCTATCACATTCTCTCCTCGCTCTCTCATTCTCTCCTCTCTCACTCTCTCCCTCTCTCCTCTCAGGTTTTCTGCTCTCAGCCCAGCTGCGATGTGATTGGTCAGGATTTTGAATTACCGATGGAGATTACAGCTAGTCCTGCCCAGGCCCCTCCCACAGGGCGGAGTTTGGAGGAGGAGCTACAGGAGGCCATTCAGAGAGTGCAGGTTAGAGGCCACGCCCCCAGACAGACACCATTCTAAAACTCTCAATCAGATACACAGCTCTGGCCAAAAGTGTTGCTCTCTCTCTCTATATAGAATAAACTAATTTAGCTTCATAAGGTGGAATAAACCCTGCTGAATAATATTATCCCCTCCCTTCTCTGAGCTGTTGGTTTGTGGGACTGACCCAGCAGCTCAGAGTCGAAGGGGCGCATTAACTAACCAGCGCTACCCCACTGCTGCCCCGCAGAGACCGGAACACGACACAACGAAACACTCAGCCGAGAAATCTAATCAAAACGAAGATGAAGCCTGAAGCCCCGCCCACTACTCCCACAGGCCACTCCCTACGGGAACCCCGCCCACTACTCCCACAGGCCACTCCCCCTATCGCTACCTACTGTAGCCCTGCCCACTACTCCCACAGGCCACTCCCCTGCCACTACCTACTGTAGCCCAGCCCACTATTCACACAGGCCACTCCCCTGCCACTACCTACTGTAGCCCTGCCCACTATTCACACAGGCCACTCCCCTGCCACTACCTACTGGAGCCCTGCCCACTATTCACACAGGCCACTCCCCTGCCACTACCTACTGTAGGCCCCGCCCACTATTCCCACAGGCCACTCCCCTGCCACTACCTACTGGAGCCCAGCCCACTACTCCCACAGGCCACTCCCCCTATCGCTACCTACTGTAGCCCTGCCCACTATTCACACAGGCCACTCCCCTGCCACTACCTACTGTAGCCCTGCCCACTATTCACACAGGCCACTCCCCTGCCACTACCTACTGTAGCCCTGCCCACTATTCACACAGGCCACTCCCCTGCCACTACCTACTGGAGCCCCGCCCACTATTCACACAGGCCACTCCCCTGCCACTACCTACTGTAGCCCCGCCCACTATTCACACAGGCCACTCCCCTGCCACTACCTACTGGAGCCCCGCCCACTATTCACACAGGCCACTCCCCTGCCACTACCTACTGGAGCCCCGCCCACTGCTCCCACAGGCCACTCCCCCTGTCATTACCTAACCATCCCCTAAATATACCTCACTGCACTTATATTACAATATGTGTGGCTTTCAGCACTTTCTCAATGTAAACACATCTTCTCTTTTCCCCTCTCCCCTCTCCTCTCTCCCCTCTCTCTAGATGGCTCCCAGTCAGTCCATTGATGACATACTGGATGTACCTATCAGCAGCTCAGGTGAGTCAAGTTCATCCCACTTCCAGATGCCCAGTGTGTAATCTGCAACAGTTTTGCATGTATGAAGATATTATAACAGGCTTCTATACAGGAGTCTCCCCCTGGTGGATTGTACAGGTTCCCAGTGGAGGCCTGTGTTTTGAGAGGCTGGTAGAAGTCCTGCTGCTGATAGGATACAATGAGGACAGAACTGACCCTAACACTACTCTCTCGCTCCTCTCTCTCCTTCTTTCTTCTCTCTCTCCCCTCCCTTTCTCTCTCCTCTCTCTCTCCCTCTCCCCTTTCCTCTCTCTCCTCTCCTCCCTCTCTCCTCTCCCTCTCTCTCTCTCTCTCTCTCTCTCTCTCTCTCTCTCTCTCTCTTTCTCCTCCAGACTCTTCTCTCACGGAGCCCCTCCCCTGTCCCCTCCTTCTCGACCAATCCCAGTCCTCTCAGCAGAGCCCACCCCCCCACAGTGATGACAGCTTCCTGTCCGAGCCGCTGTGCCCCTCCCTGTCTCTGGAGCTACCCCTCCCTCTGCCTCCCCCACCCAGCCCCTCCCCTCCCTCTCCACCCCCTCCTCAGAGCGAGCTTGACCCGCAGACTGGCTCCGCCCCCCCGGGCCCCCCTTCACAGGAGCCGACTTCGGGCTGGACTGTGATGCAGCATCAACAGCGTGGCTTGGTAGCCATTGGTAACCCATGGTAACCCATCCCACCCCCTCCCCACTCTCTGTGTGAAGAAGGGCCTCTTCAGTTCATTTCCACACTGTGTCTCTGCTCCTGGTTTCTGTGCTGCTTTCCATGCTGCTGAGGCTCTTGAACCTGGAGCCAGCTGGTTTGTATAATACAGGCCAGTGATTATACACAGAGGGCTCTCTTGTATAATACAGGACAGTGTTTCTGCACAGAGGGCTCTCTTGTATAATACAGGACAGTGTTTCTGCACAGAGGGCTCTCTTGTATAATACAGGACAGTGTTTCTGCACAGAGGGCTCTCTTGTATAATACAGGACAGTGTTTCTGCACAGAGGGCTCTCTTGTATAATACAGGACAGTGTTTCTGCACAGAGGGCTCTCTTGTATAATACAGGACAGTGTTTCTGCACAGAGGGCTCTCTTGTATAATACAGGACAGTGTTTCTGCACAGAGGGCTCTCTTGTATAATACAGGACAGTGTTTCTGCACAGAGGGCTCTCTTGTATAATACAGGACAGTGTTTCTGCACAGAGGGCTCTCTTGTATAATACAGGACAGTGTTTCTGCACAGAGGGCTCTCTTGTATAATACAGGACAGTGTTTCTGCACAGAGGGCTCTCTTGTATAATACAGGACAGTGTTTCTGCACAGAGGGCTCTCTTGTATAATACAGGACAGTGTTTCTGCACAGAGGGCTCTCTTGTATAATACAGGACAGTGTTTCTGCACAGAGGGCTCTCTTGTATAATACAGGACAGTGTTTCTGCACAGAGGGCTCTCTTGTATAATACAGGACAGTGTTTCTGCACAGAGGGCTCTCTTGTATAATACAGGACAGTGTTTCTGCACAGAGGGCTCTCTTGTATAATACAGGACAGTGTTTCTGCACAGAGGGCTCTCTTGTATAATACAGGACAGTGTTTCTGCACAGAGGGCTCTCTTGTATAATACAGGACAGTGTTTCTGCACAGAGGGCTCTCTTGTATAATACAGGACAGTGTTTCTGCACAGAGGGCTCTCTTGTATAATACAGGACAGTGTTTCTGCACAGAGGGCTCTCTTGTATAATACAGGACAGTGTTTCTGCACAGAGGGCTCTCTTGTATAATACAGGACAGTGTTTCTGCACAGAGGGCTCTCTTGTATAATACAGGACAGTGTTTCTGCACAGAGGGCTCTCTTGTATAATACAGGACAGTGTTTCTGCACAGAGGGCTCTCTTGTATAATACAGGACAGTGTTTCTGCACAGAGGGCTCTCTTGTATAATACAGGACAGTGTTTCTGCACAGAGGGCTCTCTTGTATAATACAGGACAGTGTTTCTGCACAGAGGGCTCTCTTGTATAATACAGGACAGTGTTTCTGCACAGAGGGCTCTCTTGTATAATACAGGACAGTGTTTCTGCACAGAGGGCTCTCTTGTATAATACAGGACAGTGTTTCTGCACAGAGGGCTCTCTTGTATAATACAGGACAGTGTTTCTGCACAGAGGGCTCTCTTGTATAATACAGGACAGTGTTTCTGCACAGAGGGCTCTCTTGTATAATACAGGACAGTGTTTCTGCACAGAGGGCTCTCTTGTATAATACAGGACAGTGTTTCTGCACAGAGGGCTCTCTTGTATAATACAGGACAGTGTTTCTGCACAGAGGGCTCTCTTGTATAATACAGGACAGTGTTTCTGCACAGAGGGCTCTCTTGTATAATACAGGACAGTGTTTCTGCACAGAGGGCTCTCTTGTATAATACAGGACAGTGTTTCTGCACAGAGGGCTCTCTTGTATAATACAGGACAGTGTTTCTGCACAGAGGGCTCTCTTGTATAATACAGGACAGTGTTTCTGCACAGAGGGCTCTCTTGTATAATACAGGACAGTGTTTCTGCACAGAGGGCTCTCTTGTATAATACAGGACAGTGTTTCTGCACAGAGGGCTCTCTTGTATAATACAGGACAGTGTTTCTGCACAGAGGGCTCTCTTGTATAATACAGGACAGTGTTTCTGCACAGAGGGCTCTCTTGTATAATACAGGACAGTGTTTCTGCACAGAGGGCTCTCTTGTATAATACAGGACAGTGTTTCTGCACAGAGGGCTCTCTTGTATAATACAGGACAGTGTTTCTGCACAGAGGGCTCTCTTGTATAATACAGGACAGTGTTTCTGCACAGAGGGCTCTCTTGTATAATACAGGACAGTGTTTCTGCACAGAGGGCTCTCTTGTATAATACAGGACAGTGTTTCTGCACAGAGGGCTCTCTTGTATAATACAGGACAGTGTTTCTGCACAGAGGGCTCTCTTGTATAATACAGGACAGTGTTTCTGCACAGAGGGCTCTCTTGTATAATACAGGACAGTGTTTCTGCACAGAGGGCTCTCTTGTATAATACAGGACAGTGTTTCTGCACAGAGGGCTCTCTTGTATAATACAGGACAGTGTTTCTGCACAGAGGGCTCTCTTGTATAATACAGGACAGTGTTTCTGCACAGAGGGCTCTCTTGTATAATACAGGACAGTGTTTCTGCACAGAGGGCTCTCTTGTATAATACAGGACAGTGTTTCTGCACAGAGGGCTCTCTTGTATAATACAGGACAGTGTTTCTGCACAGAGGGCTCTCTTGTATAATACAGGACAGTGTTTCTGCACAGAGGGCTCTCTTGTATAATAGGACAGTGTTTCTGCACAGAGGGCTCTCTTGTATAATACAGGACAGTGTTTCTGCACAGAGGGCTCTCTTGTATAATACAGGACAGTGTTTCTGCACAGAGGGCTCTCTTGTATAATACAGGACAGTGTTTCTGCACAGAGGGCTCTCTTGTATAATACAGGACAGTGTTTCTGCACAGAGGGCTCTCTTGTATAATACAGGACAGTGTTTCTGCACAGAGGGCTCTCTTATAATACAGGACAGTGTTTCTGCACAGAGGGCTCTCTTGTATAATACAGGACAGTGTTTCTGCACAGAGGGCTCTCTTGTATAATACAGGACAGTGTTTCTGCACAGAGGGCTCTCTTGTATAATACAGGACAGTGTTTCTGCACAGAGGGCTCTCTTGTATAATACAGGACAGTGTTTCTGCACAGAGGGCTCTCTTGTATAATACAGGACAGTGTTTCTGCACAGAGGGCTCTCTTGTCTATACCAGGTTTCTGACAGGCTCTCGATATCAGACAGTGTTTCTGCACAGAGGCTCTCTTGTATAATACAGGACAGTGTTTCTGCACAGAGGGCTCTCTTGTATAATACAGGACAGTGTTTCTGCACAGAGGGCTCTCTTGTATAATACAGGACAGTGTTTCTGCACAGAGGGCTCTCTTGTATAATACAGGACAGTGTTTCTGCACAGAGGGCTCTCTTGTATAATACAGGACAGTGTTTCTGCACAGAGGGCTCTCTTGTATAATACAGGACAGTGTTTCTGCACAGAGGGCTCTCTTGTATAATACAGGACAGTGTTTCTGCACAGAGGGCTCTCTTGTATAATACAGGACAGTGTTTCTGCACAGAGGGCTCTCTTGTATAATACAGGACAGTGTTTCTGCACAGAGGGCTCTCTTGTATAATACAGGACAGTGTTTCTGCACAGAGGGCTCTCTTGTATAATACAGGACAGTGTTTCTGCACAGAGGGCTCTCTTGTATAATACAGGACAGTGTTTCTGCACAGAGGGCTCTCTTGTATAATACAGGACAGTGTTTCTGCACAGAGGGCTCTCTTGTATAATACAGGACAGTGTTTCTGCACAGAGGGCTCTCTTGTATAATACAGGACAGTGTTTCTGCACAGAGGGCTCTCTTGTATAATACAGGACAGTGTTTCTGCACAGAGGGCTCTCTTGTATAATACAGGACAGTGTTTCTGCACAGAGGGCTCTCTTGTATAATACAGGACAGTGTTTCTGCACAGAGGGCTCTCTTGTATAATACAGGACAGTGTTTCTGCACAGAGGGCTCTCTTGTATAATACAGGACAGTGTTTCTGCACAGAGGGCTCTCTTGTATAATACAGGACAGTGTTTCTGCACAGAGGGCTCTCTTGTATAATACAGGACAGTGTTTCTGCACAGAGGGCTCTCTTGTATAATACAGGACAGTGTTTCTGCACAGAGGGCTCTCTTGTATAATACAGGACAGTGTTTCTGCACAGAGGGCTCTCTTGTATAATACAGGACAGTGTTTCTGCACAGAGGGCTCTCTTGTATAATACAGGACAGTGTTTCTGCACAGAGGGCTCTCTTGTATAATACAGGACAGTGTTTCTGCACAGAGGGCTCTCTTGTATAATACAGGACAGTGTTTCTGCACAGAGGGCTCTCTTGTATAATACAGGACAGTGTTTCTGCACAGAGGGCTCTCTTGTATAATACAGGACAGTGTTTCTGCACAGAGGGCTCTCTTGTATAATACAGGACAGTGTTTCTGCACAGAGGGCTCTCTTGTATAATACAGGACAGTGTTTCTGCACAGAGGGCTCTCTTGTATAATACAGGACAGTGTTTCTGCACAGAGGGCTCTCTTGTATAATACAGGACAGTGTTTCTTGACAGAGATAATTTCAATCACCCAGAAACGTCTCAAAGTGATCCAAATAAATACATATTTTTCACTCCAAATAAGTCTCTCATTCTTTCTCTCTTTTTAATTGTTTTTCCTCTCCCTCACACTTTCCTCTCTCTCCTCCCAGACGGAAAGAACACATATTTTCAGTGTATTATAAATATATGCAATCTAACTGTTTTATATGTTACATATATGTATCACATACCAGTATATACTGATGTACATATATTCTTTATATGTTTTTAAATATAAGCAAAATAGGAACATGCATGACCAAAATTAATATCATGCAATTTGATTAGTATGCCATATAAAGATAGATGAGTGAGTGTGTGTGTGTGTGTGTGTGTGTTGTGTGTAATATATATATATATATATATATATATATACAGTATGTGTGACAGGATAGCAAAGGGTTATTGAGACTCACAGACAGTAACTGCTGGTCTAAGCGCTTGGGCGAGCATTTATTACACAAAAGTAAATCAAAACACTGCTCACAGAGCAAAATAAAAAGGTTTAACAAAACAAGTCATGAACAAAACACAGGAACAAAGTAACTGGCACAAGGGCCAAAATAAAAGGTTTAATTAAAGCAATAATAAATACTAACAGTGCTGTCAGGCTGGGCGTTCGCCTTCACTGACTACCACCAAATAACACACAGTTTCACCCACAGGTTACCCTCACCCAAACACCAACCTCCCAAACAAAGGATTTCCCCTCCTTAAGTACCATGTGGCTGGAGCCTAATTAACCATTAATCATTCAATTGAGGCTCCAGCCACACCCTAACCTCATCCCTGCCAACCATAAACCAGCAATACAACAATCACACTGTTTAAAAGCAGGGCCCTGCCCTGCCACGATAGATAGATAGATAGATAGATAGATAGATAGATAGATAGATAGATAGATAGATAGATAGATAAGGAATACATTAAAAATATACACAACAAATGTACTCGTACACGTTTATATACAAAATATCTAAAACAAAAACACATTGGAAATGTGAATAAACTGTAAAACCGATGGGGGGTCAAGGTTGCCCCTTTTTGATACAAATTAGAAGAAACAATTGGGGCAACCTTGTCCCCCCATCGAATTTAGTGTTGTGCCTGTTTGCTTTGTGCTGGGCAAGGTTGCCCCAGTGGTTTCTTGAAACTTGGCTTGTGTTTTTTCACATTTCCAGATATCACCTCTTTTTTCACTTATAATAATACACACACATTACAGGAATAGCAAAATTCCTCAGCCTATATTGAGGCAATGTATTGCCATTTGGACAATGTAAACAGTAGCCTAGTCTGTTGAAAGGGTTAAGATATGAATCTGGTAGTGTAGCGGTTATGTAGTTGGAGTGAAAGTATGACTAGTTAGGGTTATATATAGATAGATAGATTATTATTTATTTCTTAGCAGACGCCCTTATTCAGGGCGACTTACAATTGTTACAAGATATCACATTATTTTTACATACAATTACCCATTTATACAGTTGGGTTCTTACTGGAGCAATCTAGGTAAAGTACCTTGCTCAAGGGTCAAGCAGCAGTGTCCCCCACCTGGGACTGAACCCACAACCCTCCGGTCAAGAGTCCAGAGCCCTAACCACTACTCCACACTGCTGTAATAAGCTTAATCTGTTCATTTAGTACATTGTAACGCTTTCATGTTTAGGAAGTAGTACTCAGGGAGACGATGTTGAATTCTCAAAATGTTTGCTTTATTTGAAACTACAGAACGGAATTCACAGCACCAAAATAATAACCCTTTAGTCTTGGCACTTTCACTGCTTATTCTCTCTGGTCACAGCTCACACGCTCGCTCAGTCGCACCCACAGTTTCTCATTCAAGTTCAGCGCAGGACTGTCTCCAGTCCCCAGGCTCATGCATCCCCTTATTATATAACCTTCCTGTCCGGCTCATCAACCAGTCACATCCATGCTCTACAAACCCTGAAAACAGCAACACACATTCTCCCCACTCATTCACTCACTCCCCCTTCCCATGCTAAGTAACAGCGTGACCTATTCCCTTTTCAATACATGTAACATAAAAGACAGACGAGACAAACTGAACAGACAACAAGTCCTGCAACAAAGCAATTGTCCGGGTCGTTACAATATATTTTTAAATTTGAAAGTAAAAATATATGAAAGCATGATGACCTTTATGTAAAAAAATTTTCATTAATATTCAATTGAACAATAACTAGTATTAAATGGCAGTGTTTATATCTGATAGTGAAAAATAAATAAATAAATATTATGATAGATAAAGAAAGAAATACATGTCTATGTATTGATGCATGTATTCATTTATTTCAATATTTATTAATGTATTTATTTATGTATGTTTTACTTTTACCAAATATATAGGCTATGCTTCAGCATATAGCTAATTCTCAGAAATTAACATTCCTTTTTGTCCAGTGGGGACCACAAATAGCGATACTCTCATCAACCAGTATCGAGAGGAACTGTGCTTCCTTGCGCCAATAGGGACCACAATGAGCGTTACACTGACAGGAAACCAACATTTTTCAGAGCTCAAGATCAAAATCTCAGAATGATGATGATGATGATGATGATGATGATGATGATGATGATGATGATGATGATGATGATGATGATGATGATGAATGATGACTCGAAAAATCTCCAAGTCCCAAGAATTCTCAGCTGGCTAGCTTCATCTTTCAAAATACTGCCTCAACTAATTGTGTCGCACTGACAGTAACACAACATGCTTGTAAGCTGAAAGTTATCATTTCAAATCCCACGCATGCCAGACCTTTTTTATATAAAAAAGATATTTTTTGCAGGCAAATGTTCCATTTTAAAACAGAAATATACATCCAGCATCTATTTTTGAATTCATATTTTTATCAGACACGAGAAACATTTTTGTAAATAGCATAAAACCACTTTCTGCTTTTTTTAAGCTATGTACAGAAAACCTGCAAAGCAGAGATCAAACACCCGCAGGTCACAGGAGCATTCTACTAGAACAAGCCTTGGATAATATTGTATGTTCTCTCAGTTACTACAAGACTTTGTGTTAAGAATGATGGCAGGGGAAGATGAGCCTCAGTCGTCTCGTTTAAAACAATCTGTTTAATCCAGAGTTATTCTTTAATCTGTCCCTTTGTAGGCATGTTTAAAACTTGGCTTTTTGTACATTTATATTTTGATCAGATACTATAAAAGAAGCTCTTTATTTTCTCTCTCGCTCTTTCTTTCCTCTCTCACACTCTTTCCTCTCACACTTTCTTTCCTCTATCTCTCACTCTTTCCTCTCTCACTCTTTCCTCTCTCACTCTTTCCTCTCTCTTTCTTTCCTCTCACACTTTCTTTCCTCTGTTTCTTTCCTTTCTTTCCTCTCTCACACTCTTTCATTCCTCTCTTTCTTTCCTCTCTCTCTTTCTTTTCTCTCTTTCTTTCCTCTCACTCTTTCATCTCTCACACTTTCCTCTTTCTCACTCTTTCATCTCTCACTTTCTTTCCTCTCACTCTTTTTTCCTTTCTTTCCTCTCTCACTTTCTTTCCTCTCTCACTTTCTTTCCTCTCTCTCACACTTTCCTCTCACTTTCTTTCCTTTCTTTCCTCTCACTCTTTTCTCTCTTTCCTCTCTCTCTCACTCTTTCTTTCCTCTTTCTCACTCTTTCATCTCTCATGCTTTCTTTTTCCTCTTTCTCACACTCTTTCTTTTATCTCTCACTCTTTCTTTCCTCTCTCACTCTTTCTTTCCTCTCTCACTCTTTCCTCTCACACACTTTCTCTCCTCTCTCACTCTTTCTTTCCTCTTTCTCCCTCTTTCTTTCCTCTATCTCACTCTTTCTTTCCTCTTTTTCCTCTCTCTTTCCTTCCAAGCAAGTACATAAAGGGAAATTATCTGACCACAACATTTTCATTTCAAACAACAAAAGTGAACTCGCTGTGGATAAAAGTGTCATGCTAGAAAGAAAACAGTGGGTTCTGTACGGATACAACAGGGCAGAGAAGCAAGGACAGCAATATAAAATTAAACTCTTTATTTAAAAAAACACTAATCTGTACAAAACATACATTAAAAAAAATCCAAACAATTAAACTGTCAATTGAACAGTTTTTTAAACAATAAACTCACTACTTCATGCAGTGTCATGCTGTTACCTCAAGGCAGTCCTGATTTAGCCAGGAGATGCACACATATTTGACACCAGCATCAGTTAGCTGATTGTTGATCATCAGGACACTTCGGATGGTGAGGACAAACCCTCGCTGGCACGGAGGGGTCATGCCAGACCAAAATTATATTAAACAGGGACATAAGAACATAAGAACATAAGAAAGTTTACAAACGAGAGAGGCCATTCAGCCCATCTTGCTCGTTTGGTTGTTAGTAGCTTATTGATCCCAGAATCTCATCAAGCAGCTTCTTGAAGGATCCCAGGGTGTCAGCTTCAACAACATTACTGGGGAGTTGGTTCCAGACCCTCACAATTCTCTGTGTAAAAAAGTGCCTCCTATTTTCTGTTCTGAATGCCCCTTTATCTAATCTCCATTTGTGACCCCTGGTCCTTGTTTCTTTTTTCAGGTCAAAAGTCCCCTGGGTCGACATTGTCTATACCTTTTAGGATTTTGAATGTTTGAATCAGATCGGCGTAGTCTTCTTTGTTCAAGACTGAATAGATTCAATTCTTTTAGCCTGTCTGCATACGACATGCCTTTTAAACCTGGGATAATTCTGGTTGCTCTTCTTTGCACTCTTTCTAGAGCAGCAATATCCTTTTTGTAACGAGGTGACCAGAACTGAACACAATATTCTAGGTGAGGTCTTACTAATGCATTGTAAAGTTTTAACATTACTTCCCTTGATTTAAATTCAACACTTCTCACACTATATCCGAGCATCTTGTTGGCCTTTTTTATAGCTTCCCCACATTCTAAAATAAACATGAAAAGTTACTGTTTAAAAAGTTAGTAGTTATTTCTTTATTTTAGTTTAATACAAAAAACAAATCTCACTGCCCTAAAGTGCCATGCTGATATGCAGCCCATACATTCACTGAGATAGGCAAGCTGCCTGTCACTTTTCTCAAAAATAAACTTGCCTTACCTTGAATGTAACATTTGAATAATGTGTTGTCTTTCATTGACTGTATCTGGTTGCTCTTTTTATGTTCTGCAATTTTCAATACTGTTTTTTATTCTGGTAAATTACCTGCTTATTTAGGCACTCTACGATTTGACTGGGGAAAGATGAAGCAGATTTATTGGAGTTCACAAAAAGGTAACCTTTTCACTTCCTTTTTAGCATAATTATTGAGCTTTTTGCTTCATTGAAATAGTTTTCTTTATGTTAAGTTTTCAGGTCATTTTGTTAATACACGTCTGTTTTTGTTTTTCGCTGTTCTACGTTTTCTGAATGCAGCTGTTCATTTTTAGCTTTTTTTACTCACACACGTTTGGGCACCATCATAACTGCTGCATGAAACCGGATTGTAGGAGGGTCAATGTGGTCCAATGGTTAAAGTCCAGGGCTTATAACCAGAAGGTCACTGGTTCAAATCCCACCTCTGCCACTGACTGACTCCCTGCGTGACCCTGAGCAAGTCACTTCACCTCCTTGTGCTCCATCCTGCGGATGAGATGTTGTCAATGTCCTATTGTAAGTGACTCTGCATATAATGCACAGTTCACAGCCTACCTCTATGGATGCTGTGTGGTCCAGTGGTTAAAGAAAAGGGGCTTGTAACCAGGAGGTCCCCAGTTCAAATCCCACCTCAGCCACTGACTCATTGTGTGACCCTGAACAAGTCACTTCACCTCCTTGTGCTCCATCCTGTGGATGAGATGTTGTCAATGTCCTATTGTAAGTGACTCTGCATATAATGCACAGTTCACAGCCTATCTCTATGGATGCTGTGTGGTCCAGTGGTTAAAGAAAAGGGGCTTGTAACCAGGAGGTCCCCAGTTCAAATCCCACCTCAGCCACTGACTCATTGTGTGACCCTGAGCAAGTCACTTCACCTCCTTGTGCTCCGTCTTTCGGGTGAGACGTAATTGTAAGTGACTCTGCAGCTGATGCATAGTTCACACACCCTAGTCTCTGTAAGTCGCCTTGGATAAAGACTTCTGCTAAATAAACTAATAATAATTGTAATATCCAGCAGCTCTGCACTTAAGCATGTGTATATCAGCTAACAAGTGTTCAGCTGATATCCTATACAGCCTTCATACATGAACCCCCAATATCTCTCACAAGCACCTGGGTGCATATTTCTTTGTGCATATGTATAGCTATTATGTACTATATATCACCTTACAGTACAATAATACGACAAACAAAATGGACTGAATGATAATAACCGAAAATAATCGTAATAGTTTTAATAAAGTAGTCAGCGCAAATGTAGTATTAGGCGGTGGATTGCGCCGATCGGCTTATTTTGAAAACCCTGCATTCATTGTCACTATTTTTGCTTTGAAAATAATCGGCTATTTTTTAATTATTTGTTTATTTAGCAGACGCCTTTATCCAAGGCGACTTACAGAGACTAGGGTGTGTGAACTATGCATCAGCTGCAGAGTCACTTACAATTACGTCTCACCCGAAAGACGGAGCACAAGGAGGTTAAGTGACTTGCTCAGGGTCACACAATGAGTCAGTGGTTGAGGTGGGATTTGAACCGGGGACCTCCTGGTTACAAGCCCTTTTCTTTAACCACTGGACCACACAGCTTCCTTTAGCAGTCATTGTAACGATTTAGCCCCTAGAAGTGCTTAACACACAAAACCCGCCCCTTCAGCTCTCTGATTGGTTAAATGTTGTGTCAAGACGTAACACAGCTGTCATGTGGTTCCAAGATTTTTTTTTTAAGACAGCAACGTGCAAGTGATCTCATCTGCTAGAAGCGCAATCAATCCTTATTGTTAAAGGCACCATAGCATCTGCAAGACAGACGGATCAGGTTTTTTGAGCCCAGGCTGAAAAGGCCTGGGGATAACCCTGCCTGTGTTTTGACCGGCCTTTGGACTGTGGAAAATAAATATCAGGTGCTGCCCTGATTTATCACTGTGTTGTGTAGAACTTTGTTTTATGGATCTCTGCTACTGGTTATGTGCGCACGTTCGTACTAACCTCCGGACATGCCACATATGGTGGAGAATGCTGGGACAATGCTCTGTAAAAATTCACAATAACTAATACGAGAACCAAGATGGCAGAATCCAAGATAGATGCAGTCCTACAAGCCCTGCTTCAGACGGTAGCAGCACAGCAAGAGTCACAGCGGGTACCCCAGACAGCACAGGAGAATACACTGCTGATGCACCAGGAAGCAATGGCGTCACAGCAGCAAACTAATCGCTTACTCCAAGAAGGACAATCTCGGATGGAGAACAAGTTGAGAGAGGTAGCGGAAAAAGCCGAGGGTCGAACAACAATTACAGGCCAGAGAAATACAAACCGATATCTCCAAAAAATGACCCCACAGGATGATGTGGAGGCATTTTTAACCACTTTTGAACGTACGGCCGAGCGGGAGAAGTGGCCCAAAGAAGAATGGGCCGGGTTGCTAGCACAGTATCTTTCCGGTGACTCCCAAAAAAAGCATATTTTGACCTGGATTTTGCTGAATCACAAAACTATGAAAAATTGAAAGTTGAAATTCTGCATCGGTTGGGGGTTACTGATGTGGTACGAGATTGTGATAGTGCTTGATCAGTTCCAGCGGGGACTCCCTAAGGAAGTACGACGCTGGGTCGGGCAGAACGACGCGAAGACGGCAGATCAGCTGGTGGCCTTGGTCGAACGATACTTCACGGCGGCGTCAGTCGACCACAGGGTCCTGGAACGTCTGCCTCCCGACTGAACCGTCCCTACAGACCGGGTAAGCCTATTAAATTACCTGGGGGTAAAGAACAGTCGGCTACCGTGGGGCGCGAGAGTGCTGGGGGACAGCCGCGAGGTGAACACAGGGGCAGAGGAAGATGGAATCCCCCCCATGGCACGTGTGACCTGTTTTAAATGTCACAAACTGGGACATATTGCGGCTTATTGTCCTGAAAAGGACGAGCCTATGGACAACAATGTGGGAGAGAAAGAGGATGATGCTGTGTATTAAGCGTGTCCTGTTGTAATTACCCCTGTAAATAATGGCAAATTGAATCATCCACATGTATGTCCAGTTGAAGTAGAGGGGAAAGAGGTCACGGCCCTGCTTGATTCGGGAAGAATGATGACATTGGTAGCAGCAAACTTAGTGCCCACCTCCAAATTGGATAAAGGCCAAATGCTAAGCATCACATGTGTACATGGGGACACCCGCTCCTACCCGTCAGCTCTACTCATCCTTAAAACATCTGAGGGTGAACTGGAGTATGAAGTAGGGGCGATGCCCAACTTCCGTATGATGTGATTCTTGGCAGGTTACCTTCCTAACTTCGGTAAGTTAGGACCAAATAAAAATTGGGTGGGTGAGTCTGGATCTGAGACGGAACCGGAGACAGAGGAAGGGGGAGATGCACCAGCTCCAGAAGAAGCCAGTACCAGCAGGGTATAGCTTCCGAATGACCCAGGTCTCACTGAGATAGAGACCCTGGAGCTGGGGGCCGTTGAACCCCACCCTGGTAACTTTGGGATGGCTCAGACCTCACCCTACAAAATGCCCAAGCAAGTGTAAAGAAGGTGGATGGGAAAATTATGGAAGGGATTGAAGGAGAGATAGCCTATCCATATTTTGCTATAAAGAAGGGATTGCTATACAGGGTGGACAAGATTGGGATTGAGGAAATAGAACAGTTGTTGGTCCCGAGCAGATATCGGGCAACTGTTTTGAGCTTAGCTCATGGGCACATTTTGGGAGGGCTCTTGGGGAAGAAGACCTGAGACTTTTGCAAAGGTTCTACTGGCCAGGGGTGCACTGCGGGGAATGTCCCGAATACTCAAGGACTTGTGTACCCTTTTGAATATAAAACAACTAAGGACGTTGGTATACCCACCCAGACGGACGGTTTGGTGGTCAAAATATGCTTTTTGGTGACACAGCAATAGTACAGAAAACAAACTACCGGTAGCTACTTGGACAAAGTAGGTAAAAAATAAAAAATAATGTTCATCTGTATATTTGTTATAAAATGATTTCACAAATAATTAACATACACAAAAATAATAATAAAATATGTGATACGATACAGCCTTTAAATTTCCTGTTGCCCGCTTCCGAAAGCTGTCAATAGATATTATCATCGATGACATGTGCGATCAGCCGTAGCTGTATTTACTGTGCATGCGCCGCGGAACAGCACAGTGATCAGAAAACACAATTTTTCACAATAATTAGGTATTGTCATAATTTGCTAATGTTGCCGTTTTCTTCAAAAGGCCTTGGTCAAATGTTAAATATACTTCAAAAGTTTGATGCATTTTTGTAACATGGCGAAAACCATTAATATTTTAGATTGGCTCTTGTAATGCTAATCGGGAAATATGCATATTTTAGCATTACAAGAGCCAATCAAACCGCGTGAAAGCACAAAGCGGGCGGCGCTCATTTGTATACAAACTCCAGATTTAGCTGGCCAGTTAAATATTTAGCTAAATGTTAAAACTAGTTAAGAGATTTAAGATTTAGTTAAATATTTAGCTAAATGTTAAATCTTGTGATTAGATTTATAAATTATATCTGAATGTACACATTTAAAAAAAAAAAAATCATTAACATTTATAAATCTTGGGAAAAAATACAAGATTTAAATATTAAAGCTTTTTTAAAATTATTATTTTATTTTTACACACGACACCCCATAAAAACCAGCAAAAATCCTTACGCCTCCATTGACTCTCCATAGAAATAAGTTCTGCAGAGCTCTTTGTATATACCACAATGCTTTGCGCGCAGGGAGACGCAACTCAAGGCGGAGTCGAGCACCTTGTTAAATAGAAGACCTATGCTGTGACTGAAGGCAGCAGCGCCGGTGCAGCGAGTTTTTCGCAGATATTTTGTGTTTTGTGCACCGACATTGATATTTCCCATCCTCTTCAGAATGAGAGGTTGAGGGAACACTCGAACTGCACCATCCCACAATGCACCGCCGCCCCCACTGATTGCCCCGCAGTATCCCGGCGTGCCCCTCGCTCCTGTCCTCCTATATCCCGGCGTGCAGCGGGCGGCTTGACCCCCTCAGAAGGACAAGACTGTCGGTCTGATTAGGTGAGTAGAGCGGCCTGATAAAAAATAGTCAAAAATAACAAAACAATACGGATTTTAACGCGCTAACTTTTGTGTTTGTAGATTTAAGAGTCTCCCTCCGCAGTGCGGTGCGTGTTTGGCGCGGTTTGGGCTTTCATTTGAGTAAATAAAGGCGGTTTGGGTTAAATTGCGGTTTATTTTTTCGGTTTGTGGGAAATGCAGAAATTCGGCAGAGGGAGAGTTTTGGTACTAAATAGAAATACGTTTTCTTTAGATGCAGATAGACTTGGAGTCCGCCGTGAGCTCGGTGTTTATAAAGCGAGCTTTTACATTGTGTATTTTGTTGGTTTTTGCGGGCGGTGGTGTCAGAAATGACCTTTATTATAAAGTCAATACGGCGTTACTGGCGGTAGTCGAAAATTGTCATGATGATGTGAATATTAATATTTATAACTCGTGTACTTTAATGTTTATAATAACATTGTTGTCATTATTATTACAGATGTACGTTAAGGTATTCTAGAATGAACTAATTTAGCATGAAGTGGAATCAAACCTGCTGAATAATGTTACGTGAACATTTTGAAGTACATACCGCACTTTTTTTTTTTCTTGCGACATTATTATTATTATTTTTTTTGATTGCACAATGTTAAATAAAAGATCTACATGTTTGTTCCTATAGTTTATTTTTGACAGGTCTCAATCTAGGTGATTTTTTTGTGTGCATAGCGCTGTGTGTATATATGGTTTCAGTCAGAGCTGTACATTTTAGATTTATTTTTTATTCCTGGCCTCTTGGGACACTGAGTTTGTTTTTACTGGCCCATATATATATACATGACATTAGCAAGACTGCCCAGAAGGACGTTACCTGGATGAGTTTATTGATAAGCAGAATATTGTGCCGTCAACTGTTCTTAGGAACTCGTAACAATACAAGACAAATGAGCAGTTTGGTCCCCGTTCTCCATGGCACTGTTCTAGAAAAAAAACCCTTCCTTTACTGAGTGAGATGCATATTCAAATGCATTTGGTAAACCAATGTTCTTGGATAGATGTGTGGCAATGCCATATTGCATAGTGGCATGTGTGCCAACTTTTGCACTGGAAGTAACAGCAGTAATTATGCAACACCTACATAATTTAAATCAAACCCTGAAGTGTGAGAAGTGTTGAATATTGTGAGAAGTGTTGAATTTAAATCAAGGGAAGTAATGTTAAAACTTTACGATGCATTAGTAAGACCTTACCTAGAATACTGTGTTCAGTTCTGGTCACCTCGTTACAAAAAGGATATTGCTGCTCTAGAAAGAGTGCAAAGAAGAGCAACCAGAATTATCCCGGGTTTAAAAGGCATGTCGTATGCAGACAGGCTAAAAGAATTGAATCTATTCAGTCTTGAACAAAGAAGACTACGCGGCGATCTGATTCAAACATTCAAAATCCTAAAAGGTATAGACAATGTCGACCCAGGGGACTTGTTTGACCTGAAAAAAGAAACAAGGACTAGGGGCCACAAATGGATATTAGATAAAGGGGCATTCAGAACAGAAAATAAGAGGCACTTTTTCACATAGAGAATTGTGAGGGTCTGGAACCATCTCCCCAGTAATGTTGTTGAAGCTGACACCCTGGGATCCTTCAAGAAGCTGCTTGATGAGATTCTGGGATCAATAAGCTACTAACAACCAAACGAGCAAGATGGGCTGAATGGCCTCCTCTCGTTTGTAAACTTTCTTATGTTCTTATCACGTCTATAGACAACAGAGTGACCGAAGCGCAAAGAGTGACCTGAGTGACAGTGAGTGCAATGAAAGTGTACTTGTTTTGTGTATGATTGTGTCTACGTTAGCATGTGCGCTAAGAAGCATGATAGCTACAGTCCAGCACAAATAAATTGAGACCACACAAAAAAAAGGCAGCCAGCCTGGTATAATGCAGGTGAAACAGGACTGTTCTAACAGAGCGAAGTAAAACACTGCTTCCCAACACATTTGTTTGTTTTTCACCCAGGGTCGGGGACATAAAAAATGTGAGATCAGCTAATGAAATGTGTCAACTGGATTATTACAGTCTTCATGAAATAATCTGTCCCTATGCACAGGACTGTCATACACTACAGCAATACAGTAATGAGACCAGCTTTGTTTTTGTATGCAAAATT
Organism: Acipenser oxyrinchus oxyrinchus; assembly: GCA_030684275.1. Taxonomy (NCBI): domain Eukaryota; kingdom Metazoa; phylum Chordata; class Actinopteri; order Acipenseriformes; family Acipenseridae; genus Acipenser; species Acipenser oxyrinchus. Next base: position 3,205,710 of record CM060303.1, on the reverse strand, counting down.
TTCTAACTGCAAAAACATGCTAGTTATCTATTAGTGAAACATATATAATACTCCATACAGCATACCGCGTATACAGTATGATGAACATGAGACATAAATGTAGCCTATAGTGTAAATATTACAATTGAGTGCAAATGTTAAACTTATTTAAGCATTTGAACTCAAAGGAGCGCTATCAGAATATGGATCCGTTAAAAAAGAAATAGTTTTTATCCTGATTTTATGAAGATCTAGTTTGTGCTGCTAAGCGTTTACCTCCTGTATTAAATGAGTAATGCGGTTTTCTCAGAAAGCATCCGTGTTCTGTTCAGGTTCTTTGGTTTAATCCAAGCGGACCCTGTAGTCTACTTCCAGCTGTGGCGTAAATAGCAACTTCATACAGCATTGTATTTAAATATTCTACTGACATGCAGCTGTTAGTACCCTGTTTTGTGAAGGGTTTGTTATCTGTATTTTTTTTTTTTTAAATAGGGTTTGAGTGCATATTTGTGCAGCCAGCTAAATTTCAGTATGTTAGGTTTTTAAAAAAAAAAAAAAAGTTTTTGGTAATCATGCTGTTTGTTGTGTTCATAAAGCTTATTCAGAATGCTGTCAGATGATCTGTTGCTGGTGATCGCTTAAATAAAGTTTGCATCCATTTGTTTTATTTTTATAACTTGTGAATGAAACCATAGAGTAGCCTAGTTTGGTATATTATTTACTAAGTTTAAGTGAGTCTATAAATCTACTGTTAAACTGCAAACGCAATTTGACTGATTCTGCGTCTCTGAAAATGTCTAGCCTAAGTAGTTTTTATTTTTATTTTCCATGAGGAAATTGAGAAGTACAGAAATACGCTGGGTCCTGACTACAGTATTTGCGCTAAACGAGCAGGACTGTACAATACAGTGTTTCAAATGGTTTAGTATATTTGGCATTTCCGTGTTCTTGTTTTATGACAGCTAATAGAGATTTTTAATTCTATACATTCCATGTTATTTACAGGAGGTGTAAAAAGTGCACAGCTATTTGTTTTATGTTAGAAATAAATGATTTCTTTGGAAGTTCTTCTGGCTCTTGTGGTTATATGGGTGAGTGTTTGGTTTTTTGTAAGCTTGGTATTTATAGCTGCTCTGACGCACAGTCTCTCAGCCTAAGTGTACTGTACATATAGGTTTTAAATACTCGTTCACCTTCTATCACTGACACAGTTTTTATTATTTATTTGCTTACTCTGTACAGTACAATATGATGCTTTGTTACGCTTGTGAAAAGCTTGAAATGTTAGCTACGATCAGCCATTCGGTGTGCAATCTGGGAGCTGTAGTTCAAACTGGAGAGTGATTGTGATTGTATTGTTACAGGTCCAGTCAGAACTACATGAAAACGGTTACCAAATTGTATAACTGCGCATGCGTAGCATTTTTTTATATTAAAATACACATTTTTAAACCTCCCCACCCACAAAAGGCACTAAAGATTACTTAGATGCAGTAACTTGCCAAATGGGAGTAGTAACTGTCCAGTAGATTTTTACCTACAGTTGAAATAATAAACTGTCCTGGCACCAAACTTGCATGAAAAAACACCTGTTTTTATAAAATGCTGTAGCTCAAAAACTACCGGACAGAAACATAAAACTTGTAGAAAAAATTCAGCCTACCAATCGGACCTGAAATCCAAAACGGCAGGCAGATTGATTGAACTTAACCCCACTTTTGGAGGTGCACAAAATAGGGGCTTATAATGGAAAGAACATTGCAACCATAACTGTGGCAGGCTGTGTTCACACTGGGTCCGTTTAGAGGGTTTGGTCCGCACTCAGTACGGTTCGGTACATTTGGTGTGAAGTGTGAACAACAAAGTCTAAAGAGGTCCTTTTGGTTACCAGACATCCTGGGAAAATTGAGAGAATTTTTTTAAAATTTAAGTACAAAACTGTATCCGGGTGCTCAGCAAGTTAATAGCAGAGTAATGTATTAAGTTGTGTGTTAGCACCATGCAAAAATACAATAAACAGTCTTATGGATTATTTGTTTAATCATCCTGATTATGTGTATACCATATGTTTAAATGGTAATAGCTGATCTATTTTTTAAATCTGGCTTTTGGTACATTTAACATGTTTTGACTAGATGACAATATAAAAATAAAATGAGTTATAATCTGCAATAAATTCACCCGATGTTTAATTTTTAAACTATTGTGTTATTTTATATGCTGTTATTTTTGGCTTCAGAGTTGCTACGGTGTCAGTAAATTATTAAAAAAACTGAAACTTCACTATGAAAATCTGGTAATCTAAACTAAATGGACAGTGCGAGAAACTGAAGTTCTTGTAGAAAATTTGGTCAGATACCAAAATCTTGCTGAACTCGACAAAACTCACAAAATAGTAAAATATATTCAATCTTTTCTCAAATGACTGTTTAATGCCGACATTAGGAGAACCGTGCAGAATTGCGTAAACTGCATTCTCCTACTGTAGGCATTCAAGAAATGTGTTCATTAAATTAGCAAAGTGCTCCCCAGTGCTTTCTTCCACAGCAATATGGAAGAATCTAAAACATGCTGTATTAAAAACCAGAGCAATACATCAATAGCTGCCATCTTTCAATAAGCCTGCAGGATATTGTATACATCCGTTTCACACACCATATAAACGAGCTGAGTGCACATGCAAACTGCATTGTGAACACAAACACTCGGACCTGAAAAAAAACGAAGGGGAAAAATAAATAAATTGTACTGGCATGCATATTCTTTCATGATGGTTTTAAATTTCCCTATGTTTAGTAATGTGTACGGTAACCAGAGAGCCCACGTCTCAAATAAAAAAAGTGATTGAGCGAAGGGGTGGAAATAGACGGTATTGCATCACAATTTGCAATCCAAACACATGATTATGCGATGCACAATTATTTATGGCTCGTTAAAGCGAAGCAACTACCAGTATTTAAATGTATCTGCTCTGAAACACACGTAAATTTAAAGTCATGTGTAGACATTGAAAGAGTAGTGTGCCAATTATTTAATTCCATACAATACTACTAGTTCGTGATTGGAGCACACATGAAATATGTTTAATTGATATGAGCTGCAACCAATCCTAAGAGTTACTTAGTACCACACTGCCAATGAGCTTCGATGTCAGTTTAAAAGAGACGGGAGGGAGCGCTAATGCCAAGCCAGAATTCTAAGTTTGAAAAGGCAGATCCTGACCAAACATAGGTTTCAATGGTTTTCTGTTCCCATCAGATCTTTTGCTGGTTAAAATGTAAATCCAGGACAGTAAAAAAAACAAACGCAAAAATCAGGCTTGCATTTGATGTCAACAAAAAAATTCTAATGTTACCTACCGCTCACCAGCCTGTGAGAATGGATGAATAAACGAAAAGCGGCCTTTAGAACACAATTAAAATAATAAACGCCATTTCTGATGGGGGACACAAGTTCAAGTGGATTTGAGAAGGAATCTCAACAAAATAGCTGCTGTTTTATCTGCAAGTCTGGGAAACTGACATTTGTTTCACTGTCCTCATGAAGCCAGATGAAGTCTTTCTTCCACCCCACTATATTTTTGTCAATTTGTTTTTCATAATCTCTTTTTGTCATTATTGATTTAAACACTTTTGGCTTATTGGTTGCTTTAAAAAAAAAAAAAAAAAAAAAAAACTGTAAAAAATTGCCATGTCGAGGTGACGAGTATTACCAACTGCACCTCAGTACGTAGTCTCAGATGCTGACTGTACAACAAATACGTGAGGCGGGAAAGTTCGGATGAGTTCAATTTCTCCGTTATCGGGGGGGTGGGTATGTTTTTTAAAAATGGGTTTGCATTGCAACCCAAATTCCCACCCTCAATTTCAGAAAAACAATCAAGTAAAGATGCATTTACAAAGATAGAGCCTCAACTACACATATAAGAGCCATTTGTACAAAGGCATAAGGAGGCTTGCTGGCT
>CM060303.1:3131767-3196767 GCA_030684275.1 Acipenser oxyrinchus oxyrinchus | reverse complement strand
AACCATGGAGATACACATCTCATTGACAAGGAGGTCCTGGCAAGAGAAATAACAAATAAAAAACTTTTATTTACTTATTTATATTTTTAAAGAGACAAACCATTGAAACTGGACCACAGTTAAAACAATCCTAGCCCTTACAGTGATTCTGTGTAGCACAGGATACACCATCTGTAGTGTACTCTGTCTGTCACGTGTCATTGTTTGACACAAGCTGGGCATCGTATTCCACGAGATACATCCCCTTCAGTATCCATGCAAGATCTGTAGCATCTGCTTCTCACACCTCCATTCATCAGGCCTGATCAAACTGCCGTGGCTGCTCCAGTCCATGGGACCGCAGTGTGTCATTTTAATAATCTGGATCTATTTCCTCACATGATTAACGTGCAATACTGTCAGACTCTAGTTTTAGGCAGTCAGTAGATAGGGTCATGTTAAATCCAATGCAAAATATGCTTAATTATTTTCTTCACATCTATTTGAATGTTCTGTATCTCCAGGGATATACCGCACATACAAGATCAGTGGGCCCATGAACTAATTGTTGTAAAACCCCCCCCAAAAAAACAACTAAAATAACATTTTAATCGGTATTTTTAACTTTTAAGTCCAAATAAAGTTGATGCACTAATAATGCACATTGTGTTTTGTAGGGAATAACACCAAGGACATACTATTGTAGTGTGCAAGGTATATTTGTATTTGGACTAGTTTAAATTGTAATAATAAAATACCTTAATTGAATTCAAATCATGTAGAACCCAACCTCTATGTAAAATAATCAGACTTGTCAACGGTTCTAGTGATATAAAGGAACAGTTTTATTAGAAATAAAACTAAATAAAGGAAAAATGAAAGGTGCAACAACTATACTAAAGTAATACAGAAAGGAAGAATGAATTAAACTAAACATTACAGGAAAGAAAATATGAACAGTGACACCCCACTCCCGCTGGTTGATCAGCGATCCAACGGAATCTGTGAGAGCTTCCCTTAAAGGTTACAACTGCATTCCTGATAGCTATTTAAAACATTAGTATCATTAATAACACAAATATTTACTTTTTAAATATTTGATAAATCAACGCATCATTAAATCAGTCTCATATATATATATAGTTTTGGATCTGAAGGCAACTCTCACTCTTGAGAGATAAAGACGCTCTTTGCATCCAGACAACCTATTGAGAATGATCTATCTCAAGACAGCTAAATTTGGATTCTAGCTTCTAACGCAGAATGACAACTGCCCACATCAATTTATATAAACCACATACAACCAATTACTCTAGTGTTCATTAACTCAAAGCAGGAATTGAAAGCAATAATACTTTTCTTACATTCTACCTAAAACAAAACGTTAATTTTACTTTAAGGTCTGCTTATTCTTGAGTTCATAAGAGGATTAAAACACGACTCATTGAATAATTAACGGAGGTGCGCTGCCTCCTCCAGCTGATCCGTGTCTTCAACAATACAGGCGCTCGAAGGCTCTCCTACTGGCAAGGACAGGTCCAGGTTCCGGGGTCTGCCTTCGTCACGTTTAAGAACATAAGAAAGTTTACAAACGAGAGGAGGCCATTCAGCCCATCTTGCTCGTTTGGTTGTTGGTAGCTTATTGATCCCAGAATCTCATCAAGCAGCTTATTGAAGGATCCCAGGGTGTCAGCTTCAACAACATTACTGGGGAGTTGGTTCCAGATCCTCACAATTCTCTGTGTAAAAAAGTGCCTCCTATTTTCTGTTCTGAATGCCCCTTTATCTAATCTCCATTTGTGACCCTGGTCCTTATTTCTTTTCAGGTCAAAAAGTCCCTAGGTCGACATTGTCTATACCTTTTAGGATTTTGAATGCTTGAATCAGATCACCGCGTAGTCTTCTTTGTTCAAGACAGAATAGATTCAATTCTTTTAGCCTGTCTGCATACGACATGCCTTTTAAACCCGGGATAATTCTGGTTGCTCTTCTTTGCACTCTTTCTAGAGCAGCAATATCCTTTTTGTAACAAGGTGACCAGAGCTGAACACAATATTCTAGGTGAGGTCTTACTAATGCATTGTGAAGTTTTAACATTGCTTCCCTTGATTTAAATTCAACACTTCTCACAATATTCAACACTTCTCACACTTCAGGGTACAAAAGAAATGTCTTTGCAAAAACAAGAGTCATTAACTATTTAGGTATTCCACTGAAACAGCAATTCCTCCACCAATATGTGCACTCTTCGTCCGGTTATGTCTGGGATATTTCACCGCAAATCTCCATCCAACTCTTTCTCCGGTGATCAATCGGGGCTAAGTTAGAGATTTGATTACAAGTACTGCAGGATTTTAGACATCTTATGCCGCGGACTCCCACACCAAGGCAAACACTAGAATTGTTATCTTGTATTCGAGTGTCTGAAAATGGTACCTCTGTTCCAGCTGGTCGCAGGCTGGCTCTTCAGCTTGTCACAGTTCATAGACATGTTTGCGTATCGAGACCCTTGGATTTCATGTCGGGAGCCCTGTTTGAGTGTCACGTTCATGCTTTAGTAATCTCCTCTTTACCGCTGTGATTGGATAGTTTGGTTATTTTGGGCGGTGCCTGAGTCCACATGGAGTATTTCCCATTGGTTGTTCTCGTTCCGATGCAGCCCCTTGTTCTCAATTGGCCCGCTATTCCGCCCCCTGTTGGCTGGATTTATGAGATGGACTGTTTTCTGTCCTAGGTGTTAAAGCACCCAAAACTGTCTGGCTTGTGGCACCAAATGAGTCATTCAGCGATCGTGAAGCCATTTGTGCAGTATTTCGTTTCCGACTCTTTTTAAAAGCATTCTTTGTCAGTGAGGGAGTTTGTGACCAGAAACCAAGAAGACACAGAGAATAGCCTCTGTATATTTCAATTCTGTTAATGTCATACACAGAATTATATTATGACCCACTCTGACGCTGCACTATGGCACGCCCCATAGTCATACAACGGATTTGATACCTGATGGAGAGCTGTCGGCTCATCCAGTGAGGAGGAATGTGATCTCGACTCAGATTATATACCTGAAGCAATCTCGGGCAGAAATGGAATAGACCTTGTATCTGAGAGCAGCTGTGGTGATTCCAGCAGTGAAAAAGACATCTCCTCTGATTCCACAGAAAAGCAATACAGCTAAAAGGGCTGGTCTTCCAAAAACTGTAGGTGAATAATTCTAATATAAACGGAATAGTTCTTAAATATATATGTTTAAACATGTTGTAGGGAGTATGAGTCTTATCAAATGCAGAGTAGGCACCACACACAAAGAAAATCAGTTCAGAAAGTAATAATAAAAACAACAAACTTTTCAACTTTTGTCAAAATGTTTGTTACTTGATGGTCTCTGCTACTGATATTTACAAAGGGTACATTTAAGTGTTCAAGGTTATAGATGACATAATAATAATAATAATAATAATAATAATAATAATAAAAATAATTAATTAATTAATTAATTAATTAATTAACTAATTAATTAATTAATTAATTAATTAATTAATTAATTAATAATAATAATAATAATAATAATAATAATAATAATAATAATAATAATAATAATAGGGTCATTCTGTGTCAACTCAACCAGAGCTTCCCACCTCCACATTCTGATTTTGCGTATATCTTGTGTAGTGGATGATACTAGTCAGGTATGAAACCAGGACAAATAGTTAAGCTCAATGATGAAGATTTGCTGAGATACACCCCTTTTGTAAAAATGATATTTAGTCAGTAGCCCTATGAATGCTTCTGTGCAGACAGCCAGGGAGGTCTTTTGTAGAATTCATGCAAAATAAGTACCACTGCTTTAGTATGTCTGTGCTGCTGGGGGCCTTAAACTTGAAAACATTGTCCAATTGTCAAATCCCTGAGTGATTTTTAAGTGCATGTTCCTTCTAAAGTAGAAGAGATATCACTTTCAAATTGCTTAGGTGTGCTCATAATTTACCAGACTTTCTGTATGCAGCTGTGCTACTGTCTACCTACTTTACTGTCTAATTTAATTACCCACAAAAAGGCTTCAGGGTGAAAGGTATGGAAAATGGCCCCATCTGAAACCCCTTGAGGGACACGAGTTAACAAACTGACCTTTGGTGCGCTTATAGATAAGGATGTGAAGGACTTGTGGAATAAGTTTCTGTAAGTCGCCTTGGATAAAGGCGTCTGCTAAATAAACAAATCATCATCATCATCATCATCATCATCATCATCATCATCATCATCATCATCATCATCATCATCATCATCATCATCATCATCATCATCATCATCATCATCATCATCATCATCATCATCATCATCATCATCATCATCATCATCATCATCATCATCATCATCATCATCATCATCATCATCATCATCTATTCAGTCTTGAACAAAGAAGACTATGCGGTGATCTGATTCAAACATTCAAAATCCTAAAAGGTATAGACAATGTCAACCCAGGGAACTTTTTTTGACCTGAAAAAAGAAACAAGGACCAGGGGTCACAAATGGAGATTAGATAAAGGGGCATTCAGAACAGAAAATAGGAGGCACTTTTTTACACAGAGAATTGTGAGGGTCTGGAACCAACTCCCCAGTAATGTTGTTGAAGCCGACACCCTGGGATCCTTCAATAAGCTGCTTGATGAGATTCTGGGATCAATAAGCTACTAACAACCAAACGAGCAAGATGGGCTGAATGGGGCCTCCTCTCGTTTGTAAACTTTCTTATGTTCTTATGTTCTTATGTTCTTATGTACTTAGTCTCCTTCACAGTTTAATAAATGTACAAACATGAACAACACACATTTATGTTGTTTTGGGTTATATTGTACAATATTAGCAAATAGTTTGAGTTTAAACCGAGAAACGATAAAATATGTATAAATAAATAAATCCATAAAACTAAAACCATAAAATGTGTATAATCTTTATATGCAAGTGGTTTGTCACGGGGCTACAGAGGTACTGTTGACCTCATTTCTTCTTTGTTGCCATCTTTAAAAATGGATTCTTGCAAAGTTCTGAATCAAGCATTCATGGGTTATAGATGAGCGTTTGAAGGACTTGTGTTGAAATAACTGACTTGGTAATCTGTCTCCTTCACAGTTTAATAATTATATCTGTCCAGGTGGGGAACCACCACTATATAAAGACTTTAATCAGTCAACAGCAAGTCACAATCCATCACAAGACTCATTCAAAACATAAAACCGGTATCTGTTCTGCTCATATCAATTTATGTCGGATTTCAATAACATTGTGTCACACACAGTTGTACCTGTAATGTAGATATCTGAAAATTGCACAAAATACCTTTTTCTATACCACAGCAAAAAACAGATGGAGACCGATTACCAAGTCAGTTATTTCACACGTCCTTCAAACGCTCATCTATAACCCATGGATGCTTGTTTCAGAACTGAAAGAATCCATTTTTAAAGATGGCAAAAGACGACAAAAAATGATGGCAAAAGATGTCAAAGAAGAAATAAGAGGTCAACAGTACTTAGAACAAATACGCTTTCAGGCATGATTGAGCAGTGAGAGATGTGCCTTTCTAGAACCTGATGAAATATCAAGTGTTTGAGTTTCTAGCACTCAAACGAATCTGTTCTCTTGTCAGATGGTGCTAGTATAAACACATGTTAATAAAATCAACTCTTTCACTGGTTTGAAGTTGATAATGGGTGTTGTCAGCAGGCCTGCACTGATGGTCACTGGTTCCTAAGCACCAGGGATCCAACCGCTGCAGATGTCATGCCTGCAAAGCGTTTCAAACTTCTGTCACAAAATATACATTTTCAAGACAAGATGTCCTTGTCAAAATCCGACCCGTCTAAACCATATTATAAACGATTGATCTTTTTTGTGCACAGAAGTTGGTCTCTGATCGGCTCTTTTTCTCAATTTGTTTCAGAAGCGTATTATTTAAAAGCTAGATAGGCTGTGTTGGGATTTCAAAAATATTACATGAACACAATGTGGAAATGGAACATGTTTTAGGGCAATGTTAAGGGGTGCAGGGGGGTAGAGAGGAGAGATGCACTGACGACACTGAGACACATGTCTTGGTGGAAGAACTTTATTGAAGTTTCTTTTAGTTCTGTTACACATTCCAGAGGTGCGTTTACAGTCGGGGGTTCTAGAAGAGGGAGAGCAGGCCGGTGTCTGGAGAGGGGTGAGTCAGGAGCTTCTGCAGCTGAGAGGAGAGAGAGAGAGAGAGAGAGATTACAAATGCTGCCATTAAAAAAAGACACAGCTTGTATGTATATGTATATATTATACATAACTCCAAAACACGCACTTCTTTTAGTTCAGTGAAATCGTAACAATGTGTTTTTCTCTCTTTTAACACATTCATGTGTGTATTCAAGGGGTGTGTGTGTGTGTGTGTGTATACTGTATTCATGCAAGGGTGTGTGTGTGTGTGTATACTGTATTCATGCAAGGGGGTGTGTGTGTGTGTGTGTGTGTGTGTATACTGTATTCATGCAAGGGGGTGTGTGTGTGTGTATACTGTATTCATGCAAGGGGGTGTGTGTGTGTGTATACTGTATTCATGCAAGGGTGTGTGTGTGTATACTGTATTCATGCAAGGGTGTGTGTGTGTGTATACTGTATTCATGCAAGGGTGTGTGTGTGTGTGTATACTGTATTCATGCAAGGGTGTGTGTGTGTGTGTATACTGTATTCATGCAAGGGGGTGTATGGATGTGTGTAGCAGGTCTGGTTTGGCTACTGCTGTGTTGCAACGTGCTGAAACTGCGAGTGTGTTGGATTCACATCAGCAGGACACCCGACTTTCACAAAGTAGACGGGAAAGAAGATTTGGCAAAACTTAATACAACAGTGTGTGTGTGTGTGTGTGTGTGTGTCAGTGTGTGTGTGTATGTGTGTGTGTGTGTCAGTGTCAGTGTGCGTGTCTCAGTGTGTGTATGCGTGTCTCAGTGTGTGTGTGTGTGTGTGTATGTGTGTCAGTGTCAGTGTGTGTGTGTCAGTGTGTGTGTGTATGTGTGTGTCAGTGTGTGTGTTGATTGATTCATTGATTGATGTTTTCAGCATGCACAGTATATCCAAGATGGACGCTTCACGTTAAATAATTAGCTGCAATTTGAACTAAGCTCAATGAATTAGGGGTGCAGGGTTGTACCTGTTTGAATTTGGGGTGCGCTGCGTCCTGCACCAGCTGCAGAATGACCCCCTCAACTGTGTTGAGAAACACCCCGCTCTGTCTGAGACGAGAGAGAGAGAGGAGCCGCTCCGTCTGACTGAGAGAGGGAGAGAGAGAGAGAGAGAGAGAGAGGAGAGAGAGAGAGAGAATATGTAATTTAATTCAAGTATTGTTTTTAAAAGCCAACAAATGAACAGCAGACCATCTATCTGTATGTATGTGTGTGTGTCTGTCTATCTGTGTACCTGCATGATGAAACAGCTCCTCTCTCCCCTCTCCTGCCCTACCCCTCCTGCTCCTCCTCCTCTCTCCCCACTCCTCCCTGGGTGTGTGTCTGTCCCTCTCCCCCTCTTGTTACCTCCTTGATGACACAGCGTCGGCTATGAGGTGCACTTCCAGCCCCCTGTCCAGCAGATCCAACGCTGTGCACTGAGGAGAGAGAGAGAGAGAGAGAGAGGAGACAAGGGGAGAGGGGGAGAGAGAGAGGCAGGGGGACAGAGAGACAGGGGGACAGAGAGGCAGAGGGACATTAATCATGTTCTAATAACAGTAATAACAATGATAATAATAACATCTCCCCTCCCTCCCTCCCTCTCTCTTATTCAGATGTCTTTATCACAAGTCTATGCAGCAGACGTACAGGAATCCTGATCATTCCTCTCTGTATGAAACTCCCAGTTTGAACGGAGCAGACTGAACGGCCTCGACTGCACACTCTCTCCCTCCCTCCCCCTCTCCCACCTTACAATGTTACTGCTGAGGCATGCTGGGAGCTGTAGTTTTTATTCAGATTCTGTCTCCAGCAGCATTTCCTGCATACTGCAGTCAAACCTGTCTCAACAGCTGCCTGGGTAAGAACTACAGCTCCCAGCATCCCTCACTGTTACTACCAGTGCTGCGGCATGCTGGGAGCAAGAATTTATTGATAAACAGAACCATCACCGGGTTATTATTCAAAATAACTGATACAATTGAACAGTTTCACGATGTTCATGTTTTTACAAGTACATAAAGCTACCATGTGATATTCCACTTCTTTAACACTGGAACGTCATTTTAACAGTTTTTGGAATTTAAATTGCAGTGCGTGTGTTTAAGATACAGAGCTGTGCTTTCCTGACCTTTCCTAAACATATGTACTAATTCCCCTGAATTGTGTAGCTGCAAAAACTAGAGAGATCAAATACTGTCACACCTATTCCGACCAGGAGCGGACAAATTGACCGCTACATATAAAACATATTATAACAATGAAATGGTATTATTTGTATTCATCAGTCGGGACTTGCTGTCATGTATTGAAGTTTGATTATATCAGTCTGCATTCCTCAAGGGAGCGGTCTTCTGACATTTCTATTGTTTCAATGAGCCTCCTGATAGCCCAGCAGTAAGTGGACGCCCCCCCACATCGTTCATGCTGTCGCCCGGGACACAGCGGGTCAGCAGGTTGAGGAGGTACTCAGGACCTGTGTGATGAAGGGCATTGTAGGTGAGCAGGAGAATTTTGAAAGTAACCCTGAACTTTACAGGAGGCCAATGCAGCTGGGCAAGGCGGGGGGTCATGTGATCACGCTTTTTACATCTGGTAAGGACCCTGCCGGTGGCATTCTGAACTAGCTGCAGTCTGTTTATGTGACGGAAGGCCACCATAGAGAGAGTTGCAGTAGTCGAGTCGAGAAGAGACAAATGCATGACATCTCCGCATCCAGGAGGGAAAGGTAGGAACGGACTTTGGAGATGTTTTGAAGGTGGTAGAAGGAAGATTTGACCACGGAGGAGATGTGGGCATCAAAGGAGAGGTGCTTAACAGTGCCCGACTGTCTCCTCTGATCTGTGCTTTAGATGTACTCTGGTTTTTCTAAGACAGTCATTGTTGCTCCAATACACATTGAAAATGGATCATGGAAGATGCAGGACAGCAAAGCAGTGTTTGGAATAACTGCAAATTTTTGATGACGATTCTGATGCAGCAGAGACAGACAATGACGAATCTGGCTCTGAAGCAGACTGGGTTTCCGAAGATGAATCTGCCAGCAGCAGTGACAGTGAGGAGGATGCCAGTGAAGTGCCAGGACCGAGTGCGCGAAGAGGGTGCAGGAGATCCTGTGGGAGAAGAAGCAAGTCCCGCATAAAAGATTAACCCTTTGAGGTCCTATGTTGGACCTGGTCCGACATTGCAATTTTCCCTTTCCGGTCCAATGTTGGACGCTGTCCGACATCATCAAAAAGACGCAAAAAACAGGTCTCTAGTCGCTTTTTCTCTGGAAAAAGCAGAGAAAACCATTCAATGGCCGAATGAGATTGATAGGAGCCGAGAGAAGCCGAAAAAAAAGGGGTGTATCTCATGAATACAGATAATGACTTGGATCGTATTAATGAGGAGTTTGGTGATAAAACGAGTGATCAGGAGATGATTTATCGGTATGCAGGACTATGAAGAGGTATGTGAAAAATACAGCGAACAAGGGGTGGGGCGGGTCTGGAGATGCAGTACTGAGTGTCCTGTTGATATGCAGTGCCTTTTAAACCTGTTTTACTGTGAAAAAATACTTTTAAACAGCGTGTCTAAAATAAACTGATCGTGTGAAAATAAATGGGACCTTACTCGCCTGAGACGCGCTGAATAAATGGACCGTAAATTCTCAAACTGAACGCAGTAGGGATTCAAGGAAATACATGCACATGGATTAGGGAGTGGTTAACATGTAGAAAACAGAAAGTACTGATTAGAGGAGAAACCTCAAAATGGAGTGAGGTAACCAGTGGTGTACCACAGGGATCAGTATTAGGTCCTCTGCTATTCCTAATCTACATTAATGATTTAGATTCTGGTATAGTAAGCAAACTTGTTAAATTTGCAGACGACACAAAAATAGGAGGAGTGGCAAACACTGTTGCAGGAGCAAAGGTCATTCAAAATGATCTAGACAGCATTCAGAACTGGGCAGACACATGGCAAATGACATTTAATAGAGAAAAGTGTAAAGTACTGCATGCAGGCAATAAAAATGTGCATTATAAATATCATATGGGAGATACTGAAATTGAAGAAGGGAACTATGAAAAAGACCTAGGAGTTTATGTTGACTCAGAAATATCTTCATCTAGACAATGTGGGGAAGCTATAAAAAAGGCCAACAAGATGCTCGGATATAGTGTGAGAAGTGTTGAAATTAAATCAAGGGAAGTAATGTTAAAACTTTACAATGCATTAGTAAGACCTCACCGAGAATATTGTGTTCCGTTCTGGTCACCTCGTTAGAAAAAGGATATTGCTGCTCTAGAAAGAGTGCAAAGAAGAGCAACCAGAATTATCCCGGGTTTAAAAGGCATGTCGTATGCAGACAGGCTAAAAGAATTGAATCTATTCAGTCTTGAATAAAGAAGACTACGCGCTGATCTGATTCAAGCATTCAAAATCCTAAAAGGTATAGACAATGTCGATCCAGGGGACTTCTTTCACCTGAAAAAAGAAACAAGGACCAGGGGTTACAAATGGAGATTAGATAAAGGGGCATTCAGAACAGAAAATAGGAGGCACTTTTTTACACAGAGAATTGTGAGGGTCTGGAACCAACTCCCCAGTAATGTTGTTGAAGCTGACACCCTGGGATCCTTCAAGAAGCTGCTTGAGATTCTGGGATCAATAAGCTACTAACAACCAAACGAGCAAGATGGGCTGGATGGCCTCCTCTCGTTTGTAAACTTTCTTATGTTCTTATGTAACGAAGAACCAATGAGAAACAGCGCAACTGAATTGATTCTGTGGGGAAAGTGTTTACCAGTTGGCTTCAGCGTGATTGATCAATATTTGGCCGATCTCTTGTAATTAAAGCACAAGGAATTTTAGCTTCCTCTGCACAGATATCTGCATCACACATCAGGCTATCTTCATTAGAAAGCGTGGGGAATTTTATTTAAACATTCTGGACAGTCAGTATTTATACTTTGAGAAGAGTAAAGCCCTTTATAAAATTCTGTTACAAAACCCTTAACTTTGTTCTCAGCAGAACATTTACAATTGTTTATACTAAAGAGGAGTTATAGAATTTTCCATTTTGCTGGGGATCGGACAGGGGCTCCCTTTGCTTTAGATCAGGGGTGGCAAACTCCAGTCCTCCAGGGCCGCAGGGTCTGGTTTTCATTCCAACTTAAGCTCTCAAGTAACATAATTGATCTAATTATTTGTTAAATTTGACATATTTAATATTTTTCAAGGTCTTTTATAGTTGATGGTTTTAAAAATGCACTTGATTCAAGGTACACTCCCTATGAAACATTGAGGCCTGAAGAGAAGTGTTAGATGTGTCCAGTTAATCAAATCATTAGACCAATTAAGTAATTGAGAGCTCGGGTGGAACGAAAGCCAGAAGACACTGCGGCCCTCCAGGAGTTTGACACCCCTGCTTTAGAGGCACAGAAATCATCTCATGTACATTTTAGCTCTGATAATTGTGCTTTGTCATTATGTGATATAGATACCTTTTCAGAAAGATGATTAATTTCTCTCACCATGTCAATGTGGTCACATTGTTGTTGTTGTTTAGAAAGATTTCTGCTTGACTTCTCATTTCATTTCTCTCACCATGTCAATGTGGTCACGTTGTTGTTGTTGTTTAGATTCGGTTTCTCTCACCATGTCAATGTGGTCACATTGTTGTTGTTGTTTAGAAAGATTTCTGCTTGACTTCTCATTTCATTTCTCTCACCATGTCAATGTGGTCACGTTGTTGTTGTTTAGACTTGACTTCTCATTTCATTTCTCTCACCATGTCAATGTGGTCACGTTGTTGTTGTTGTTTAGATTCGGTTTCTCTCACCATGTCAATGTGGTCACGTTGTTGTTGTTTAGATAGGTTTCTCTCACCATGTCAATGTGGTCACGTTGTTGTTGTTTAGATAGGTTTCTCTCACCATGTCAATGTGGTCACGTTGTTGTTGTTTAGATAGGTTTCTCTCACCATGTCAATGTGGTCACGTTGTTGTTGTTTAGATAGGTTTCTCTCACCATGTCAATGTGGTCACGTTGTTGTTGTTTAGATAGGTTTCTCTCACCATGTCAATGTGGTCACGTTGTTGTTGTTTAGATAGGTTTCTGCTTGACTTATTTCATTTCTCTCACCATGTCAATGTGGTCACGTTGTTGTTGTTTAGATAGGTTTCTCTCACCATGTCAATGTGGTCACGTTGTTGTTGTTTAGATAGGTTTCTCTCACCATGTCAATGTGGTCACGTTGTTGTTGTTTAGATAGGTTTCTGCTTGACTTCTCATTTCATTTCTCTCACCATGTCAATGTGGTCACGTTGTTGTTGTTTAGATAGGTTTCTCTCACCATGTCAATGTGGTCACGTTGTTGTTGTTTAGATAGGTTTCTCTCACCATGTCAATGTGGTCACGTTGTTGTTGTTTAGATAGGTTTCTGCTTGACTTCTCATTTCATTTCTCTCACCATGTCAATGTGGTCACGTTGTTGTTGTTTAGATAGGTTTCTCTCACCATGTCAATGTGGTCACGTTGTTGTTGTTTAGATAGGTTTCTCTCACCATGTCAATGTGGTCACGTTGTTGTTGTTTAGATAGGTTTCTCTCACCATGTCAATGTGGTCACGTTGTTGTTGTTTAGATAGGTTTCTCTCACCATGTCAATGTGGTCACGTTGTTGTTGTTTAGATAGGTTTCTCTCACCATGTCAATGTGGTCACGTTGTTGTTGTTTAGATTAGGTTTCTCTCACCATGTCAATGTGGTCACGTTGTTGTTGTTTAGATAGGTTTCTCTCACCATGTCAATGTGCTTGTTGTCTGTCACCATGTCAATGATGGTCACGCTTGACTTGTCGTTTCGATTCTCTCTCACCATGTCAATGTGGTCAGTCGTTGTTGTTGTTTAGATTCGGTTTCTCTCACCATCTTGTCAATGTGGTCACATTGTTGTTGTTGTTTAGAAAGATTTCTGCTTGACTTCTCATTTCATTTCTCTCACCATGTCAATGTGGTCACGTTGTTGTTGTTTAGATAGGTTTCTGCTTGACTTTTCATTTCATTTCTCTCACCATGTCAATGTGGTCACGTTGTTGTTGTTTAGATAGGTTTCTCTCACCATGTCAATGTGGTCACGTTGTTGTTGTTTAGATTCGGTTTCTCTCACCATGTCAATGTGGTCACGTTGTTGTTGTTTAGATAGGTTTCTCTCACCATGTCAATGTGGTCACGTTGTTGTTGTTTAGATAGGTTTCTCTCACCATGTCAATGTGGTCACGTTGTTGTTGTTTAGATAGGTTTCTCTCACCATGTCAATGTGGTCACGTTGTTGTTGTTTAGATAGGTTTCTCTCACCATGTCAATGTGGTCACGTTGTTGTTGTTTAGATAGGTTTCTGCTTGACTTCTCATTTCATTTCTCTCACCATGTCAATGTGGTCACGTTGTTGTTGTTTAGATAGGTTTCTGCTTGACTTCTCATTTCATTTCTCTCACCATGTCAATGTGGTCACGTTGTTGTTGTTTAGATAGGTTTCTCTCACCATGTCAATGTGGTCACGTTGTTGTTGTTTAGATAGGTTTCTCTCACCATGTCAATGTGGTCACGTTGTTGTTGTTTAGATAGGTTTCTCTCACCATGTCAATGTGGTCACGTTGTTGTTGTTTAGATAGGTTTCTCTCACCATGTCAGTGTGGTCACGTTGTTGTTGTTTAGTCCATGTCTGGATGGGATAGGATGATAAGCTGCACCAGTGGGGTATTCAAGCTCTCATCAGGGGGTACACGAGAAAAATCCTGTAATGGCGGACATTGTAATTTTTTACCACGTTATAGTACTTTGTGACTTAGCAATGGAATCAACAAAGTTGAATCTCCTTTCAAATAAACCCACAGCTGTACTGGTGTACGTTTCCTTTCTGTTGGGCGAGGTGAACTCTATAAACACCCAGCCGGCTGCTGACAGTGCGTTGAGCTTTGAGAGCACACATGGCTCATTTACATATCTGAACAGCAGGGCGGTGCTTCTGCAGTCTGTGGACTAAAAAAAACGAAACTAAAAGACTGTCATTGTCTGATGTTGCTTCTTTTAAAAATGTGTCGTATTTACAAGGTAAGTTTTCTGGAATTGAAATGTTCTGTGTTAGTAGTGTAATCAGTTCAGTGTTTTATCTGTTTATGTTTTTAAATAACAGTATTATTGAGTTGAGCAGGCAGCTGCCGCCCTACTTTAGACAATGAAATCACTGCGCTGGAGCTGGAGAGACACGACTGTTATCTTTACTTGCTAGTGCTTGTGTGTTTTTTCATTATTAATTCATTCGCTGAAGAACTCCTTTGTCATGTGAGTGCATTACCCTACGCCTCCACACCGGTAATTATTACTGAAAGCAAAAGCCCAATATTATTATCATTACAAAAATGGAATCCTGGGATTAAAATAAAAATCAATCCCGAAATCCTGGTACAGTATTGAGAGAAGTGTAGCAACTGGATTCCCGATCATACAGCGAGTGCCCATCAACAATTGTCTTATAGCTGATTAACATGAACAGACGACTGCACTAAACACTTTAACATGGAAGCATTTGCTAAGTCATTTTTGACTGCATGATATAAATATCCCCTTTCTACTTAAATTAGCTTTTGGAAATATTCACTTCAAAACAATGTGCTTATTCTGGCTGGATTCGATACGGCACAAGACACACATAGCATTTTACATTGTCCCTGCTCAAGTGTTCAATCGATTTCAATTCAAAAATAAATAAATAAATAAATAAATAAATGAAAACATCCCTGCATTCGGAACTTTTCAAAAATGTTTTTATGCAAACAGTCCCGTCTGTTTTCTCTACACTGTGCATTTGTTGGAAGAAAGACATGACTTTTGTTGTCAGTTAATTTCTGATTTTGTTTTAGTTTGGTTTTTCAGAAGCATAACCTGTTTTTGGACTCTTAATTTGGACTCGTTTCAGCATACTTACTGGAGTCTGGATTTTGAAATAATTATACATAGCATTTTTAGTTGGTGCATTTGCACAGCGGTGCACTCATTTGATGCTGTTAGTTTTTAACAGCAGGTTTTCATTTACAGTCCTTGTCTGAACTCTAGCCCCTCCTCCTTCCCTGTGTTCCTTCTGAGCCACCAAATCCAGGTGCTTTTTTTTTTAGGTCCGCTGTGGCAAGGTGCCCGCCCTTTTATTTATTTAAAAAACATTTAAACTCCCTTTTTCCCCAGAAAAATTAAAAAAAACACTCCCGCAGTACTGTCGCTCTCCTGGTGGTGGCGCTGTATCCCACTTCCAGACACCATGCGCCTCATTTACTAAAGGTTCTTAAAAGTAGCCATAAGTTAACACAATCCTGTAACACGCGTCTTAAAACTATAAATAAGCTGGTATTTACTAATGTGAATGGCGCTTATTAAGACGTGTGCTATGGGAATCATTAGCATATTAAGACTTATCACAGAAGATAAGGTGCATCTTAACGAAATGACGACATAGGGGCCACTGACTATAAAGGAATGAGCAGAGATTCAGATCCGCAGTTGTCAGTTCTTGACTTGTACAAAATAAATGTATTAAATACTCTATAATAAGAACATAAGAAAGGTTACAAACGAGAGGAGGCCATTCGGCCCATCTTGCTCGTTTGGTTGTTAGTAGCTTATTGATCCCAGAATCTCATCAAGCAGCTTCTTGAAGGATCCCAGGGTGTCAGCTTCAACAACATTACTGGGGAGTTGGTTCCAGACCCTCACAATTCTCTGTGTAAAAAAGTGCCTCCTATTTTCTGTTCTGAATGCCCCTTGATCTAATCTCCATTTGTGACCCCTGGTCCTTGTTTCTTTTTTCAGGTCGACATTGTCTATACCTTTTAGGAATTTGAATGCTTGAATCAGATCACCGCGTAGTCTTCTTGGTTCAAGACTGAACAGATTATGGTAATCTAATGACGTTTGAAAGGCAGGATGACAAAAATAAAATAAATAAAAAGTTATAAACAATCCTACTTTACAGCGTCATGGCTGTACAGTATATATAAAAAGCATTTCACTTATACAGTATGGTAGCCTATTCTTTTTTTTATTGATCATTGATTAGATCAGTCTGCAGCCCTTAGGCTACATTAATGAAACTGTGAATACAATGAAGTATGGAGCTGGCATTTAGACCAGGTGGCATATTTCAGCAATCATCGCATTTCTGTGCATTGAAATACTGTTCACATGTTTTACAGCGTGGATCTCGCAGACACCAACTGCAAGAAATGCACAGGTAATAATAACTAGGAGTAACTATACTGTGCATAGCCTGCTGTATAATCTACTGCAGCTAGACAAAGAATCATTGTGTACAGAAAAGTACAAATCGGTTACGCTGTGAAGGGACAGAATTATTTGCACAGAAGTAAAAGCAGGTATGCAGAGTGACCCCAGTGCCAGCCGACACATGCAATGGTATAGCTGTGCCCAAATCATGTGGAGAAAAAATGTGCTCTGTATGCAGGTATGAGATTCAGGAGAACACTTCCTTCTCTGATATTATGCTGTTGTGATTGTAAACCCAGTTTCCTTTATTTATTTATATTACCGTGTTTCAATGATGTCTGTATGAATGCAGTTATGTTTTTTTTTTCATTTGCATAGTAAGCTTTTGCATGCTTTTTATTTCTATAGGCTACAGAAACACATTTATTTTCAATGTCCTGTTACTTATACTTATAAGAACATAAGAAAGTTTACAAACGAGAGGAGGCCATTCAGCCCATCTTGCTCGTTTGGTTGTTAGTAGCTTATTGATCCCAGAATCTCATCAAGCAGCTTCTTGAAGGATCCCAGGGTGTCAGCTTCAACAACATTACTGGGGAGTTGGTTCCAGATCCTCACAATTCTCTGTGTAAAAAAGTGCCTCCTATTTTCTGTTCTGAATGCCCCTTTATCTAATCTCCATTTGTAACCCCTGGTCCTTGTTTCTTTTTTCAGGTCCCCTGGGTCGACATTGTCTATACCTTTTAGGATTTTGAATGTTTGAATCAGATCACTGCATAGTCTTCTTTGTTCAAGACTGAATAGATTCAATTCTTTTAGCCTGTCTGCATACAACATGCCTTTTAAACCCGGGATAATTCTGGTTGCTCTTCTTTGCACTCTTTCTAGAGCAGCAATATCCTTTTTGTAACGAGGTGACCAGAACTGAACACAATATTCTAGGTGAGGTCTTACTAATGCATTGTAAAGTTTTAACATTACTTCCCTTGATTTAAATTCAACACTTCTCACAATATATCCGAGCATCTTGTTGGCCTTTTTTATAGCTTCCCCACATTGTCTAGATGAAGACATTTCTGAGTCAGCATAAACTCCTAGGTCTTTTTCATAGATTCCTTCTTCAATTTCAGTATCTCCCATATGATATTTATAATGCATTTCTGTTCACAAGTTGTTTTTCTTCATTTATTTATGTTATGCAGTTGGCTGGTATATGTGTGTTTTAGTATATAAACTCATTTATTTTGAAATGAGTCTTACTTATTTCCAGAGTTTGGGATGTGTAGTATCATACATACATATACCTGTACCTTGTGCTGACAGACAGCAAGACGGATCTCGGCTCCTAACACTCGTTTGCAAGTACAGTACGTAATCTAGTAATTAAAAGACCATGTTTTCCTGTTTTCATAGTTATATTATGACTCTATCTCAGATGGGGGTACAGGGGCCTAAACAGTTTGAAAACCAGTGAGCTGCACTTGTGTGGCTGTCTTGACGATTTCTTGCGTAATCTGTGAATCATTTCTGAAAGATGTGAATGCTTCTGTCTTTAATATCATCAGGATCTTAAAAAGCCCTTGAATGTGTAAACTCCAGTGACAACACTATCATTCAGCAGCTAAAGCTCTCTGGTGAGCTTGTTAGAACTGTTACACCCCCCCTATTCCTGCTTGGTGTTTGAGGAGGGTCATTTCCAACTCCTGTTCCTGCTCCAGTGTCACTGAATCCGACATGAGAATCATTCTGAGGAGCACAAACTGCATGCGCTGAGTCTGCGTGCTCAGAGCAGCCAGGCAGTGCACTGGGGTTTGGCCTGTCTTTATCAGGACTCCGTTGCTTTCTTTCCCATTTGTTAATTTCACAGAGTGCGTATTTCAAGTACGTTGATTGTGGGCACAACAGTAAACGCAAGTTATTTAACAAGCAACTTCTTATCAAGACAAACCTGTCTCAACAGCTGCCTGTGTAAAGAACTACAGCTCCCAGCATCCCTCACTGTTACTGCCGGTGCTAAGGCATGCTGGGAGCTGGAGTTTTTATTCAGATTCTGTCTCCAGCAGAGTTGTCAGTGTAAACACACACTTATACTGCAGTATGACCTGTCACTGCGAGTGCCATTGCTGAGGCATGCTGGGAGCTGGAGTTTTCATGACTCACCGTGATGCAGGCCTGAGCCTCGATCCCGCAGAGCAGCACAGACCTGGCTCCGCCCCCGGCTCCGCCCCCAGCCCCTCCCAGCGCAGCCTCGATCTCGGGGGTCAGCATTGAGAACGACGTCTTGGAGAAAGTGGGGACCCCCTGCGCCCCCAACTCAGGAACCGTGGGGCCCAGGCCCCTGGGGTACTGCTCTGAGACAATAGCAGGGACCCCTAGAATACGAGAGGCCTGGGAGGGATGAGAGGAGAGGGGGGACAGAATAGGAGCGAGAGGAGAGAGGGGAGAGAATGGGAGCGAGAGGAGAGAGGGGAGAGAATGCGAGCGAGAGGAGGGAGGGGAGAGAATGGGAGCGAAAGGGGAGAGGGGAGAGGAGCGGAGCGAGAGGAGGGAGGGGAGAGAATGGGAGCGAGAGGAGAGAGGGGAGAGAATGGGAGCGAGAGGAGAGAGGGGAGAGAATAGGAGCGAGAGGAGAGAGGGGAGAGAATGGGAGCGAGAGGAGAGAGGGGAGAGAATGGGAGCGAGAGGAGAGAGGGGAGAGGAGCGGAGCGAGAGGAGGGAGGGGAGAGAATGGGAGCGAAAGGGGAGAGGGGAGAGGAGCGGAGCGAGAGGAGGGAGGGGAGAGAATGGGAGCGAAAGGGGAGAGGGGAGAGGAGCGGAGCGAGAGGAGGGAGGGGAGAGAATGGGAGCGAAAGGGGAGAGGGGAGAGGAGCGGAGCGAGAGGAGGGAGGGGAGAGAATGGGAGCGAAAGGGGAGAGGGGAGAGAATGGGAGCGAAAGGGGAGAGGGGAAAGGAGCGGAGCGAGAGGAGGGAGGGGAGAGAATGGGAGCGAAAGGGGAGAGGAGCGGAGCGAGAGGAGGGAGGGGAGAGAATGGGAGCGAAAGGGGAGAGGGGAGAGGAGCGGAGCGAGAGGAGGGAGGGGAGAGATCTTGTTAATTTTATTGACTAAATGCTTCGGCACAAAGACACACACACAGAGACACACACTGATAGAAACACACACCGAGACACACAGACACACACACTGCAGTGCAGTTCCGAGTCTCACCTGTAGGAGTCTAGCTGCATTGGACACAATGTCCCCAAAGTGGACGATATGTGGACGGAATTTCTCCTGCAGGTCACAGAGCAGGAGGATCGTCCCCTGAGGAGACAGACGCCCACGAGACATCGAGACACTCAGAGACTGTGAGAGAGGAAGGGAGAGAGAAAGAGTTTTATTGATGTTCCTAATGTTTATATTGTACTTTGTAACTGCTTTGAGAATACTGCTGATGTTGTTGTCATGTTAATAAAGCAATTTGAATCTGTAAGGCAGAGAGGAGAGAGAGAGAGAGAGATGGAGACAGAAAGAGAGAGAGAGAGGGGAGATGGAGAGAGGGAGACAGAAACAGAGAGAGAGAGAGAGGAGAGATGGAGAGAGGGAGCAGTAATAGCTGCAGAGTTAGTAGCATCCTGCCACAGGGACACACAGCAGACAAGTTCAACTAAGGATGTCACGGTATCAAATTTTGACGGGATGGTAGCCGTCAAAAAATATACCACAGTTATCGTCGTACCGCGGTACACTGTCATTTTTTTGTAATCCGTTTTTAAATGACTATTTAAAGAAATACACTCAAGTCAAGTTATTTTTAACAATGAAACTACGTTGATCAGTTTGGACGGCATCCTAGTAGTTAAGAAAAGTGTTACCTAGCAATAGCCAATCGAGTGCGTTTTAGGACATGCAGCGCCCGCCCCCTGATCTCTCAGCAGAGTGCGCAACTTAATGACGAGAAGACGGACCTGCAAATAATTGATTTTTTTTTAACAGCAACAAACACAAAGGAAAGAAGAAAAGATCAGGAGGGTATGACACCGATGCACAGTTAAGCGCCATCTAGGGACTTTTTTTATTTGTCTTTTTTAAATGGGAATAAAATTGTATTCATTTTTTAATACATAAAAATATGGTGCAGCAGTGTGGAGTAGTGGTTAGGGGCTCTGGACTCTTGACCGGAGGGTTGTGGGTTCAATCCCAGGTGGGGGACACTACTGTTGTACCCTTGAGCAAGGTACTTTACCTAGATTGCTCCAGTAAAAACCCAACTGTATAAATGGGGAATTGTATGTAAAAATAATGTGTAAAAAAAAAAAATTGTATGTAAAAATTAATGTGATATCTTGTAACAATTGTAAGTCGCCCTGGATAAGGGCGTCTGCTAAGAAATAAATAATAATAATAAAACCAAACTCCCTACAACACTATCAACTCGAGGAGACGGCAACATCTTTACAATACCGTTTAGAATAAACATATACAGTAGTAAATATAGACTTTTTGATTCTCTGCACTGGTGTGTGCGTACTGCGTTCCTCTTGACTGATACGATAGATAATAGCTGCTGTTACTTCTTTGGTTTGGTATATTAATAGGAAGGCTGTGATGAATGTTACAGTGCCTTGTTCTTGCTGATATGTTCGAGTATTTGTGTTTCATTTACTGACAATCACGTTTGTTTAGTAAGGTACTTTAACTATGACGTCACTCATTTAATAGCCTACTCAGATAATCTCATGAATGGCAGTTTTCAGAACTTGAGATGTCTGTGTTAATTTTGACGTGCAGTCATTATTCTCGTATCTTTCATTGACCATGTATTTGTTTTTAGTAAATGTATGTTCTCTGGTATGCTTGTGTATTTGTACAAGTGATTATTATTGCTGGTTATTTTACAATGAACACAGTGCACATGGCAATAATGTGGGCAGCTGTTTGTTACTTTTTTTGTGGAATTGTAATTCTAACTGTAATTACTGCAGCGTAATCGAAAGTGTACTTGTAATTGAACACAGTAGCGCTGGAACGGCATCGCAATTTGAGCAAACGAGTACTTTTAGTTTAAACTTTAAAGACCATTTTAATGTTATTGTTTAAATGACACCACGCAATGCATCTGTCCTTCGGTAATCTGGGACACAGACGTCACTTTAAAATAAGGACATGAAAGTCCTGTAATAATAATAAGCGCCGAGTTTTCACTCTACTCACATCCGTGCTTTTTAATCAAAGTCCTCCTCGCTGCGGGTCAAAAGAAGGCGAGGCTATCAAAAACAGCAGCCAATAAACACCAGCTTCCTAGCCTCGCCTACCGATCCCATTGGCCGTTGTCCCGGTGACTGTAACGCCCCCTGTGCTTAGCCTTCAAACTTTGGGCAATGAAGCCAGCGAGGGCACTGCCATTAGACCAATATGGGCAACCAATCAAAGTGCGGCTCAGGCTACGCCTTTTGGGCAGTAGCGGCTTCACCACCGCGGTTCCTACGGGTTTGTTTTGCCCTCACTCAAGATGTCGGAGAGCGCAGACTCGTCCGCAGAGCCGAGTGCGGAGACGGCTACGGTGGAGGAGACGGCGGGGAGCGCGGACGAAAAGAAGAAAAGTAAGGTTCATTTTACCTGCTTCACACACTCGAGGGAGTCGAACCCCGAATTAATCTCTTTATAAAGCGAGGCGAGTCGCGATCTCTGGTCAGAACAGTTCGTTTCCGCGTAAAATGAAGGCACACGGGTATCTGACACGGCGTTGAGCTAATCAGCTGATGTAATCGCTGTGTCTGAGCGGGCTGGGAGGCGGTTTAGGGAATCGACATCAAAACAACCCCGATTTTTCAGATTTTCTTTTGGTGTGTTTTGTCGGCTCTGAAATGTATTCATGTTTTTGTTTACCGGTCTTTGGGGTCGTCTCCTGTGAGCTACAAGAAACCGGGACCTCCGAACTGAAGGCGTGGTTAAGAGTGAAAACTCTCTATAAATCCTATCGTCATACAACAACATTGATAGCATTACTACTATACCTATAGTTACGGTGGCCATATGGCTCCGTGTTCAGCGGGACAGTTTGGGACAGTGCAGGCTTTTCAACTCACAACCCAATGCATTCTGGTCCGTTTTACCTGTCTCAGGTACCATTCTTACCTGTGAGCAGCAGGACTACGCTTACCAGAATGCATCGGGTTGTGAGTTGAACAGTCTGAACTGTCCAGTGAACACGGAATTGACAGTCAATTCGTATTGTGCCGTGTCTATTACAGTAATAGTATCATGATTGATCTAACGGGTCACATTGATAATAGTACTACTGTAGTATTGACAAGCAAATCAAATTGTGTGTCTTATTGCAGTAATATGATCTGGATTTATCTAACAGGTCACATTGATAATATTCATGTACAGTCTGTACCTGGTATTCTGTATGTTACTGCATGCTCTTTACAATCCTCTCTCCTCTCCTCTAGTTGATATCTTACTGAAGGCGGTTGGTGACGCTCCTATCATGAAGACTAAGAAGTGGTCTGTGGAGAGGAGCCGCACAGTGCAGGCACTCGGGCTCTTCATCAAGAAATTCCTTAAACTAGAACCAGCGGAGCAACTGGTCAGTGTGGGAGAGAGTGAGTGTGTGTCTGTGTCTGTGACTCTGTGTCTCTCAGCGTGTGTGTCTCTGTGTCTGACTCTGTGTGTGTGTCAGTGTTTGTGTCTCAGTGTGTGTGTGTGTCAGTGTTTGTGTCTGTGTGTGTGTGTGTCAGTGTTTGTGTGTCAGTGTGTGTGTCAGTGTTTGCCTCAGTGTGTGTGTCAGTGTTTGTGTTTGTGTTTGTGTCTCAGTGTATGTGTTTGTGTGTGTGTGTCAGTGTTTGTGTCTCAGTGTGTGTGTGTGTGTCAGTGTTTGTGTGTGTGTGTCAGTGTTTGTGTGTCTGTGTCAGTGTTTGTGTCTCAGTGTGTGTGTGTGTGTGTGTGTGTCAGTGTCTGTGTCTCAGTGTGTGTCTGTGTCAGTGTTTGTGTGTGTGTGTTTGTGTCTCAGTGTTTGTGTGTGTGTCAGTGTTTGTGTCTCATTGTGTGTGTGTCAGTGTTTGTCTCAGTGTGTGTGTCTTGTCTGTAAGTCACTGTTTTGATGAAGAAGTTAGTCAATAAAATTAACGAGATCTCTTCCCTCTCCTCTCCTCTCCTCTCCTCTCCTCTCCTCTCTCTCAGTTTATCTATGTGAATCAGTCCTTTGCTCCCTCCCCTGATCAGGAGGTGGGGACCCTGTTTGAGGTGAGTTCAGAGTCATTCATTGCAATTCCAGTCTAATTCCAGTTGAACCTGGGCACACCCCTGCATTGTCATGTGCATGCGCTCACACTCTGTGGTTCAGAGTCATTCTAGTCTGATTCCAGTCTATCTGCAGTTGAACCTGGGCACACCCCTGCATTGTATTTGTAATTCTAATGATCATGCACTCGATGGAGTCCAGTTATTATATTTTTCATATCAAATATAGAATGGCTGATATCAGTAATAGGATTAAATGTTCAAACAGTTTGCTGTAGCTGTGATGTGTTACCCACACCACTGAGCCAGTGCTAGGTCACGCACGCAATGCTGTGTTACACGAGGGGAAGGGGGGAGGGAGCAGGGAGCAGGGAGCAGAACACTTGTACACCTTGTCCAGCATAGCGTAGCTCCCTGTGAAAATTCCCATTTCATTTTTTATGTCAGAAATGTGAATTGTTGATATCAGCAATTTGAATGCTTGATATCAGAAATTCGATTTTTTCATATCAACAGTTCTATTTTTGATATCAAAGATGCATACTAATGAACATCCTGTCAGCATTTTGTAAGTCAAAAATTAATATTTACAACAAAACATGACTGCTGTGAGAAGCAGAGTGGCTGATATCAGAGAGGGAGGATTACATGTTAAAAGGGTTTGCCATAAGAACGAGCACGCTCTGCTGTAAAAACAAAAAAAAAGATTGAACTCACTTCATAAAAAAAATAAAAAATAAACGTAAAAAAAAATAAATAAATAAAATTCTAGGATTTTAGCATTACCTGAAATAACAGCAAAGCATTTCAATATTTAGGAGCGTTTGTTGTGTAACAACTCTGGAGAAAATGAACCATTGTGAATGTGGCATGCTGTTTGTTTCTGCTTTAATAAATATATGTTTAATCGTGAAATATCATGCTGTTTTTAGACCAGGAAATGCCATGAACTTTACTGTGAAAAAATACAGCCCTAATTATGAAAACAAATGAATAAAGATCTCTCTCTCCCTCGCCCTTCCTTCTCTCTCCTCTCTCCTCTCTCCTCTCTCCTCTCCTCTCTCAGTGTTTCGGCAGTGATGGGAAGCTGGTTCTTCATTACTGTAAGTCTCAGGCTTGGGGGTGAACTTAGGAGGACGGACCCACTTCCTGTCCAGCACAACAGCACTTCCTTTCTGCCTGTAAAGTGGAAAAGGGGGAGGGGCTACCCAGACACAAGCCCCGCCCATTGCTACCCCAAGAATGAAGTCAAAAATATAAACTGAGAAAAAACTCAAAGAAAATTCTAGAATTAGACATATTTGTAAATTCAACACTGTTGACTGTTTCATAAGTATGGAGTTAATAAAGTTACTTGTTTTCTTAGTTTGTATATATTTTTTTCACTGCCCAGTCTGTGTTGCTTTGACTGTGAGTTCAGGAGCTGCTCTTCAGTTCTAGTTGCACTGCCATAGACACGTGTAACACAGGCTAGATCCGTCACAGTGTCTTTATAGAAGAGCCAGCGCCATCCTGTGAGCTGTCACTTTGGAGCCAAAATTGCTGGCAATATGCTCGCTGTGCACTAGGTGGCGCTATCACTAATATAAAGATGATCTAGCCCAGGGGTGGCCAAACTTCCTCACCTTACGAGCCGCATGCCAAAATTCTGGCGATACAACCTGGAAAACATGAAACATGAGCATGACATTTTAAATACTAGCATCGTTTTAAGTATTTTTTAATTCTAAACATTATAAAGGGTCTTATCTGTGCAGCAGTTGTTATCGCTGGACACTAGGTGGCAGCAAAACACACAAGAACATTGCAGAGCCTTGCAGCCCTGCTTCTGTGTAATTTTGATTGGACGGTAGAGCTACAGTGTATCAACTTAATTTTCCATTATTTCTGTTTATTCTGTATGTATTACGCACTTTAAATAAAATGTGTTCAGTTATTATGAAGAAAATATGATCACTTTTTTTGTATGACTGCTGAATGTATGAGATACTTTTGAAAGCTTTGTGGATTGTATTTATTTCGAAAGGGATTACAGTACCTGCTCATGACGAGACATAAGCTATGTAAATATAATATTCATTTTAGACCAGCAATACAGCATCAATCAATCAATCAATCAATCAATCTTTATTTTATATAGTGCCTTTCATAGTGGACCACCATCACAAAGCACTTTACAAGATGCAGTAACAAGAAGAAAATCCATACTTTAAATACAGAGAAATGCCTAATACATGATATACAGTGAAAAACAATGGAGTAGTGGTTAGGGCTCTGGACTCTTGACCGAAGGGTCGTGGGTTCAATCCCAGGTGGGGGACACTGCTGCTGTACCCTTGAGCAAGGTACTTTACCTAGATTGCTCCAGTAAAAACCCAACTGTATAAATGGGTAATTGTATGTAAAAATAATGTGATATCTTGTAACAATTGTAAGTCGCCCTGGATAAGGGTGTCTGCTAATAAATAATAATGCATAATACAATACAGTGAAAAATGCATAATACATGAAATACAGTGAAAAATACATGATAGAGTAGCATAATACATTAAATCGTAGCAACAACACAGCAGCTGTTATCAGGCTAAAAGAGCATTGAAAGCAAGAGAGAACAGGTGGGTCTTGAGAGTTGATTTAAAGCGAGCGACGCTGGGAACATCACGCACCAAAGCTGGGAGAGAGTTCCAAAGAGTCGGAGCCATGAAGCTAAACAAGCGTTCTCTGAGTGAGGTGCACTTTTGCTTGGGGATAACAAGCAGGCCAGAGTCGGAGGACCTCAGCTTGCAAGCAGGGACATAGCGGGTCAGCAGGTTGAGGAGGTACTCGGGTCCTGTGTGATGAAGGGCATTGTAGGTGAGCAGGAGAGTTTTGAACATAATCCTGAACTTTACAGGCAGCCAGTGCAGCTGGGCAAGGCGGGGGGTGATGTGTTCAAGCTTTTTACATTGAGTAAGGATCCTGGCAGCGGCATTCTGAACTAGCTGCAGTTGGTTTATGGTGCATGCTGGTGTCCTAGGAAATAAGTTGATCAAGCTTTAGAATTTAAATGTCTAGAAGCTTAGGCTGGGAAATAGTGGATCGGATATATGTCTGCTAAGAAATAAATAAAAATAATAATAATAATATTAACAAACATTAAATAATTTAAAATGAATTGTGTAAGTATAATTTGTATAAGTGAGTAGATCGGATGTCTTCGACAGTATGACGCTAGATAAGGGAATGTGAATATTGCTGTAATATATATCAGCAACAAATACATAATTTAAAATTAAATTTGTAAGTAGCCTGTGATATTAATGTGTGTTTCTGTTTGTGTAACAAACGTTAACTAGCAGAATGTGTTTCGTATTGACGTTATTTTGCATTTCTGGAGGTGTTTTTGTTTTGGGAAGCACTACAGGATGGACAGCAGGTCTGCAAGCGATTGTCCAAAAGTTAAAGCATGAGTTTCAATCACGGAAAAAATTGAGCTCCATGCTGTGATTACTAACTAGGCCACGGTGCACATCAATCACTTGATGTAGTTGAAAAATGTTGCTTATACTGTATTATTATTTTGTATTATGCTCTTTGTTATTTCATAACATTTTTTACATACAGTACTTTGTATAATTAGGACATAAAATGAGCAGGAGACTGGTTATCATCATGCATGTATTTCAATTACAAGTGTGGGAAGAAACAATACATTAATTAGATAAAAACTAAAGAGTTAACGTCTTTGCTAAACCGTGGTAAATACCTGTAGTTCAATACCAACCAAGATTTTGTGTTGTGAGAGAGATCATACAGTATATGTAGGCTACTGTATATCAGCATGATTTTAAAAATGGAAAATTCCTGCAGTGCAACAACCATGTAAGACTTTTAGCGAGAAAGAGATATAGTATATTGAATTAAAGTGATTTATCACGATTTGAAATCATGTAGATATACACATATATACTGTATGATCTCTCTTCCTCACAAATCTTATCCCTTAGTAATACTATATATTACTGCAAGGAATACAATTGTCATGTTTACGAAGAATATGGCATTTATTATTATTTATTTCTTAGCAGACACCCTTATCCAGGGCGACTTACAATTGTTACAAGATATCACATTATTTTTACATACAATTCCCAATTTATACAGTTGGGTTTTTACTGGAGCAATCTAGGTAAAGTATCTTGCTCAAGGGTACAGCAGCAGTGTCCCCCACCTGGGATTGAACCCACAACCCTCCGATCAAGAGTCCAGAGCCCTAACCACTACGCCACACTGCTGCCACACTGCTGCAAACAACATGAGAGATTTTTTTAAATTCCCAACCAGAGTACACGACACAATTCCTTTCTAAAAAAAACCTTTCGTCTGGCTATTTGTGGTTAATTTTCTTCACCCTATCCTAATTTAAAAACCACAACCCTAAACCTAGAACCTTTTTTAAATAAACATAATTGTGTAACAATAAATGCTAATGCTTAAGACATGCAGACAAGTCAAGGTCCTGTATATACTATTTTCTTTTTAACTGGCAGTGGTAGGCCTACGTTTTGCCACGTCTAAACTGTAGTAAAGTTACAGCTATACGAATATTAAAATGTAAAAAAACGACCTTGTCATACTAATATTATGGATGCAGCATGTCATCAGATTATATTACTGAAACATTTTAATTTGGATTAAAGATTGAAAACAATTTGTAAAATCATTTAATATATAAATAAATCTCAGCGATCACACATAAACTACATCTGATTGACAACGATGTTATAGAAACATGAAAAGACAGGGGTTTAAAACTATTTGCCATATAAAGAGTCATCGATCACACATTTTAAAGTTCATACGAAAACACAGTGGCACGAACACACACCAACGTAGTATTGCAAATAAAACGGTCAGAGGCTGTGTGGTCCAGTGGTTACAGAAAAGGGCTTGTAATCAGGAGGTCCCCGGTTCAAATCACACCTCAGCCACTGACTCATTATGTGATCCTGAGCAAGTCACTTAACCTCCTTGTGCTCCGTCTTTTGGGTGAGACGTAGTTGTAAGTGACTCTGCAGCTGATGCATAGTTTACACACCCTAGTCTCTGTAAGTCGCCCTGGATAAAGACGTCTGCTAAATAAACAAACTGTTGTCCAGCCTTACTTTTGCATTACTGTGCTTGCGCGATCAACTTATTTCCTACAACACCGGGAGACCACCATGAAGAGAGTTGCAGTAGTCGAGTCAAGAGGAGATAAATGCATGACAAAGTATCTCCGCATCCAGGAGGGAAAGGTAGGGACGGACTTTGGAGATGTTTTGAAGATGGTAGAAGGAAGATTTGACCATGGAGGAGATGTGGGCATCAAAGAAGAGGCTGCTGTCAAGAAGTACACCAAGGCTTCATACTGTGGGGGAAGGCAGCAGCAGACAGTTTCCGAGGTTCAGGGCAGCTATATTGAGATTCTTAAGTTGAGTTTTAGATCCTAGTAGAAGGAGTTCAGATTTGCTAGTGTTCAGCTGGAGAAAATTGGCAGACATCCAGGCCTCGATGTCTTGAATGCAAGCCGAGACCCGGACCATGGCAGAGGGGTTTCCAGGGTTGAGTTTTTTAAAATTTTATTTAGTAGTCGCCAATTGTTTTTATCATTTTCTCCCCAATTTGCAATAGCCAATTATTTTTCGGCTCAGCTCACTGCTACCACCCCCGCGCTGACTCGGGAGCGGCGAATACAAACACACGCTGTCCCCCGAAGCGTGTGCCGTCAGCCGACTGTTTCTTTTACACACTGCAGACTCACCATGCAGCCAGCTCATAGCTACAGCTACAATTGTGTGCTGCGCCCTGGGAATTCCCGTCCACAGTCGGCCGAGAAATAGCCTGGAATCGAACCGGCAACGTCCAGGCTATAGAGCGCATCCTGCACTCCACGCGGAGCGCCTTTAACAGATGCGCCACTCAGGAGCCCCAGGGTCGAGTTTTAAGTAGAGCTGGGTGTCGTCAGCATAGGACTGAAACATGAGGCTGTGTTGGCAGATGTGGTGACCCAAGGGAAGCAAGATCTTGAAGAGAAGGGGCCCAAGAACAGATCCATGTGTCCGGATAGGTAAGAGGACATCCAGGAGAGACAGGTTCCAGAGATCCCAGCATACTTCTGAAGGCGGTCAAGAAGAATGCCATGATCTATGGTATCAAAAGTGACCTGTCAGGTCAAGGAGGACAAGAACAGAGGAAACAGCAGCATCAGCATTGAGCAGGAGATCATTCACAATCCAGAGCAGAGCAGTTTCAGTACTGTGATGCAGCCAGAAGCCAGACTGCAGAGATTCAAGCAGATTGTTATCCGTGAGATGTTTCATCAGCTGACTGGCTACAGCCCTTTCAAGAGTTTTGGAGAGAAAAGGGAGATTGGAAATTAGATAAGTCACCTGGGTCGAGTGAGGGTTTTTTGAGTACTGGCGTTACTCTGGCAAGTTTACGGGCAGCAGAAATTGAACCAGAGTCCAGGGACAGATTGAGAGTGTGCAGAATGGAGGGAGCAAGATCAGAAGCACAGAGACGGACAAGGTTAGTCGGCCAGGGGTCCAGGGGGCATGTGGCAGTAGTTGATTTCAACAGTAAGCTGGAGACATTAGCAATTGAGAGAGGAGAGAAAGAGGAGAGAGCAGGAGGGACAGCCGGAGGAGGGTCAAGGTGGTCAAGTAGTAAACTGGGTTTGTGGTGGGAGAGCGTAGAATAGATGTTGTCAATTTTGTTCCAAAAGAAAGAGGAGAAATCATGACGGGTAAGAGAGGAGGATGAACGGGAGATGGATCTGTTGGTGGCTGGATGTAGGATTTGGTTAATGGTCTTAAAGAGAACACTGGGTTTAGCGTGTCCCATAGTTATGATTTCAGAGAAGTACTTCACCCTGGCAACCGTTAGTCCAGACGACCTCCACTTTCGTTCAAGCTTGCGGCAGGCAGACTTAAGCAATTGAAGTTCGAGGGCAGTTTCGATCTTTCTTGACAGTTCTGGTTGTAAGCGGGGCAACAGTGTTGATGATATGAGTAAGGGTGGTGTTGTAGAGGATCACCGCATCGTCAACGGAGGACGGGAGAGCACCAGTTAGAGAAGATGAAGAGACACATTCCGAGAGTTTGAGAGGATTCAGCAGATTCTTGGGACGGAAGGAGATAACAGTATCAGTAGTGGAGGAATATAAGAACATAAGAAAGTTTACAAATGAGGAGGACATCTTGCTCGTTTGGTTCTTAGTAGCTTATTGATCCCAGAATCTCATCAAGCAGCTTCTTGAAGGATCCCAGGGTGTCAGCTTCAACAACATTACTGGGGAGTTCGTTCCAGACCCTCACAATTCTCTGTGTAAAAAAGTGCCTTCTATTTTCTGTTCTGAATGCCCCTTTATCTAATCTCCATTTGTGACCCCTTGCTGCTTTTTTCAGGTCAAAAAAGTCCCCTGGGTCGACATTGTCTATACCTTTTAGGATTTTGAATGTTTGAATCAGATCACCGCGTAGTCTTCTTTGTTCAAGACTCAATAGATTCAATTCTTTTAGCCTGTCTTCATACGACATGCCTTTTAAACCCAGGATAATTCTGGTTGCTCTTCTTTGCACTCTTTCTAGAGCAGCAATATCCTTTTTGTAACGAGGTGACCAGAACTGAACACAATATTCTAGGTGAGGTCTTACTAATGCATTGTAAAATTTTAACATTACTTTAACATTACTTCATCAGTGTGAGAGGGAGGAGGGAGGAAGGGGTTTGAGGGAAGGAGGAGGGAGGAGATGTTCAGTGTGAGAGGGGGAGGAGGGTGGAGGGGATGGAGGGAAGGAGGAGGGAGGAGATGGTCAGTGTGAGAGGGGGAGGAGGGAGGAGGGGATGGAGGGAAGGAAGAGGGAGGAGATGGTCAGTGTGAGAGGAGGTGGAGGGAGGAGGGGATGGAGGGAAGGAGGAGGGAGGAGGAGATGGAGGGAAGGAGGAGGGAGGAGATGGGAAGGAGGAGTGAGGGAGAGAGAGAAAGAGAGAGGCTTAATGCTGAACATCTATAATCTCTTGTCAAAGCGACTGGATCCTGAATCAAGCACAAAGCAGCAGCACCAGTGAGTTTAACATTGGTGTGTGTGTGTGTGTGTGTGTGTGTGTGTGTGTGTGTGTGTGTGTGTGTGTGTGTGTGTGTGTGTGTGTGTGTGTGTGTGTGTGTGTCAGTGTGTGTGTGTGTGTGTCAATGTGTGTGTGTCAGTGTGTGTGTGTGTGTGTGTGTGTGTGTCAATGTGTGTGTGTGTGTGTGTGTGTGTGTGTGTGTGTGTGTGTGTCAGTGTGTGTGTGTGTGCGTAGTGCAGTGTGTGTGTCAGTGTGTCAGTGTGTGTGTGTGTGTGTGCAGTGTGTGTGTGTGTGTGCAGTGTGTGTGCGTGTGTGTGTGCGTGTGTGTCAGTGTGTGTGTGTGTGTGTGTGTGTGTGCATGTGTGCAGTGTGTGTGTGTGTGTGTGTGTGTGTCTTTGTGTGTGTGTATATATGTGTGTCAGTCTGTCTGTCTTTCTGTCTGTCTATATATGTTGCAGCTAATTCTGAACAGATGGAGTTTTCAGTTTAACAATGACTTCCCTTCTTGTAAATATCTGAAGGAGCAAGACGTCTCACAAGTAGATGGGTGAGTGAGTGAGGGTTAGGGTGAGGGTGAGGGTGAGGGTGATGGTTAGGGTTAGGGTTAGGATTCTACTGGGGAGAGGTCTGGGCAGATTACAATACGGAGCCTGTTTGAAGAGTAGATGGTTATCTATTCAGAGATACAAGGGAGTGTGAGTGAGGGGTCTGTGAGAAAAGGAATACATACAATAAATACAATCCCCACACCTAGTCTTGCTGGAAAGAAGGAGGGGTGGAGGAGGGGGTCAAATGGTGTCATGCAATTTAGAGGAATTTCTTTAAGAAGCTCAGATAGACAGAGATTAAAAACTCAGCTTTCAGTCAACAACTCAGAGCAATCTGTTCTCTCCTCTCTCTTCTTTCTGCTCTCTCCTCTCCTCTCTCCTCTCTCATCTCCTCTCTCCTCTCTCTCCTCTCTCTCTCTCTCTCTCCTCTCTGCTCTCCGCTCTCCTTTCTCCTCTCTCATCTCCTCTATCCTCTCTCCACTCTTATCTACTCTCTCCTCTCCTCTCTCTCCTCTCTCCTCTCCTTTCCTCTCCTCTCCCTCTGTCCTCTCTCCTCTCTCTGTCCTCTCTCCTCTCTCCTCTTGTGATATCATCATTGATTACATGATGTTAAATAAAAGATCTAAATTATGTTGATATAGTTTTTTAAAAATTATGTCTCAATCCTAAATTCTAGGTGATGCAAAACTTTTGGCCAGAGCTGTACAGACATAAGGCTGTAAGGAAACAAAACGATTTATTTCTTTTGAGTTTCTCCGTTTGATGGAGTGACACCACAAGGATTGAAGAAGAATGGAACAAGTTTCCTTTATTGATCCCAATAATCAAAAGTTATGCACATATTGCTTAAACATTATCACTTAGACACAACAGTGTAGCACCTACAGCTACAGCCAAAAGCATCACCTCAATTTTAAGATTGAGACATAATTCAAAAACTATATGAACATCATTTTGATATTTTATTTAACATCATGTAATCAAAGAAGCTACAAGATTTCCATTACATGAGAGTAGATGTTAAAACTTCATGCTGATTTGAACTTGGCTCTCGCCAAGATAAGCACCAACTAAGACGTAGCTTCACAGTAAACTAATGTGATCCATATGTGTCTCCATCCATTTGCGCTTCCTTCCATATGATGATGTAGATATCCTTCTGTCTGGTGTTGATGGCTGAAGTGTAATGCTGGCTCCAGGGATCAGCTTATTTTGCCTCCCTAAGCATCAGCACACACAATGGCTGCGATGCTGGCTCCGGGGATCAACCATAGTGCGGTCTCCCCAGCACATCAGCATGACAACCGTCTGGACTGAGCTAAGTAGGGTACATCTCTGGGGTCTTCAAGTGGGCACCTTCCATCCTCAGTGTTTCGTTGACTAGCCCACGACACCTCAAGAGGGCTCGACGGTGATTCTGGCATCCCAGCATCACCCCCCTCCGTCCCACAACACAACAAAAAAGTCTGGAAGCCATAATAGTAGTCCAGTAGTATTTCATGTTAGATTTCAAAATATCAACTTTTTGTTCAGTTTTTCGTGAAGTATATGGAAAACTACAAAGTGGTGTGTAATTCAATATGTTGACATAACATTATTCAGCAGGTTTCATTCATTAAACTCCAGTGGTTTCACGACACCTTTGTAACACAGTCCATCGCAGTTATTTAAAACTAGAGGGAACTTTGCACTGTGTGTGTCGCTCACTTTACATTGCTGTCTTTTATTTAATTTGTTTTCAGGTTCAAACCAGAAGACTGACTCCCAGACTGAGAGGAAACGAGACAGAGAGAGGGGGGAGAGAGAGACACACGGAGTGGAGGAGAGAGAGAGAATAGAGAAAGGAAAGAGAGCTGGTTGTGTAACCTGTGATGTCGTTAAAGACGACAGTTTGAATTGAATTTGTATGAGATAGACTGAGAGTGTGGTATAGAGAGCCAGAGACAGAGGGAGAGAGAGCCAAGTGTTGGAGGGGAAAACAGAGGATTGAGAAAACATTTTCTCTCTCTCCTTTCCTCCCTCACTCACCCCGGAGAGAGAGAGAGAGAGAGACAGCCACCCAGACAGACAGCTAGATGTTTAGTTAGAGACAGACACACAGACAGAGACACACAGACACACACACAGCACCCCCCCCCTCCACCGGTGCCATGCAAGCCGGCTCACGCTCGCTGCTTTCTCTCTTGCTCACCTCGCTAGCCCTGGCCTGCTCCATCCTGGCCTTTTCTTCCAGTTACTGGTGTGAGGGGCAGCACAAGGTGGTGAAGCCGCCCTGCCTCTCCCCCATCAAGACAAAGAATTGCGGAGCCACTCAGAGCCAGCCCTCCACCGCACAGAGCATCACAGGGCAGAGCAGCGGCTCCTGTAAGCAGGGATTGTAAGAAGGGATTGTTGAAGCAGTGGTTGATATAAGCAGTGATTGTTTTAAGCAGTGATTTAAGCAGTGATTGTTGTAAACAGTGATTGTTTTAAGCAGTGATTGTTGTAAGCAGTGATTGTTTTAATCAGCTATACTTGTAAAAAGGCAATTGCTATAATTAGTGATTGTTATAAACAGTGATTGTTACAAGCAGTGGCTGATATAAACAGGGCTGTAAACAGTGATTGTTATAAGCAGTGATAGCTGTATCTGTTCCCTATAAGCAGTGATTGTTGTAGCTGTGGATGATATAAGCAGTGATTGCTGTATCTAATCCTCAACAGCATCCCTGACACCCACAGGCAGCGACAGCACCAGAGAGGGGGAGAAGGAGGTGGAGAAGGAGAGGGAGGTGGATGGAGAGAAGTATTTGAACCGCACAGAGTCCCAGCGCCGGCAGGAGCAGCTCCGACTGAGAGAGGTGCAGCAGCTCAACAACGCAGTGCAGTACATCTGGGAGACAGGAGAGGACAAATACACCTTCCGATACTTCCACACAGGCTTTTGGTATTCCTGTGAGAGACATCACGATGGTGAGAGAGAGGGGAGAGTCTCAGTGTGTCAGTGTATGTGTGTGTATGTATGTCAATGTGTACGTGTGTCAGTGTGAGTGTGTGTGTGTGTGTGTTGAATCTCAGTGTGTGTGTCTCAGTGTGTCTCTGTGCTGAATATCCTCTCTGGTGTTTGTTTGTGTTTCAGGTGAGAAGTGTCGCAGTTTCATTGATCTCACTCCAGCCTCAGAGCAGGGTAAGATATATTTAAACCATCTCCCTCCCCTCCTCTCTCCTCTCTCTCTCTCTTGGGGCCTTGTGTCTCTCTGTAATCTCTGAGTTCCTTTCTCTCCTCTCTCTAGGGATCCTGTGTCTCTCTGTAATCTCTGAGTTCCTCTCTCCTCTCTCTAGGGATCCTGTGTCTCTCTGTAATCTCAGAGTTCCTCTCTCCTCTCTCTCTCTAGGGGTCCTGTGTCTCTCTGTAATCTCTGAGTTTCTCTCTCCCCTCTCTCTAGGGGCCCTGTGTCTCTCTGTAATCTCTGAGTTTCTCTCTCCTATCTCTCTCTAGGGGTCCTGTGTCTCTCTGTAATCTCTGAGTTTCTCTCTCCTATCTCTCTCTAGGGGTCCTGTGTCTCTCTGTAATCTCTGAGTTTCTCTCTCCTCTCTCTCTAGGGATCCTGTGTCTCTCTGTAATCTCTGAATTCCTCTCTCCTCTCTCTAGGGGTCCTGTGTCTCTCTGTAATCTCTGAATTCCTCTCTCCTCTCTCTAGGGATCCTGTGCCTCTCTGTAATCTCTGAATTCCTCTCTCCTCTCTCTAGGGATCCTGTGCCTCTCTGTAATCTCTGAATTCCTCTCTCCTCTCTCTAGGGGTCCTGTGGCTGTCTGTAATCTCTGAGTTCCTGTATATCTCTCTCCTGTCGGTTGGTTTCTTCCTCATGAGTTTGGAGGTTCTCTGCTCCGGGAATCGGATGAGGAGACTCAAGATCAACGCCTTTGCTGCCATCTTCACTGTGCTGTCAGGTGAGCAGAGATAAAGCACCGTGGAATATAATTAGGGCTGCAACGAAGGGTACATTTTGACCTTCGAAGGTTCGGAACACGTTACCGAAGGAAGGTTCGAACCCTCGATGGTACTCATTTGCATAATTTACTGGTGACGTCACCATAGCTACTAGTTTATATTTTATTGAAAATCCTATTATTTTAACCCACAGAAATTGAATAAAACATTC
This sequence comes from Acipenser oxyrinchus oxyrinchus, assembly GCA_030684275.1. Lineage (NCBI taxonomy): Eukaryota > Metazoa > Chordata > Actinopteri > Acipenseriformes > Acipenseridae > Acipenser > Acipenser oxyrinchus. The sequence continues at coordinate 3,160,339 of CM060303.1, read as the reverse complement.
ACATGCATTTATGTTATATACGTTACATACGTTATATAGAACAGTAATCATGTTTTTATAATTTAAATAAAAATAAAAAATACATGTTGTTTTATTTACACGTAATTGATGCTGCTTGTGATATATACAGTAAGCTTGCATTGCAGCAGCACCAACTGCAGCGAACAAAGCTTTATTTAACATCACCGTTCCAAGCAGGTTAAATAATAATAATAATAATAATAATAATAATAATAATAATAATAATAATAATAATATTAGTTTACGCTTGTCAAGTGACCCCGGAGACAGGTTGTGCCCTCATGATACATCTACACTCGCTTGCACAGTTTGCATTCAATTTTTTTATTTTTGGTCGTCTGGGCATGTAACAAAAAAATCCCAAACAGCAGAGGGGTTTCAGGACATTTCTTTCAATACAGCTTATGCTGCTCAACGCATTGCAGTCGAGATGGCGAATGAAGAAATTAGAGGTTTGACTCTGGAGAACACGATCTGGAGCGGATGGTGCTCAGTTTAAATTAAAATGATTTGTGTTATCGTATAGTTTGTATGTTTCAAACATATTCTACCACAGCACTTCTCTTACACTGTGTTGTACACCAGGTATTCAGTACATATTTTACTGAAGCACTAGAACCTCTAGGTACCGCCCCAGTGCTTTGGATACTATACCGTGCTCCATACACGGCAGTGGCGCCATATAGAGTTGCTACCGCACGTATAACGATTTGGTACAATGGTAGTGGATTTAATACAACAACTTTAGTTATTAATATTGTTTATTTAGCAGACGCATTTATCCAAGGCGACTTACAGAGACTAGGTTGTGTGAACTATGCATCAGCTGCAGAGTCACTTACAACAACGTCTCACCCGAAAGACGGAGCACAAGGAGGTGAAGTGACTTGCTCAGGGTCACACAATGAGTCAGTGGCTGAGGTGGGATTTGAACCGGGAACCTCCTGGTTACAAGCCCTTTTCTTTAACCACTGGACCACACAGCCTCCGAGTTTAGTTTACGGAATATGCATTATACAAATCAAAAGATCGAATTATGCATGTGAGTGACATTTAATGCGTGATTTTATAGCATTCACACACTGTCAACCGGTTTCTGTTAACAGAAAAAAAACATACAGTGCGTGAATGCAACTTGATAAACCTCTGAAGGTTTAAAAAACTACCTTTGAATTCCTGGCTAGTGAACGAACCTTCGAACCTTCCAACACAGCCCTAAATACAATACAATACAATACAATACAATACAATACACTACAATACAATACACTACAATACAATACACTACACTACAATACAATACAATACCATACAATACAATACAATACACTACAATACAATACACTACACTACACTACACTACACTACAATGTAGCAGCCGCTGATTGTAAAGGCAGCTGCATTCGTTTACCAAGGGGTCATGCGTGACAGCATATAAGGGGGACGGAGAATCGTAATCAGCCCCTTCACTTTGGTTACGGGAACATAACCCGGAAGGACCCGTGCAGCATTTTATAAAATATCGTGCGTGTTTGTTTGTCTTGTCTATAATTGTACTTGTGTTTATAGATAGCTAACACGTTCCGGAGCTGTCACTAAGGGCCAGCATAAAAACCCGGAACAGCACTGCACTATTTGTCACTCATTAAACTGTATCACCCACCACGAGCACTACAGCACGCACCCAGGACTGGTGACCGTGGTTGTATATTGGGGGAGGGATGCCTGTGTTTCTTGTTTAAGGCTGCAACCCGTTGTTATTTAACCCTGTGTATTACACATTGCTGTGTATTATTGGGGATCATTGTTTTGGTCACCAGACCTGGAGTGTAAAAATAAAATCCCTCTTTTTCCATACCGGATTGCAATCACTGTCTGTGTTATTCCTGCACTGCATCACCTCTGCACCTGTTCACAATCAACCACTTTGCCACAGTCCCTCGCGGTGATGTTTGCGCGGTCTTGGGTTTGCGGTGATGTTGTGATACACAATAATATAACACCACACAATACTGTACAATATAATAATACAATACAATGCAATACTGTACAATATAATAATACAATACAATGTAATACTGTACACAATACTGTACAATATAATAATACAATACAATGTAATACTGCACGCAATATTGTACAGTATAATATAATACCACACAATACTGTACAATATAATAATACAATACAATGCAATACTGTACACAATACTGTACAATATAATAATACAATACAATGTAATACTGCACGCAATATTGTACAGTATAATATAATACCACACAATAATGTACAATATAATAATACAATACAATGCAATACTGCACACAATATTGTACACTATAATATAACACCATACAATACTGTAAACAATACTGTACAATATAATAATACAACACAATACAATACTGTACACAATACTGTACAATATAATAATACAATACAATACTGTACACCACACCACACCACACAACAACCTCACAGCATCTACACAACACACCAACACACCACTGCACAAGACGACCAACCACATCACACCTCTCTCCTCTCCCTCAGGGCTGCTGGGGATGGTGGCTCACATGATGTTCATGACGGTGTTTCAGATGACCGTGAGTCTCGGACCCAAAGACTGGCGCCCACAGAGCTGGGACTACGGCTGGTCCTTCACGTGAGCAGAGCATCTCACTGCTGTTATAACCCTGATCCTAGAACCCTCATAGTGTCTCACTGCTGTTATAAGAGTTTCTATAACCCTCATAGTGTCTCATTGCTGTTATAAGAGTTTCTATAACCCTCATAGTGTCTCACTGCTGTTATAACCCTGATCCTAGAACCCTCATAGTGTCTCACTGCTGTTATAAGAGTTTCTATAACCCTCATAGTGTCTCATTGCTGTTATAAGAGTTTCTATAACCCTCATAGTGTCTCATTGCTGTTATAAGAGTTTCTATAACCCTCATAGTGTCTCACTGCTGTTATAAGAGTTTCTATAACCTTCATAGTGTCTCATTGCTGTTATAAGAGTTTCTATAACCCTCATAGTGTCTCATTGCTGTTATAAGAGTTTCTATAACCCTCATAGTGTCTCACTGCTGTTATAAGAGTTTCTATAACCCTCATAGTGTCTCATTGCTGTTATAAGAGTTTCTATAACCCTCATAGTGTCTCACTGCTGTTATAACCCTGATCCTATAATCCTCATAGTGTCTCATTGCTGTTATAAGAGTTTCTATAACCCTCATAGTATCTCACTGCTGTTATAACCCTGATCCTATAATCCTCATAGTGTCTCATTGCTGTTATGAGTTTCTATAACCCTCATAGTGTCTCATTGCTGTTATGAGTTTCTATAACCCTCATAGTGTCTCATTGCTGTTATGAGTTTCTATAATCCTCATAGCGTCTCACTGCTGTTATAAGAGTTTCTATAACCCTCATAGTGTCTCATTGCTGTTATAAGAGTTTCTATAACCCTCATAGTGTCTCATTGCTGTTATAAGAGTTTCTATAACCCTCATAGTGTCTCACTGCTGTTATAAGAGTTTCTATAACCCTCATAGTGTCTCACTGCTGTTATAAGAGTTTCTATAATCCTCATAGTGTCTCACTGCTGTTATAACCCTGATCCTATAATCCTCATAGTGTCTCATTGCTGTTATAAGAGTTTCTATAACCCTCATAGTGTCTCACTGCTGTTATAACCCTGATTCTATAATCCTCATAGTGTCTCATTGCTGTTATGAGTTTCTATAATCCTCATAGTGTCTCATTGCTGTTATGAGTTTCTATAATCCTCATAGTGTCTCATTGCTGTTATAAGAGTTTCTATAACCCTCATAGTGTCTCACTGCTGTTAAAAGAGTTTCTATAACCCTCATAGTGTCTCACTGCTGTTATAACTCTGATCCTACAATCCTCATAGTGTCTCATTGCTGTTATAAGAGTTTCTATAACCCTCATAGTGTCTCACTGCTGTTATAAGAGTTTCTATAACCCTCATAGTGTCTCACTGCTGTTATAAGAGTTTCTATAATCCTCATAGTGTCTCATTGCTGTTATAACCCTGATCCTGTAATCCTCATAGTGTCTCACTGCTGTTATAAGAGTTTCTATAACCCTCATAGTGTCTCATTGCTGTTATAAGAGTTTCTATAACCCTCATAGTGTCTCACTGCTGCTATAAGAGTTTCTATAACCCTCATAGTGTCTCATTGCTGTTATAAGAGTTTCTATAACCCTCATAGTGTCTCATTGCTGTTATAAGAGTTTCTATAACCCTCATAGTGTCTCACTGCTGTTATAACCCTGATCCTATAATCCTCATAGTGTCTCATTGCTGTTATAAGAGTTTCTATAACCTTCATAGTGTCTCATTGCTGTTATGAGTTTCTATAATCCTCATAGTGTCTCATTGCTGTTATAAGAGTTTCTATAACCCTCATAGTGTCTCATTGCTGTTATAAGAGTTTCTATAACCCTCATGGTGTCTCATTGCTGTTATAAGAGTTTCTTTAACCCTCATAATGTCTCACTGCTGTTATGAGTTTCTATAATCCTCATAGTGTCTCACTGCTATTATGAGTTTCTATACTCCTCATAGTGTCTCATTGCTGTTATGAGTTTCTATAATCCTCATAGTGTCTCACTGCTGTTATAACCCTGATCCTATAATCCTCATAGTGTCTCATTGCTGTTATAAGAGTTTCTATAACCCTCATAGTGTCTCACTGCTGTTATAAGAGTTTCTTTAACCCTCATAGTGTCTCACTGCTGTTGTAATCTCTCCTCTCTCCTCTCTCCCCTCTCTCTCTTCTCTCCTCTCCCCTCTCTCCTCTCTCCTCTGCCCTCTCTCTCCAGTCTGGCCTGGCTCTCGTTCAGTTGCTGTATGGCCGCTGCCTGCCTCACTCTCAACTCCTACACCAAAACCCGGCTGGAACTGCGATGCAGGCAGAGGCTGCAATTGGACGAGGGGAGGGGAAGCCATGCCCCCTCCTACGATGATGTCATGCTGGGGGCGGGGCACGACCGGCTCTTTTCAATCAGCACTCTCCTGGAGCTCGGTGACAGAGGCGACTACGACGACCATGACGACCACAGAGCGGGCCACGCCCCCCAACAACGCGTCACAGAGTGGGCGGGGCCTCACATAGACCCGCCCCCTGTGTTCATGGACCTGGAGTGTGAGGAGTGTGAGAGAGAGATAGAGGAGGAGAGGATGGATCAGAGTAAGGAGGAGAGAAGAGATGAGTTCTGCTGAGAGAGGATGGGAGGGGAGAGGAGAGAGGAGAGAGTTAATGTTCAAAAGAAAATTCTGGAATTTTAGGGATGCTTTTGAAAATTGGGAAAGTGGACAAAACAAAAGGCTGATGAACACCTTGGGGGAAATGAACGTCCAACTTTTTAAGAACAAAATGGACACGATTGTTCCCTCGAAGACACGTGTGTGCAGACATTTGACACCTACAGAAAGGAGCTCCACTCGGCAGGTGCAAGACTAGCTGAACGCAGCCGAGATACGTCTTTATAATTCAACGCAGCTCCAGAGATCACATTTTAAAAGATATGTCTTTATAATTCAACACGGCTCCAGAGATCACATTTTAAAAGATATGTCTTTATAATTCAACACGGCTCCAGAGATCACATTTTAAAAGATATGTCTTTATAATTCAACACGGCTCCAGAGATCACATTTTAAAAGATATGTGTTTATAATTCAACACAGCTCCAGAGATCACATTTTAAAAGATATGTCTTTATAATTCAACACGGCTCCAGAGATCACATTTTAAAAGATATGTCTTTATAATTCAACACGGCTCCAGAGATCACATTTTAAAAGATATGTCTTTATAATTCAACACGGCTCCAGAGATCACATTTTAAAAGATATGTCTTTATAATTCAACACGGCTCCAGAGATCACATTTTAAAAGATATGTCTTTATAATTCAACACGGCTCCAGAGATCACATTTTAAAAGATATGTCTTTATAATTCAACACGGCTCCAGAGATCACATTTTAAAAGATATGTCTTTATAATTCAACACGGCTCCAGAGATCACATTTTAAAAGATATGTCTTTATAATTCAACACGGCTCCAGAGATCACATTTTAAAAGATATGTCTTTATAATTCAACACGGCTCCAGAGATCACATTTTAAAAGATATGTCTTTATAATTCAACACGGCTCCAGAGATCACATTTTAAAAGATATGTCTTTATAATTCAACACGGCTCCAGAGATCACATTTTAAAAGATATGTCTTTATAATTCAACACGGCTCCAGAGATCACATTTTAAAAGATATGTCTTTATAATTCAACACGGCTCCAGAGATCACATTTTAAAAGATATGTCTTTATAATTCAACACAGCTCCAGAGATCACATTTTAAAAGATATGTCTTTATAATTCAACACGGCTCCAGAGATCACATTTTAAAAGATATGTCTTTATAATTCAACACAGCTCCAGAGATCACATTTTAAAAGATATGTCTTTATAATTCAACACGGCTCCAGAGATCACATTTTAAAAGATATGTCTTTATAATTCAACACGGCTCCAGAGATCACATTTTAAAAGATATGTCTTTATAATTCAACACGGCTCCAGAGATCACATTTTAAAAGATATGTCTTTATAATTCAACACGGCTCCAGAGATCACATTTTAAAAGATATGTCTTTATAATTCAACACGGCTCCAGAGATCACATTTTAAAAGATATGTCTTTATAATTCAACACGGCTCCAGAGATCACATTTTAAAAGATATGTCTTTATAATTCAACACAGCTCCAGAGATCACATTTTAAAAGATATGTCTTTATAATTCAACACGGCTCCAGAGATCACATTTTAAAAGATATGTCTTTATAATTCAACACGGCTCCAGAGATCACATTTTAAAAGATATGTCTTTATAATTCAACACAGCTCCAGAGATCACATTTTAAAAGATATGTCTTTATAATTCAACACAGCTCCAGAGATCACATTTTAAAAGATATGTCTTTATAATTCAACACGGCTCCAGAGATCACATTTTAAAAGATATGTCTTTATAATTCAACACAGCTCCAGAGATCACATTTTAAAAGATATGTCTTTATAATTCAACACAGCTCCAGAGATCACATTTTAAAAGATATGTCTTTATAATTCAACACGGCTCCAGAGATCACATTTTAAAAGATATGTCTTTATAATTCAACACAGCTCCAGAGATCACATTTTAAAAGATATGTCTTTATAATTCAACACAGCTCCAGAGATCACATTTTAAAAGATATGTCTTTATAATTCAACACGGCTCCAGAGATCACATTTTAAAAGATATGTCTTTATAATTCAACACAGCTCCAGAGATCACATTTTAAAAGATATGTCTTTATAATTCAACACAGCTCCAGAGATCACATTTTAAAAGATATGTCTTTATAATTCAACACAGCTCCAGAGATCACATTTTAAAAGATATGTCTTTATAATTCAACACAGCTCCAGAGATCACATTTTAAAAGATATGTCTTTATAATTCAACACAGCTCCAGAGATCACATTTTAAAAGATATGTCTTTATAATTCAACACAGCTCCAGAGATCACATTTTAAAAGATATGTCTTTATAATTCAACACAGCTCCAGAGATCACATTTTAAAAGATATGTCTTTATAATTCAACACAGCTCCAGAGATCACATTTTAAAAGATATGTCTTTATAATTCAACACAGCTCCAGAGATCACATTTTAAAAGATATGTCTTTATAATTCAACACAGCTCCAGAGATCACATTTTAAAAGATATGTCTTTATAATTCAACACAGCTCCAGAGATCACATTTTAAAAGATATGTCTTTATAATTCAACACAGCTCCAGAGATCACATTTTAAAAGATATGTCTTTATAATTCAACACAGCTCCAGAGATCACATTTTAAAAGATATGTCTTTATAATTCAACACAGCTCCAGAGATCACATTTTAAAAGATATGTCTTTATAATTCAACACAGCTCCAGAGATCACATTTTAAAAGATATGTCTTTATAATTCAACACAGCTCCAGAGATCACATTTTAAAAGATATGTCTTTATAATTCAACACAGCTCCAGAGATCACATTTTAAAAGATATGTCTTTATAATTCAACACAGCTCCAGAGATCACATTTTAAAAGATATGTCTTTATAATTCAACACAGCTCCAGAGATCACATTTTAAAAGATATGTCTTTATAATTCAACACAGCTCCAGAGATCACATTTTAAAAGATATGTCTTTATAATTCAACACAGCTCCAGAGATCACATTTTAAAAGATATGTCTTTATAATTCAACACAGCTCCAGAGATCACATTTTAAAAGATATGTCTTTATAATTCAACACAGCTCCAGAGATCACATTTTAAAAGATATGTCTTTATAATTCAACACAGCTCCAGAGATCACATTTTAAAAGATATGTCTTTATAATTCAACACAGCTCCAGAGATCACATTTTAAAAGATATGTCTTTATAATTCAACACAGCTCCAGAGATCACATTTTAAAAGATATGTCTTTATAATTCAACACAGCTCCAGAGATCACATTTTAAAAGATATGTCTTTATAATTCAACACAGCTCCAGAGATCACATTTTAAAAGATATGTCTTTATAATTCAACACAGCTCCAGAGATCACATTTTAAAAGATATGTCTTTATAATTCAACACAGCTCCAGAGATCACATTTTAAAAGATATGTCTTTATAATTCAACACAGCTCCAGAGATCACATTTTAAAAGATATGTCTTTATAATTCAACACAGCTCCAGAGATCACATTTTAAAAGATATGTCTTTATAATTCAACACAGCTCCAGAGATCACATTTTAAAAGATATGTCTTTATAATTCAACACAGCTCCAGAGATCACATTTTAAAAGATATGTCTTTATAATTCAACACAGCTCCAGAGATCACATTTTAAAAGATATGTCTTTATAATTCAACACAGCTCCAGAGATCACATTTTAAAAGATATGTCTTTATAATTCAACACAGCTCCAGAGATCACATTTTAAAAGATATGTCTTTATAATTCAACACAGCTCCAGAGATCACATTTTAAAAGATATGTCTTTATAATTCAACACAGCTCCAGAGATCACATTTTAAAAGATATGTCTTTATAATTCAACACAGCTCCAGAGATCACATTTTAAAAGATATGTCTTTATAATTCAACACAGCTCCAGAGATCACATTTTAAAAGATATGTCTTTATAATTCAACACAGCTCCAGAGATCACATTTTAAAAGATATGTCTTTATAATTCAACACAGCTCCAGAGATCACATTTTAAAAGATATGTCTTTATAATTCAACACAGCTCCAGAGATCACATTTTAAAAGATATGTCTTTATAATTCAACACAGCTCCAGAGATCACATTTTAAAAGATATGTCTTTATAATTCAACACAGCTCCAGAGATCACATTTTAAAAGATATGTCTTTATAATTCAACACAGCTCCAGAGATCACATTTTAAAAGATATGTCTTTATAATTCAACACAGCTCCAGAGATCACATTTTAAAAGATATGTCTTTATAATTCAACACAGCTCCAGAGATCACATTTTAAAAGATATGTCTTTATAATTCAACACAGCTCCAGAGATCACATTTTAAAAGATATGTCTTTATAATTCAACACAGCTCCAGAGATCACATTTTAAAAGATATGTCTTTATAATTCAACACAGCTCCAGAGATCACATTTTAAAAGATATGTCTTTATAATTCAACACAGCTCCAGAGATCACATTTTAAAAGATATGTCTTTATAATTCAACACAGCTCCAGAGATCACATTTTAAAAGATATGTCTTTATAATTCAACACAGCTCCAGAGATCACATTTTAAAAGATATGTCTTTATAATTCAACACAGCTCCAGAGATCACATTTTAAAAGATATGTCTTTATAATTCAACACAGCTCCAGAGATCACATTTTAAAAGATATGTCTTTATAATTCAACACAGCTCCAGAGATCACATTTTAAAAGATATGTCTTTATAATTCAACGCAGCTCCAGAGATCACATTTTAAAAGATATGTCTTTATAATTCAACACAGCTCCAGAGATCACATTTTAAAAGATATGTCTTTATAATTCAACACAGCTCCAGAGATCACATTTTAAAAGATATGTCTTTATAATTCAACACAGCTCCAGAGATCACATTTTAAAAGATATGTCTTTATAATTCAACACAGCTCCAGAGATCACATTTTAAAAGATATGTCTTTATAATTCAACACAGCTCCAGAGATCACATTTTAAAAGATATGTCTTTATAATTCAACACAGCTCCAGAGATCACATTTTAAAAGATATGTCTTTATAATTCAACACAGCTCCAGAGATCACATTTTAAAAGATATGTCTTTATAATTCAACACAGCTCCAGAGATCACATTTTAAAAGATATGTCTTTATAATTCAACACAGCTCCAGAGATCACATTTTAAAAGATATGTCTTTATAATTCAACACAGCTCCAGAGATCACATTTTAAAAGATATGTCTTTATAATTCAACACAGCTCCAGAGATCACATTTTAAAAGATATGTCTTTATAATTCAACACAGCTCCAGAGATCACATTTTAAAAGATATGTCTTTATAATTCAACACAGCTCCAGAGATCACATTTTAAAAGATATGTCTTTATAATTCAACACAGCTCCAGAGATCACATTTTAAAAGATATGTCTTTATAATTCAACACAGCTCCAGAGATCACATTTTAAAAGATATGTCTTTATAATTCAACACAGCTCCAGAGATCACATTTTAAAAGATATGTCTTTATAATTCAACACAGCTCCAGAGATCACATTTTAAAAGATATGTCTTTATAATTCAACACAGCTCCAGAGATCACATTTTAAAAGATATGTCTTTATAATTCAACACAGCTCCAGAGATCACATTTTAAAAGATATGTCTTTATAATTCAACACAGCTCCAGAGATCACATTTTAAAAGATATGTCTTTATAATTCAACACAGCTCCAGAGATCACATTTTAAAAGATATGTCTTTATAATTCAACACAGCTCCAGAGATCACATTTTAAAAGATATGTCTTTATAATTCAACACAGCTCCAGAGATCACATTTTAAAAGATATGTCTTTATAATTCAACACAGCTCCAGAGATCACATTTTAAAAGATATGTCTTTATAATTCAACACAGCTCCAGAGATCACATTTTAAAAGATATGTCTTTATAATTCAACACAGCTCCAGAGATCACATTTTAAAAGATATGTCTTTATAATTCAACACAGCTCCAGAGATCACATTTTAAAAGATATGTCTTTATAATTCAACACAGCTCCAGAGATCACATTTTAAAAGATATGTCTTTATAATTCAACACAGCTCCAGAGATCACATTTTAAAAGATATGTCTTTATAATTCAACACAGCTCCAGAGATCACATTTTAAAAGATATGTCTTTATAATTCAACACAGCTCCAGAGATCACATTTTAAAAGATATGTCTTTATAATTCAACACAGCTCCAGAGATCACATTTTAAAAGATATGTCTTTATAATTCAACACAGCTCCAGAGATCACATTTTAAAAGATATGTCTTTATAATTCAACACAGCTCCAGAGATCACATTTTAAAAGATATGTCTTTATAATTCAACACAGCTCCAGAGATCACATTTTAAAAGATATGTCTTTATAATTCAACACAGCTCCAGAGATCACATTTTAAAAGATATGTCTTTATAATTCAACACAGCTCCAGAGATCACATTTTAAAAGATATGTCTTTATAATTCAACACAGCTCCAGAGATCACATTTTAAAAGATATGTCTTTATAATTCAACACGGCTCCAGAGATCACATTTTAAAAGATATGTCTTTATAATTCAACACAGCTCCAGAGATCACATTTTAAAAGATATGTCTTTATAATTCAACACAGCTCCAGAGATCACATTTTAAAAGATATGTCTTTATAATTCAACACAGCTCCAGAGATCACATTTTAAAAGATATGTCTTTATAATTCAACACAGCTCCAGAGATCACATTTTAAAAGATATGTCTTTATAATTCAACACAGCTCCAGAGATCACATTTTAAAAGATATGTCTTTATAATTCAACACAGCTCCAGAGATCACATTTTAAAAGATATGTCTTTATAATTCAACACAGCTCCAGAGATCACATTTTAAAAGATATGTCTTTATAATTCAACACAGCTCCAGAGATCACATTTTAAAAGATATGTCTTTATAATTCAACACAGCTCCAGAGATCACATTTTAAAAGATATGTCTTTATAATTCAACACAGCTCCAGAGATCACATTTTAAAAGATATGTCTTTATAATTCAACACAGCTCCAGAGATCACATTTTAAAAGATATGTCTTTATAATTCAACACAGCTCCAGAGATCACATTTTAAAAGATATGTCTTTATAATTCAACACAGCTCCAGAGATCACATTTTAAAAGATATGTCTTTATAATTCAACACAGCTCCAGAGATCACATTTTAAAAGATATGTCTTTATAATTCAACACAGCTCCAGAGATCACATTTTAAAAGATATGTCTTTATAATTCAACACAGCTCCAGAGATCACATTTTAAAAGATATGTCTTTATAATTCAACACAGCTCCAGAGATCACATTTTAAAAGATATGTCTTTATAATTCAACACAGCTCCAGAGATCACATTTTAAAAGATATGTCTTTATAATTCAACACAGCTCCAGAGATCACATTTTAAAAGATATGTCTTTATAATTCAACACAGCTCCAGAGATCACATTTTAAAAGATATGTCTTTATAATTCAACACAGCTCCAGAGATCACATTTTAAAAGATATGTCTTTATAATTCAACACAGCTCCAGAGATCACATTTTAAAAGATATGTCTTTATAATTCAACACAGCTCCAGAGATCACATTTTAAAAGATATGTCTTTATAATTCAACACAGCTCCAGAGATCACATTTTAAAAGATATGTCTTTATAATTCAACACAGCTCCAGAGATCACATTTTAAAAGATATGTCTTTATAATTCAACACAGCTCCAGAGATCACATTTTAAAAGATATGTCTTTATAATTCAACACAGCTCCAGAGATCACATTTTAAAAGATATGTCTTTATAATTCAACACAGCTCCAGAGATCACATTTTAAAAGATATGTCTTTATAATTCAACACAGCTCCAGAGATCACATTTTAAAAGATATGTCTTTATAATTCAACACAGCTCCAGAGATCACATTTTAAAAGATATGTCTTTATAATTCAACACAGCTCCAGAGATCACATTTTAAAAGATATGTCTTTATAATTCAACACAGCTCCAGAGATCACATTTTAAAAGATATGTCTTTATAATTCAACACAGCTCCAGAGATCACATTTTAAAAGATATGTCTTTATAATTCAACACAGCTCCAGAGATCACATTTTAAAAGATATGTCTTTATAATTCAACACAGCTCCAGAGATCACATTTTAAAAGATATGTCTTTATAATTCAACACAGCTCCAGAGATCACATTTTAAAAGATATGTCTTTATAATTCAACACAGCTCCAGAGATCACATTTTAAAAGATATGTCTTTATAATTCAACACAGCTCCAGAGATCACATTTTAAAAGATATGTCTTTATAATTCAACACAGCTCCAGAGATCACATTTTAAAAGATATGTCTTTATAATTCAACACAGCTCCAGAGATCACATTTTAAAAGATATGTCTTTATAATTCAACACAGCTCCAGAGATCACATTTTAAAAGATATGTCTTTATAATTCAACACAGCTCCAGAGATCACATTTTAAAAGATATGTCTTTATAATTCAACACAGCTCCAGAGATCACATTTTAAAAGATATGTCTTTATAATTCAACACAGCTCCAGAGATCACATTTTAAAAGATATGTCTTTATAATTCAACACAGCTCCAGAGATCACATTTTAAAAGATATGTCTTTATAATTCAACACAGCTCCAGAGATCACATTTTAAAAGATATGTCTTTATAATTCAACACAGCTCCAGAGATCACATTTTAAAAGATATGTCTTTATAATTCAACACAGCTCCAGAGATCACATTTTAAAAGATATGTCTTTATAATTCAACACAGCTCCAGAGATCACATTTTAAAAGATATGTCTTTATAATTCAACACAGCTCCAGAGATCACATTTTAAAAGATATGTCTTTATAATTCAACACAGCTCCAGAGATCACATTTTAAAAGATATGTCTTTATAATTCAACACAGCTCCAGAGATCACATTTTAAAAGATATGTCTTTATAATTCAACACAGCTCCAGAGATCACATTTTAAAAGATATGTCTTTATAATTCAACACAGCTCCAGAGATCACATTTTAAAAGATATGTCTTTATAATTCAACACAGCTCCAGAGATCACATTTTAAAAGATATGTCTTTATAATTCAACACAGCTCCAGAGATCACATTTTAAAAGATATGTCTTTATAATTCAACACAGCTCCAGAGATCACATTTTAAAAGATATGTCTTTATAATTCAACACAGCTCCAGAGATCACATTTTAAAAGATATGTCTTTATAATTCAACACAGCTCCAGAGATCACATTTTAAAAGATATGTCTTTATAATTCAACACAGCTCCAGAGATCACATTTTAAAAGATATGTCTTTATAATTCAACACAGCTCCAGAGATCACATTTTAAAAGATATGTCTTTATAATTCAACACAGCTCCAGAGATCACATTTTAAAAGATATGTCTTTATAATTCAACACAGCTCCAGAGATCACATTTTAAAAGATATGTCTTTATAATTCAACACAGCTCCAGAGATCACATTTTAAAAGATATGTCTTTATAATTCAACACAGCTCCAGAGATCACATTTTAAAAGATATGTCTTTATAATTCAACACAGCTCCAGAGATCACATTTTAAAAGATATGTCTTTATAATTCAACACAGCTCCAGAGATCACATTTTAAAAGATATGTCTTTATAATTCAACACAGCTCCAGAGATCACATTTTAAAAGATATGTCTTTATAATTCAACACAGCTCCAGAGATCACATTTTAAAAGATATGTCTTTATAATTCAACACAGCTCCAGAGATCACATTTTAAAAGATATGTCTTTATAATTCAACACAGCTCCAGAGATCACATTTTAAAAGATATGTCTTTATAATTCAACACAGCTCCAGAGATCACATTTTAAAAGATATGTCTTTATAATTCAACACAGCTCCAGAGATCACATTTTAAAAGATATGTCTTTATAATTCAACACAGCTCCAGAGATCACATTTTAAAAGATATGTCTTTATAATTCAACACAGCTCCAGAGATCACATTTTAAAAGATATGTCTTTATAATTCAACACAGCTCCAGAGATCACATTTTAAAAGATATGTCTTTATAATTCAACACAGCTCCAGAGATCACATTTTAAAAGATATGTCTTTATAATTCAACACAGCTCCAGAGATCACATTTTAAAAGATATGTCTTTATAATTCAACACAGCTCCAGAGATCACATTTTAAAAGATATGTCTTTATAATTCAACACAGCTCCAGAGATCACATTTTAAAAGATATGTCTTTATAATTCAACACAGCTCCAGAGATCACATTTTAAAAGATATGTCTTTATAATTCAACACAGCTCCAGAGATCACATTTTAAAAGATATGTCTTTATAATTCAACACAGCTCCAGAGATCACATTTTAAAAGATATGTCTTTATAATTCAACACAGCTCCAGAGATCACATTTTAAAAGATATGTCTTTATAATTCAACGCAGCTCCAGAGATCACATTTTAAAAGATATGTCTTTATAATTCAACACAGCTCCAGAGATCACATTTTAAAAGATATGTCTTTATAATTCAACACAGCTCCAGAGATCACATTTTAAAAGATATGTCTTTATAATTCAACACAGCTCCAGAGATCACATTTTAAAAGATATGTCTTTATAATTCAACACAGCTCCAGAGATCACATTTTAAAAGATATGTCTTTATAATTCAACACAGCTCCAGAGATCACATTTTAAAAGATATGTCTTTATAATTCAACACAGCTCCAGAGATCACATTTTAAAAGATATGTCTTTATAATTCAACACAGCTCCAGAGATCACATTTTAAAAGATATGTCTTTATAATTCAACACAGCTCCAGAGATCACATTTTAAAAGATATGTCTTTATAATTCAACACAGCTCCAGAGATCACATTTTAAAAGATATGTCTTTATAATTCAACACAGCTCCAGAGATCACATTTTAAAAGATATGTCTTTATAATTCAACACAGCTCCAGAGATCACATTTTAAAAGATATGTCTTTATAATTCAACACAGCTCCAGAGATCACATTTTAAAAGATATGTCTTTATAATTCAACGCAGCTCCAGAGATCACATTTTAAAAGATATGTCTTTATAATTCAACACAGCTCCAGAGATCACATTTTAAAAGATATGTCTTTATAATTCAACACAGCTCCAGAGATCACATTTTAAAAGATATGTCTTTATAATTCAACACAGCTCCAGAGATCACATTTTAAAAGATATGTCTTTATAATTCAACACAGCTCCAGAGATCACATTTTAAAAGATATGTCTTTATAATTCAACACAGCTCCAGAGATCACATTTTAAAAGATATGTCTTTATAATTCAACACAGCTCCAGAGATCACATTTTAAAAGATATGTCTTTATAATTCAACACAGCTCCAGAGATCACATTTTAAAAGATATGTCTTTATAATTCAACACAGCTCCAGAGATCACATTTTAAAAGATATGTCTTTATAATTCAACACAGCTCCAGAGATCACATTTTAAAAGATATGTCTTTATAATTCAACACAGCTCCAGAGATCACATTTTAAAAGATATGTCTTTATAATTCAACACAGCTCCAGAGATCACATTTTAAAAGATATGTCTTTATAATTCAACACAGCTCCAGAGATCACATTTTAAAAGATATGTCTTTATAATTCAACACAGCTCCAGAGATCACATTTTAAAAGATATGTCTTTATAATTCAACACAGCTCCAGAGATCACATTTTAAAAGATATGTCTTTATAATTCAACGCAGCTCCAGAGATCACATTTTAAAAGATATGTCTTTATAATTCAACACAGCTCCAGAGATCACATTTTAAAAGATATGTCTTTATAATTCAACACAGCTCCAGAGATCACATTTTAAAAGATATGTCTTTATAATTCAACACAGCTCCAGAGATCACATTTTAAAAGATATGTCTTTATAATTCAACACAGCTCCAGAGATCACATTTTAAAAGATATGTCTTTATAATTCAACACAGCTCCAGAGATCACATTTTAAAAGATATGTCTTTATAATTCAACGCAGCTCCAGAGATCACATTTTAAAAGATATGTCTTTATAATTCAACACAGCTCCAGAGATCACATTTTAAAAGATATGTCTTTATAATTCAACACAGCTCCAGAGATCACATTTTAAAAGATATGTCTTTATAATTCAACACAGCTCCAGAGATCACATTTTAAAAGATATGTCTTTATAATTCAACACAGCTCCAGAGATCACATTTTAAAAGATATGTCTTTATAATTCAACACAGCTCCAGAGATCACATTTTAAAAGATATGTCTTTATAATTCAACACAGCTCCAGAGATCACATTTTAAAAGATATGTCTTTATAATTCAACACAGCTCCAGAGATCACATTTTAAAAGATATGTCTTTATAATTCAACACAGCTCCAGAGATCACATTTTAAAAGATATGTCTTTATAATTCAACGCAGCTCCAGAGATCACATTTTAAAAGATATGTCTTTATAATTCAACGCAGCTCCAGAGATCACATTTTAAAAGATATGTCTTTATAATTCAACACAGCTCCAGAGATCACATTTTAAAAGATATGTCTTTATAATTCAACACAGCTCCAGAGATCACATTTTAAAAGATATGTCTTTATAATTCAACACAGCTCCAGAGATCACATTTTAAAAGATATGTCTTTATAATTCAACACAGCTCCAGAGATCACATTTTAAAAGATATGTCTTTATAATTCAACACAGCTCCAGAGATCACATTTTAAAAGATATGTCTTTATAATTCAACACAGCTCCAGAGATCACATTTTAAAAGATATGTCTTTATAATTCAACACAGCTCCAGAGATCACATTTTAAAAGATATGTCTTTATAATTCAACACAGCTCCAGAGATCACATTTTAAAAGATATGTCTTTATAATTCAACACAGCTCCAGAGATCACATTTTAAAAGATATGTCTTTATAATTCAACACGGCTCCAGAGATCACATTTTAAAAGATATGTCTTTATAATTCAACACAGCTCCAGAGATCACATTTTAAAAGATATGTCTTTATAATTCAACGCAGCTCCAGAGATCACATTTTAAAAGATATGTCTTTATAATTCAACACAGCTCCAGAGATCACATTTTAAAAGATATGTCTTTATAATTCAACACAGCTCCAGAGATCACATTTTAAAAGATATGTCTTTATAATTCAACACAGCTCCAGAGATCACATTTTAAAAGATATGTCTTTATAATTCAACACAGCTCCAGAGATCACATTTTAAAAGATATGTCTTTATAATTCAACACAGCTCCAGAGATCACATTTTAAAAGATATGTCTTTATAATTCAACGCAGCTCCAGAGATCACATTTTAAAAGATATGTCTTTATAATTCAACACAGCTCCAGAGATCACATTTTAAAAGATATGTCTTTATAATTCAACACAGCTCCAGAGATCACATTTTAAAAGATATGTCTTTATAATTCAACACAGCTCCAGAGATCACATTTTAAAAGATATGTCTTTATAATTCAACACGGCTCCAGAGATCACATTTTAAAAGATATGTCTTTATAATTCAACGCGGCTCCAGAGATCACATTTTAAAAGATATGTCTTTATAATTCAACACGGCTCCAGAGATCACATTTTAAAAGATATGTCTTTATAATTCAACACAGCTCCAGAGATCACATTTTAAAAGATATGTGTTTATAATTCAACACAGCTCCAGAGATCACATTTTAAAAGATATGTCTTTATAATTCAACACAGCTCCAGAGATCACATTTTAAAAGATATGTCTTTATAATTCAACACAGCTCCAGAGATCACATTTTAAAAGATATGTGTTTATAATTCAACGCAGCTCCAGAGATCACATTTTAAAAGATATGTCTTTATAATTCAACACAGCTCCAGAGATCACATTTTAAAAGATATGTCTTTATAATTCAACGCAGCTCCAGAGATCACATTTTAAAAGATATGTGTTTATAATTCAACACAGCTCCAGAGATCACATTTTAAAAGATATGTCTTTATAATTCAACGCAGCTCCAGAGATCACATTTTAAAAGATATGTCTTTATAATTCAACACAGCTCCAGAGATCACATTTTAAAAGATATGTCTTTATAATTCAACACAGCTCCAGAGATCACATTTTAAAAGATATGTCTTTATAATTCAACACGGCTCCAGAGATCACATTTTAAAAGATATGTCTTTATAATTCAACACGGCTCCAGAGATCACATTTTAAAAGATATGTCTTTATAATTCAACACAGCTCCAGAGATCACATTTTAAAAGATATGTCTTTATAATTCAACACAGCTCCAGAGATCACATTTTAAAAGATATGTCTTTATAATTCAACACAGCTCCAGAGATCACATTTTAAAAGATATGTCTTTATAATTCAACACAGCTCCAGAGATCACATTTTAAAAGATATGTCTTTATAATTCAACACAGCTCCAGAGATCACATTTTAAAAGATATGTCTTTATAATTCAACACAGCTCCAGAGATCACATTTTAAAAGATATGTCTTTATAATTCAACACAGCTCCAGAGATCACATTTTAAAAGATATGTCTTTATAATTCAACACAGCTCCAGAGATCACATTTTAAAAGATATGTCTTTATAATTCAACACAGCTCCAGAGATCACATTTTAAAAGATATGTCTTTATAATTCAACACAGCTCCAGAGATCACATTTTAAAAGATATGTCTTTATAATTCAACACGGCTCCAGAGATCACATTTTAAAAGATATGTCTTTATAATTCAACGCAGCTCCAGAGATCACATTTTAAAAGATATGTCTTTATAATTCAACGCAGCTCCAGAGATCACATTTTAAAAGATATGTCTTTATAATTCAACGCAGCTCCAGAGATCACATTTTAAAAGATATGTCTTTATAATTCAACGCAGCTCCAGAGATCACATTTTAAAAGATATGTCTTTATAATTCAACGCAGCTCCAGAGATCACATTTTAAAAGATATGTCTTTATAATTCAACGCGGCTCCAGAGATCACATTTTAAAAGATATGTCTTTATAATTCAACGCAGCTCCAGAGATCACATTTTAAAAGATATGTCTTTATAATTCAACACGGCTCCAGAGATCACATTTTAAAAGATATGTCTTTATAATTCAACGCAGCTCCAGAGATCACATTTTAAAAGATATGTCTTTATAATTCAACGCAGCTCCAGAGATCACATTTTAAAAGATATGTCTTTATAATTCAACGCAGCTCCAGAGATCACATTTTAAAAGATATGTGTTTATAATTCAACACAGCTCCAGAGATCACATTTTAAAAGATATGTCTTTATAATTCAACACAGCTCCAGAGATCACATTTTAAAAGATATGTCTTTATAATTCAACGCAGCTCCAGAGATCACATTTTAAAAGATATGTCTTTATAATTCAACACAGCTCCAGAGATCACATTTTAAAAGATATGTCTTTATAATTCAACGCAGCTCCAGAGATCACATTTTAAAAGATATGTCTTTATAATTCAACACAGCTCCAGAGATCACATTTTAAAAGATATGTCTTTATAATTCAACACAGCTCCAGAGATCACATTTTAAAAGATATGTCTTTATAATTCAACACAGCTCCAGAGATCACATTTTAAAAGATATGTCTTTATAATTCAACGCAGCTCCAGAGATCACATTTTAAAAGATATGTCTTTATAATTCAACACAGCTCCAGAGATCACATTTTAAAAGATATGTCTTTATAATTCAACACAGCTCCAGAGATCACATTTTAAAAGATATGTCTTTATAATTCAACGCAGCTCCAGAGATCACATTTTAAAAGATATGTCTTTATAATTCAACGCAGCTCCAGAGATCACATTTTAAAAGATATGTCTTTATAATTCAACACAGCTCCAGAGATCACATTTTAAAAGATATGTCTTTATAATTCAACGCAGCTCCAGAGATCACATTTTAAAAGATATGTGTTTATAATTCAACGCAGCTCCAGAGATCACATTTTAAAAGATATGTGTTTATAATTCAACACAGCTCCAGAGATCACATTTTAAAAGATATGTCTTTATAATTCAACACAGCTCCAGAGATCACATTTTAAAAGATATGTGTTTATAATTCAACGCTGCTCCAGAGATCACATTTTAAAAGATATGTGTTTATAATTCAACACGGCTCCAGAGATCACATTTTAAAAGATACGTCTTTATAATTCAACACAGCTCCAGAGATCACATTTTAAAAGATATGTCTTTATAATTCAACACAGCTCCAGAGATCACATTTTAAAAGATATGTCTTTATAATTCAACGCAGCTCCAGAGATCACATTTTAAAAGATATGTGTTTATAATTCAACACAGCTCCAGAGATCACATTTTAAAAGATATGTCTTTATAATTCAACACAGCTCCAGAGATCACATTTTAAAAGATATGTCTTTATAATTCAACGCAGCTCCAGAGATCACATTTTAAAAGATATGTCTTTATAATTCAACGCAGCTCCAGAGATCACATTTTAAAAGATATGTCTTTATAATTCAACGCAGCTCCAGAGATCACATTTTAAAAGATATGTGTTTATAATTCAACGCAGCTCCAGAGATCACATTTTAAAAGATATGTCTTTATAATTCAACACGGCTCCAGAGATCACATTTTAAAAGATATGTCTTTATAATTCAACACGGCTCCAGAGATCACATTTTAAAAGATATGTCTTTATAATTCAACGCAGCTCCAGAGATCACATTTTAAAAGATATGTCTTTATAATTCAACGCAGCTCCAGAGATCACATTTTAAAAGATATGTCTTTATAATTCAACGCTGCTCCAGAGATCACATTTTAAAAGATATGTGTTTATAATTCAATGCAGCTCCAGAGATCACATTTTAAAAGATATGTCTTTATAATTCAACGCGGCTCCAGAGATCACATTTTAAAAGATATGTCTTTATAATTCAACGCAGCTCCAGAGATCACATTTTAAAAGATATGTCTTTATAATTCAACGCAGCTCCAGAGATCACATTTTAAAAGATATGTCTTTGTAATTCAACGCAGCTCCAGAGATCACATTTTAAAAGATATGTCTTTATAATTCAACGCAGCTCCAGAGATCACATTTTAAAAGATATGTCTTTATAATTCAACGCGGCTCCAGAGATCACATTTTAAAAGATATGTCTTTGTAATTCAACACAGCTCCAGAGATCACATTTTAAAAGATATGTGTTTATAATTCAACGCAGCTCCAGAGATCACATTTTAAAAGATATGTCTTTATAATTCAACGCAGCTCCAGAGATCACATTTTAAAAGATATGTCTTTATAATTCAACGCTGCTCCAGAGATCACATTTTAAAAGATATGTCTTTGTAATTCAACGCAGCTCCAGAGATCACATTTTAAAAGATATGTCTTTGTAATTCAACGCAGCTCCAGAGATCACATTTTAAAAGATATGTCTTTGTAATTCAACGCAGCTCCAGAGATCACATTTTAAAAGATATGTCTTTATAATTCAACACGGCTCCAGAGATCACATTTTAAAAGATATGTCTTTGTAATTCAACACGGCTCCAGAGATCACATTTTAAAAGATATGTCTTTGTAATTCAACGCAGCTCCAGAGATCACATTTTAAAAGATATGTCTTTATAATTCAACGCTGCTCCAGAGATCACATTTTAAAAGATATGTCTTTATAATTCAACACAGCTCCAGAGATCACATTTTAAAAGATATGTCTTTATAATTCAACGCAGCTCCAGAGATCACATTTTAAAAGATATGTCTTTATAATTCAACGCTGCTCCAGAGATCACATTTTAAAAGATATGTCTTTGTAATTCAACGCTGCTCCAGAGATCACATTTTAAAAGATATGTCTTTATAATTCAACGCTGCTCCAGAGATCACATTTTAAAAGGTGACTCTCAAGCAGCGGGTGAAATGTGCCGGCTGCTCTCTTCAACAGCGTTTATCTTCTAACAGGAAAGCTCTTGCTGTAACATGTGTTTCTGTGGACAGTCCCCGTTGTGTCGTGCAGTGTGAGGAGGTTATCCCATCAGCTAGAGTCGGGGAGAGAAGATAATTTCACTTTTTATCGTGTAACTTTATTGATAACACTTTCCATTATGTTTCTCTGATTACTGTGTACAGTGAAACAGTGTTTATCCGTGTGCTTTGGGAGACATAGGTCCAGGGATGTGTGAAATCCATGGGTAAATGAGGTATCTTCAGTGCTGTAGAGCAGGGTCCCCCGCTATACAAAATTCAAATGAGACCATGTTGTGGTCTGAGTTTGCCAATGGTTCTCATGTTTTAGATTTAGATTGGTCTACTTTTGGGATGTAATTGTTTTGCCTCTTGTACTACATTTAAAAAAAAATAGCCGTCCTTTTCTGTGGATGTTTTCTCTATTTTACTCCAATCTACTTCTGTTAGTCTCTGTTTCATACCTTCATAGTTTGCTTTTCTAAAATTGTAAACCTTAGCTTTAGTCATTACTTTTGGGGTTTTAAAAATACTTCAAATGAGACCATGTTGTGGTCTGAGTTTGCCAATGGCTCTCTGACCTCTGTTTTAGTTATTCTGTCTTCATTATTTGAAAAGACTAAATCAAGGCATGCCTCCCTCTAGTCGGTGCCTTGACAAATTATGCTAGGAAGCAGTCATTTGTCATTTCCTCTATTTCAATTTCGTCCGTCGTGCTCCCCAATCGGTTCTCCTATTTTACACGGGGAAGTTGAAATCCCCATTAGTATGGCTTCTCCTTTTCTACACGCATTTCAATGTCATTGTATAACAGATTATTTTGCTCAGCGCCTGAGTTTGGCGGTCTATAGCATGCTCCTATTATTATGCCCTTTGAATTTGTGTCCATTATTCTGACCCATATTGATTCTGCATTGTTTTCTTTGTCCTGATTTAACACCTGGGCTTCAAGACTATTTCTTATGTATAGCGCTACCCCTCCGCCTCTTCTGTCCTGCCTGTCTTTCCTATACAGTGTGTACCCACTAATATTATATTCCTCTCCATCACTCTCAGACAACCACGTTTCTGTAACACCTATCACATCGTAGTTACTTGTTAGCGCAGTAGCTTCAAATTCTAACATTTTGTTTCTGAGACTTCTAGCATTAAGATAAATACATTTAATAGTTGTCTTACCTGAGTTGTTGCCCTTGTTTTGATGTGGTCTCCCTTCTGTTTTTTTGTTTTCTCCCCCCTTCCTTTCTAGTTTAAATGCTTCTGGACCTCCTCAAGGATCCTATATAGATACATAATTATTTCTGTTTTACTTACTCAATGTGAAACTTGTTGCTGGTGCTGAGCAACAATTCTGTCAAGACGTGGAGGTATCTTCACAAGCACACACATGTCATGGTCATTGCTAATTTGGCTTGGTACTTTGTTTTCATCAATGTCATGGCTGATAATCTGGTTTTGCATAAGTCGATTGTACTGAATCCAACACTTTCAGTGCTATAGAGGAAGCAGTGCTGTATTCGTCAGAGCACTCACACCAAAATGTCTCCAGTGACTTTTCACTAAACTTGGTTCTGAGGGAGCTGTCTGATGAAATGTCAATGAGCTCTTCTATCAGCTTTGATGGTACAGAGGGTGGCAGTTTAGCTTCAGTATTCTCACTTATGGGGTTTGTAGCCCACAGGTGTGTAGCGGCTTGTTCCATCATGAGTTCAGGAAAGTAAGTATTAGATTTGTGGAGTAGAGCAGACAGATGCGCTGCCAGCTGCGGTTTGATTACGCCAAAGTTTCGTTCCTCCCCACAGACACGAACTTTCCAGGGTTGGTTTCCTTTTGAATGGGTCAGTTCTTTCACGCTGGGCAATAAAACGAGTGCTCCCAGCCTGCATAGTTTCATTCCACTTATTTAATATATCTGCAAGGTAACCCAGTTTTGCCAGCCACACGTCATCTTTCAGCACTGTTGCAAGTTCGGGTTTCTTATCAGCTTAGAAAGTATGTAACTCCTTCTTGAGATTAAATATATGGGTAAGCATTCTGCCTTGAGCTAGTAATCTCACCTCTGTATGCATGAGCAAGGAATGATGCTCTGCACCCTGTCACTCAGCTGATCAGTGCCCTGTGAAACTATGTCTTCTGATGTAAAAGCGATCCGTCGTTTGACAGTGTCATTTCACATTGGTATTTCTGCCAGTTCCTTGGCCTTCTGCTCTCCAAACATTTCCTTTACAATTTCAATGGCACACGGCCTTATCAACTCCTCAGCAATCTTATGTTATGTTCTAGTTATTTTCTAGGCTATTTTCTAGGTTATTTTCTAGGCTATTTTCTAGGTTATTTTCACTATTTTCTCTGTTATTTGCTCTTGTTTTCTAGGTTATTTGATCTATTTTCTCTGTTATTTTCTAGTTCTGTTATTTTCTTGGCTATTTTCTCTGTTTTCTCTGTTATTTGCTCTGTTGTTTTCTAGGTTATTTTCTAAGTTATTTTATCTATTCTAGGCTATTTTCTAGGTTATTTTCTAAGTTATTTTATCTATTCTAGGCTATTTTCTAGGTTATTTTCTGTTATTTATCTATTTTCTCGGTTATTTGCTCTGTTATTTTCTAGGCTATTTTCTCTGTTTTCTCTGTTATTTTCTGTATTTTCTCAATATTCTGTGTCTGAATCTTTCTTTCCCACATGAGTATTTTGTGTTTTGTTAAACAATTAAAAGGTTGTTATTTTTGTAAATTGCAAAGGTGTCTGTGTGTGTGCGTGTGTGTGTGTCAGTGCGTGTGTGTGTGTCAGTGTGTGTGTGTGTGTCAGTGTGTCAGTGTGTCAGTGTGTGTGTGTGTGTGGGTGTCAGTGTGTGTGTGTGTGTGTGTGTCAGTGTGTCAGTGTGTGTATCTGCGAGTGTGTCAGTGTGTGTGTGTGTGTGTGTGTGTGTCAGTGTGTCTGTAGTGTGTGTCAGTGTGTGTCAGTGTGTCAGTGTGTCAGTGTGCAGTGTGTCTCAGTGTGTGTCAGTGTGTCTCAGTGTGTGTCAGTGTGTCTCAGTGTGTGTCAGTGTGTCTCAGTGTGTGTCTCAGTGTGTCTCAGTGTATGTCAGTGTGTCTCAGTGTGTCTCAGTGTATCTCAGTGTGTCTCAGTGTGTCTCAGTGTGTCTCAGTGTGTCTCAGTGTGTGTCAGTG
The DNA here is from genome assembly GCA_030684275.1 of Acipenser oxyrinchus oxyrinchus. Taxonomy (NCBI): domain Eukaryota; kingdom Metazoa; phylum Chordata; class Actinopteri; order Acipenseriformes; family Acipenseridae; genus Acipenser; species Acipenser oxyrinchus. The sequence continues at coordinate 3,133,619 of CM060303.1, read as the reverse complement.
TGTCTCAGTGTGTCTCAGTGTGTCTCAGTGTGTGTCAGTGTGTCTCAGTGTGTCTCAGTGTGTCTCAGTGTGTCTCAGTGTGTCTCAGTGTGTCTCAGTGTATCTCAGTGTGTCTCAGTGTATCTCAGTGTATCTCAGTGTGTCTCAGTGTGTCTCAGTGTGTCTCAGTGTATGTCAGTGTATCTCAGTGTGTCTCAGTGTATCTCAGTGTGTCTCAGTGTGTCTCAGTGTATGTCAGTGTGTCTCAGTGTGTATCTCAGTGTGTCTCAGTGTATCTCAGTGTGTCTCAGTGTATCTCAGCGTGTCTCAGTGTGTCTCAGTGTGTCTCAGTGTGTCTCAGTGTGTCTCAGTGTGTCTCAGTGTATCTCAGTGTGTCTCAGTGTGTCTCTCAGTGTATCTCAGTGTGTCTCAGTGTGTCTCAGTGTGTCTCAGTGTATCTCAGTGTGTCTCAGTGTGTCTCAGTGTGTCTCAGTGTATCTCAGTGTGTCTCAGTGTATCTCAGTGTGTCTCAGTGTATCTCAGTGTGTCTCAGTGTGTCTCAGTGTATCTCAGTGTGTCTCAGTGTATCTCAGTGTGTCTCAGTGTGTCTCAGTGTATCTCAGTGTGTCTCAGTGTATCTCAGTGTATCTCAGTGTATCTCAGTGTGTCTCAGTGTGTCTCTCAGTGTATCTCAGTGTATCTCAGTGTATCTCAGTGTGTCTCAGTGTGTCTCAGTGTGTCTCAGTGTGTCTCAGTGTATCTCAGTGTATCTCAGTGTATCTCAGTGTGTCTCAGTGTGTCTCAGTGTGTCTCAGTGTATGTCAGTGTATGTCAGTGTGTCTCAGTGTGTGTCTCAGTGTGTCTCAGTGTGTCTCAGTGTGTCTCAGTGTGTGTCTCAGTGTGTGTCTCAGTGTGTCTCAGTGTGTCTCAGTGTATCTCAGTGTGTGTCAGTGTGTCTCAGTGTATGTCAGTGTATGTCAGTGTATCTCAGTGTGTCAGTGTGTCTCAGTGTATGTCAGTGTGTCTCAGTGTATGTCAATGTGTCTCAGTGTGTGTTTGTAGTATTTCATTCTTGACAGGCAGTTGCCAGGATGTTAATCTGAGAAATCAGGAACAATTACTTATCTGTTCAACAATATTAGAAAATAATCTTGAGAGAGAGAGAGAGAGAGAGAGAGAGAGAGAGAGAGAGAGAGAGAGAGAGAGAGAGAGAGAGAGAGAGAGAGAGAAATACCAGTAATCTAATGTCTCCTGTCCTGCTCTCTATAATCCTCTCTCTTATCTGATCTCACTCTTCTTTATAATCCTCACAGAGCTCCTGAGGGATCAGGAGGATAATCACAGTTTAACAAGAAGCCGTCTGGACTGAGAGAAACCTTTACTTTTACTGATGTTCATAATGTTAACCATGTTTATATTGTACTGTACTGTACTGTGTAACCCAGCACACACACACACACACCCACACACTGAGTGACCAGCACACACACACACACCCACACACACTGAGTGACCAGCACACACACACACACACCACACACACTGAGTGACCAGCACACACACACACACACACACACACACTGAGTGACCAGCACACACACACACACACACACACACACACACACACTGAGTGACCAGCACACACACACACACACACACACACTGAGTGACCAGCACACACACACACACACACACACACACTGAGTGACCAGCACACACACACACACACACACACTGAGTGACCAGCACACACACACACACACACACACACTGAGTGACCAGCACACACACACACACACCACACACACTGAGTGACCAGCACACACACACACACACACACACACTGAGTGACCAGCACACACACACACACACA
>CM060303.1:3109267-3126767 GCA_030684275.1 Acipenser oxyrinchus oxyrinchus | reverse complement strand
GAGCACAAGGAGGTTAAGTGACTTGCTCAGGGTCACACCATGAGTCAGTGGCTAAGGTGGGATTTCTGGTTATAAACCCATTTCTTTAACCTCTGGACCACACAGCCTCCTATATAAATATTCTGTTTAATCGTGAAATATTTTGCTATTTTTAGACCGAAATGCTGTGAAGCAATTTTTACAGTGAAAAAATACAGCCCTTTAAATAATATGAAAACCTGGCTTGGTGGCTCAGTGGTTAGAGACAGGGGCTTGTTACTGGGAGGTTCTCTCAGCCACTGACTCACTGTGATGACCCTGAGCAAGTCACTTTACCTCCTTGTTCTCCGTCCTTCAGATGAGATGTTAAACAAACAAGGTCCTATTGTAAGTGACTCTGCAGCAGCAGTTGTGATGCATAGTTCACTTCCTAGTCTCTGAAAGTCGCTTTAGATAAAAGCATTTGCTAAATGACTAATTAATAATAATTACAAATTGCAATACACATTGCATATACACTCCCTGACGCACTGATGGTCAGACACAGGTAGGTATAGCTGTGCTTCAGTGTGATGTTGCCAAGAGTGAAGCAGTACCTGTTTCTATGAGATCTGGCTTTCTCCTGGAAGACCATAACTCTGGTCTTGTCCATGTTTACTGCTAGTGCCCATTTCTGCCTGCACTGCTCTAGCAGGGACAGGCTCTGCTGCAGCCCCAGCTCTGTGGGCGACAGCAGGTCATCTGCGTAGAGCAGGAATTGAGTTAGATTAGGATCTTTACCCGGTGATCTCCAGCACCTCCGCTTTGGTGATCGCTCCGCTGTTGTCCACGCGAAGAGCGAGAACGCCCACCCAGTTTCAGCGAGGTCAGCCCGGAGGAGGTGAGGTGCAGGGCGATGATGTACTCGCGGAAGTCCAGCGTGCCATCGCCGCTCACATCGGCGAGCGGAAGACGTGGCTCGCGTGAGGCTCGCGCTGCCGCTGCCCGGGAACAGACGCTGGTAGATGCGCCGAACTCGGTCTGCGAGACTCGCCGGTTGGGCACTCCGCCGAACGCCCAACCAGCGCGACAGCTCCGCCTCAGAGAAGCTGCTCGTTGCTGCAGGTCGTCCAGCATCTCCTGCGAGATCGCGCCGCTCTTTGCATTTCCCATCCTGGGGAGAGCTAGGTTAGTATAGATTAGTATAAATTAATATAATTTAGTATCAATTGGTATAGTTTAGGTGAATCACTAAATTAGTATAAATTTAAATGATTTAAATCCTCTCTCTCTTTCTCTCTCGCTCTCTCACTCTCTCACTCTCTCTCTTGCTCTGTCTCTCTATCTCTCTCTCTCTATTTCTCTTTTTCTTTCTATCTCCTCTCTCCGTTCTCTCGATGTGTAAGCTGGCTGCTCAGGGAAGCCTCTTTTTAAAGATTTCAACGAGGATTAAACTAACGGATTAGTTTACGGGCTTTCGAGAGACTTTGAGACAGGTGTCCCCTCCTCCTCCCTCCCCCCTCTGATAAAAAAAAAATCATCATCTTCAATCAGCTTTCTGCTGCTGTGCTGCTGGCTTGTGGAGCTCTGTTCCAGGTGACATCATCAGAGGTTGAAACAGTGGATTCTTTTAAATCCTCAATTAAAAACATACCTTTTGTGTGCTTTTATATAATTGGTTGTAGCTGCATCACCTATAATTTTAAGAGACATAATTTAAAAAAACATATATATGTTTTTAAAATGGAATCCATTTTGCCATGTATTGGAACTAAATTTCCTGTGCCATTAGAGGAAAAACATACTCATAGAAGGATATTACCACCTCCATGCTTGACAGTAGGTATGGTGTTCTTTTCTTTGTAGGCCTCACCAGACTTTCTCCAAACGTAACAACTATCAGCGTAACCAAATAGCTCGATTTTTGTTTCATCACCCTTTGACCAGAACTCATATCCTTCATTCAAATGCCGCTTTGCAAACTTTAAGCGATTGTCCTTGTGACGTTTTCCTAAGAGTGTCTTTTTCCTTGGCCTGCGAACATTGAGACCTTCACCTTGCAATACTCAACCTATGGCTGAAATGGAAACCTCAGTCCCACTTGCAGCCAATTCACTTTGAATATCTTTGGCAGTCAATCTCGGATTGTTATTAACCTTCCTCACAATTCTTCTGCTTGTTCTTGGTGAAAGAACCTTCTTTCTTCCAGACCGAGGGAGCTGTGACAGTACCATGAGTCTTGTACTTCTTGATAGTAGAAACAATTGTTGAAACTGGGATATTCAAATGCTTGGAAATCTTCTTGTATCATTCTCCAGCTTTATGACAATAAATAATTTTGTGTCTAAGGTCTTCAGATAGCTCTTTACTTTTTCCCATATTGACTTATTGGTGATGACAGCAATCATCCTATGCCAAACCCTTTTATACTCTCTAAGAATGTTCATCTACAATCCAGCATTTTCTAGAATTCTCTAGAATTAGGTTCTGCATTATCACATTGAAATTTATAGCACCTTTTAGACAATAAAGGGTATGAATACTTTTGAATCAGCATTGTTGGAATTTTGCAAATAATTTGCTGAAATAAATAAATTGTAGACATCTGTTTCTTGTACTATTGTTTATTTAGCAGACGCCTTTATCCAAGGCGACTTACAGAGACTAGGGTGTGTGAACTATGCGCCAGCTGCAGAGTCACTTACAATTACATCTCACCCGAAAGACGGAGCACAAGGAGGTGAAGTGACTTGCTCAAGGTCACAAAGTGAGTGAGCCAGGATTTGAACCCGGGCCTCCTGGTTATAAGCCCTTTTCTTTAACCACTGGACCACATAGCCTCCTAACTTTTCCTCATTCACAAAAGCAAAACTTTTGCTACAAAATATTTTTTCTAAAATTCTTTGTTTTCTAGAAATCTCTAAGAATTATAAATTTCCATTGGGGTATGTAAACTTTTGACTACAACTGTGTAAGCTTTTACAGGACTTTTTTGCTGATTCAGAATGGAATTTCCTCTGTTCTATGTATTGCATTTAAATTGCATAGTGTTTATTTTAAATTGATCAAAATGACTGCGGCACTTAAACGAGGGCAGCCTTTATTAATAATACTATGCTTTACAAACACTGCAATATTTTATTAAATGATTTAAGACATTTTAGAAACGGCGCATTTAGAGTCTCCGATCTGCAGCACTATACTCGTGTGTTTTTGGAGCTTGAATACAGTACATTTACTGACAGTTAACGAGAGCCTATTAGGTGGGAGTTGGGAGGTCAGGGGAGTACTGCACCAGCGAATCAGGAATGTGTGTTGGTTGCTATGGGGCGGGACAAGAAGAGGAGAGAGAATGGTAGTTGAGTGTGATGCAGTTGTTTTTCTTAACGAAAAATATTACCTCTGAATATCGGTTTGATTTCTGTTAAAACTAAAATATATCCTACTCGATTTTTTTTTCTCACTGTAATTTACCTGCCTGTAATAGATAGTAAGCAAGTTTTTATATATATATATATTGCATGATATAATAAAAATATAAATTTATATAAAGTAATGTTTATTAGAATTAATACAGATTCTAAGATAGAAGTAAAAATGATGTCACGATATATAGAACAGCATTACATCATGTAAGAATAAATCATAGATTTGAATGTAAACAATAACAAGTAGTTGTCATGCCGTCAAAACCTATAAATACCTCCAATGTCTTGATTCAAACACAGGCTCCTTTGAGAAAGATATGTGCAACATATCAAACGTTAAGCAGCTGGCTCTTTGAGCTATATATATATATATATATATATATATATATATATATATATATATATATATATATATATAATTGTACAGGAATGAGTAAAATTCCAATTGAATAACAAACAAAACAACTAAACCCCCTACAAGAAGACATCCAAGTACAAGGTTGTCCTGGAAGAAAACTTGCTTCCTTCTGCTCTGACAATGTTCCCCAACTCTGAGGATTGGTTTTTCCAGCAGGACAATGCTCCATGCCACACAGCTAGGTCAATCAAGGTGTGGATGGAGGACCACCAGATCAAGACCCTATCATGGCCAGCCCAATCTCCAGACCTGAACCCCATTGAAAACCTCTGGAATGTGATCAAGAGGAAGATGGATGGTCACAAGCCATCAAACAAAGCCGAGCTGCTTGAATTTTTGCGCCAGGAGTGGCATAAAGTCACCCAACATCAATGTGAAAGACTGGTGGAGAGCATGCCAAGACGCATGAAAGCTGTGCTTGAAAATCAGGGTTATTGCACCAAATATTGATTTCTGAACTCTTCCTAAGTTAAAACATTAGTATTGTGTTGTTTAAAATGAATATGAACTTATTTTCTTTGCATTATTCGAGGTCTGACAACACTGCATCTTTTTGTTATTTTGACCAGTTGACATTTTCTGCAAATAAATGCTCTAAATGACAATATTTTTATTTGGAATTTGGGAGAAATGTTGTCAGTAGTTTATAGAATAAAACAAAATGTTAATTTTACCCAAACACATACCTATAAATAGTAAAACCAGAGAAACGGATAATTTTGCAGTGGTCTCTTAATTTTTTCCAGAGCTGTATATATAAATGAACATAATTTAGATATTTTATTTAACATCATGTAATCAAAAGAAACTGTAAAATGATATTGCAAAAAGTCTTCCGAAAGCCATAATATCAGTACAACAGAAATGTCACATTTTCAATTTTTGTCAGTCTTTCAAGTATCTGGAAAACTACAAAGAGGTATGTAGTTCAATATGTAACGTTACATTATTCAGCAGGTTTCATTCCACTATGAACCTAAATGAGTTAATTCTATAGGGTGATGCAACACTTTTGCCCAGAGCTGTATTGTATAAAATTCATATATAAAGTTTTTATTTCTTATCTTAAATTCAACAAAGCCAAGGGGAAGAGGGTGGCTGCTGTGGCAGTGGAAGGGTTAACTCCGTCAGTCTGCAGCCCTGATTAGCTCTAGTCCTGACCTTTCGAACACGGAGGTCAAAACCCCTCTCCTTCTAATCCTCATGTCACTGAGAGTCTGTGATTACACACTGACAGCAGCGCAGGTAATCTGAGAGAGGAGAGGCTCAGAGAGGAGGAACACAGATTAGTGTAGAATCCCTGGTGAGGAGGATTCGTACACATGTCACACTCCACACAGTTCAACATATGGCCACGCGTTGCAGCATCACCCTCTATATGGAATGAACTCATTTAGCTTCATGAAGTGGAATGAAACCTGCTAATAATGTTACGTTAATGTATTGAATTACACACCTCTTTGTAGTTTTCAATATACAGTAATCCATCGCATATCCGAATGCAGTGGGACCAGAGTAAGGGGAGATATGTAAAATGGCAGATAAATGAATCCCACTTTAAATACCATTATACACAGCTGTAACAATTACTATATTCACACAATTACAGTTTTGAGATTCAGCTTTTATTCGGGAGCTCCCTAAATCCTTTGTTTAGAAAGATACATTGCATTAAAATGAGGGTCTAGTGCTGTATATTATAAAGACATTGCAGAGGGCGGAATCGCATCAATATCAGGGTCTAGTGCTGTATATTATAAAGACATTTCAGAGGGCTGGATCGCATCAATATCAGGGTCTAGTGCTGTATATTATAAAGACATTTCAGAGGGCTGGATCGCATCAATATCAGGGTCTAGTGCTATATATTATAAAGACATTTCAGAGGGCTGGATCGCATCAATATCAGGGTCTAGTGCTATATATTATAAAGACATTTCAGAGGGCGGGATCGCATCAATATCAGGGTCTAGTGCTGTATATTATAAAGACATTTCAGAGGGCTGGATCGCATTAATATGAGGGTCTAGTGCTGTATATTATAAAGACATTTCAGAGGGCTAGATCGCATCAATATCAGGGTCTAGTGCTATATATAATAAAGACATTTCAGAGGGCTGGATCGCATCAATATCAGGGTCTAGTGCTATATATTATAAAGACATTTCAGAGGGCTGGATCGCATCAATATCAGGGTCTAGCGCTGTATATTATAAAGACATTTCAGAGGGCTGGATCGCATCAATATCAGGGTCTAGTGCTATATATTATAAAGTCATTTCAGAGGGCTGGATCGCATCAATATCAGGGTCTAGCTGTATATTATAAAGACATTTCAGAGGGCTGGATCGCATCAATATCAGGGTCTAGTGCTATATATTATAAAGTCATTTCAGAGGGCTGGATCGCATCAATATCAGGGTCTAGCGCTGTATATTATAAAGACATTTCAGAGGGCTGGATCGCATCAATATCAGGGTCTAGTGCTATATATTATAAAGACATTTCAGAGGGCTGTATCACATTAATATCAGGGTTTGCTATATATTATACAGCCCTCTGAAATGTCTATAATATATAACAGACCCTGATATTAATGCGATACAGCCCTCTGAAATGTCTTTATAATACATGTTTAAGTTTGTCCTGTCTCAGTTATAATTAGATGTTCTGGTTTATTGCAGTGACAGATTGAAGGCTGACATTAAATCTCATTAGAGGGGATTTTGTCTCTGGGACGTAAACACCATTCAGTTAGATTAAAAGCACTTGCTATAAATACCTATTCCTCTATATATAGACCTGAGTGCATTCCAGATGGCTGTATCACATCAATATCAGGGTCTAGTGCTATATATTATAAAGACATTAAAGAGGGCTGGATCGCATCAATATCAGGGCCTAGCGCTGTATATTATAAAGACATTTCAGAGGGCTGGATCACATCAATATCAGGGTCTAGTGCTATAAATTATAAAGACATTTCAGAGGGCTGTATTGAATTAATAACAGGGTCTGCTATATATTATAAAGTCATTTCAGAGGGCTTTATCGCATCAATATCAAGGTCTTGTGTTGTATATTTTATAAAGACATTTCAGAGGGATTTCTAAAATGTCTTGGATAAATTAAACTTTGTGATTGGCTGAACAAGATCACATGACTGTGCAATAAGAATTGTTTAATGCACGGTTAGGGCAAATCACCTCAAAGTTAAAAAAATAAATAAATAATTCTCGCTGCCATACCGCCAAATAAAGACTTGTGGCCCAGATAGATATTAATCGATGTAGCTCACCGTGACAGCTATGAAAGCATGTCGACACAACTGAGTGACTGTTTTGTGGAGATCCGGGAAGCTAGGCCCCAAGATGGGCCCCGGCGACTGCGGGAGGGGAAACGAGCGAGTGTGAGTGACGGGTTGAAGGGGCTGGCTGAAGTACAGTAAAAGCAGGCCGCTATGACGGGCATTGCCATGATGGGGCATCGCCAAGGAGGCGCACCAGGCCAAATTCAAGATGCAAATTCAAGACCCAGACAAGCTGGACAGCTATGATGGACCGTCGCTTTGGGAGGGTAGAGCCTGCTGTCGGCCTGCGCCAACGCCTGGCCACACGAACCAGAGCCCCCGTCCCCGTCCCCATACTTACAACCATCCATCTGGTGCACACAGAGCTGGGGCCCGACCGCCAAGCTGGGAGAGGGTGGCCCCACTCTCTCCTGAAGCTGCTGACAGCAATCCACACAGACCGGCCGTGGTAGTTGGGAGAACCACTGCAGGGGACTGAGGGAGTCCCCTGCACCGCCCTTGTGGACACCGGCTGTCCACACCGATGTGCTCGCAACGGGGTCCGGCTGGATCCCCACAAAACAGTCACTCAATTGTGTCAAAAATAGGAGGAGTGGCAAACACTGTTGCAGCAGCAAAGGTCATTCAAAATGATCTAGACAGCATTCAGAACTGGGCAGACACATGGCAAATGACATTTAATAAAGAAAAGTGTAAAGTATTGCATGCAGGCAATAAAAATGTGCATTATAAATATCATATGGGAGATACTGAAATTGAAGAAGGGAACTAGGAGTTTATGTTGACTCAGAAATGTCTTCATCTAGACAATGTGGGGAAGCTATAAAAAGGCCAACAAGATGCTTGGATATATTGTGAGAAGTGTTGAATTTAAATCAAGGGAAGTAATGTTAAAACTTTACAATGCATTAGTAAGACCTCACCTAGAATATTGTGTTCAGTTCTGGTCACCTCGTTACAAAAAGGATATTGCTGCTCTAGAAAGAGTGCAAAGAAGAGCGACCAGAATTATCCCGATTTAAAAGGCATGTCATATGCAGACAGGCTAAAAGAATTGAATCTATTCAGTCTTGAACAAAGAAGACTACGCGCATCTGATTCAAACATTCAAAATCCTAAAAAGTATAGACAATGTCGACCCAGGGACTTTTTCAACCTGAAAAGAAACAAGGACCAGGGTCACAAATGGAGATTAGATAAAGGGGCATTCATAACAGAAAATAGGAGGCACTTTTTACACAGAGAATTGTGAGGGTCTGGAACCAACTCCCCAGTAATGCTGTTGAAGCTGACACCTTGGGATCCTTCAAGAAGCTGCTTGATGAGATTCTGGGACCAATAAGCTACTAACAACCAAATGAGCAAGATGGGCTGAATGGCCTCCTCTCGTTTGGAAACTTTCTTATGTTCTTATGCTCTTATGGGCTGGATTAAATCGAGCTCACATATTTTGTAGCTCTACATTCCTTAATGAAAACTGGTGGCTTTCCGCTCACTGTAAAATACAGATATTCTGTCTGGATACACATGGCTTGTTAAACTTAACAAATAAGAAAACTGTAGACTTAAGAATTTAAAACTCCATGAAGTATTGATTAGCCTATGTGTTTGCATTAATAGGGACGCTGTTTAAATTGCAAACCGCGATGAATTGCAAACCGCGATGAACTAGTCAGTCAGGGAGTTGCTTTTTCTGTGAGTAATTCTTTAGTGAATGAAAGATTGAAGTCAATTCACAGTTTTCTGAATCATTAACTGCCAGAGAACTCCATCTCGATCCTTGTCGCCATGAAAGGGTATTCCTTGTCTGCCAAGGAATCTGATTGATCCAAATAGCATACGCAGAGCTGCTTTTGCCATCGTCTGCTGTTGTACAACCCCTTCAGATAGACGTGCACTAATCGGTGTGAGACCCAGTCCAGCGATCTTTTTTACTGCTTCTGTGTGAAATTTTGATCTCTCATGTTCGCTGAACTTTTCACTTGCTTTTTGCCAGTTTATAAATCCATCCTTCACAAAAGTTAGCTCACGTCGCACCCCTTCACCGATCAGCTTTTCTTTGGGTTGCTTGCATGCATACAAAGCATAGCAGATTCCTTAACATAATGCAACCAAGACCACTTTTCAAACCAAGCTGATTTACAGCATCGAGTGACTTTTTCATTTCCAAAGCAGCGAGTAGGAAATCTGTAGTCCTTTGGTTGAAAAGCTTCATACAAAGGTTCAGTGGACACAGCTGGGGGTGTAGTTGCGGCAGTTAGAGTAGGTACCGGTACTGGTGGAGCTGCAACCTTGGTTATTATATTTGGCAATGCATTTTCATATGGGGTGCTATGTGTAAAAAAAAGGGTTAATATTGTAACTTGTCTTTTTTTCTAGGTTTAACTTAAGTCTTGTATTTTTCCCGGAGATTTATAAATGTTGTGAAAATAAATAAATATTTTTAAAAATGTGTACATTCAGATATCATTTATAAATCTAAGTACAAGAATTAACATTTAGCTAAATATTGAACTAAATCTTAAATCTCTTAACTAGATTTAACATTTAGCTAAATATTTAACTAAATCTTAAATTTCTTAACAAGATTTAACATTTAGCTAAATAATACTGACATTTGTATATTTCCTATTAGCATTACAAGGGCCAATCAAATCGCGTGAAAGCATAAAGTGGGCGGAGCTCATTTGCATACAATATTCAATATGCAATATAGTCTTGGTAGACCTGCTTTGGCAGATGTGGTGGTGTGACAGAAACAGAATGATTCTTGGTGGTAAATCTCCTCCCCACCTGTGAGGGTGCTAAGTAAAGGAACAGAGTACCCTGGACTGGATGGCTTGACAATTCATTTCCAGGGTTAAAAGGAAGTCGGTCATCTAGAAAGGGCGGAGCTCGGTACACAAATCATCGACCCGAAGGGAAATGATGTGGCAGCCGCAGATTGGAGTAGAGGTTGCAATCGTTAACCAAGGGGTCATGAGTGACGGTACAAACAGTGGACGGAGCAACGTGATCTGCTCCTTCGCTTATGGTTAAGAAATGACCCGAAGGACCAGTATTTGTGAAACGTATCATGAGTGTTTTGTTTGTTTGTCTCTAATTGTTACTTCTTTGTTATTAGTAGCCGGCTAACACGCTCCTGAGCTGTCGCCAGAGGCCAGCACTAATCCGGACATCACTGCACCTATAGCACAATATCTTGTCTTTGCACCACGAGCACTTCAGCACCCACCCAGGACTGGTGACTGTGTTTGTATTTTGTGGATGTAATAACTGTGTTTATTATTTGGGACTGCAAACCTGTTTTATAGAACGGTGCCGCACGCATTGCTGTGTGTTGCCTGCGATTATTGTTCACTGACACCAGACCTGGATTACAAATTAAATATTTTTCTGATTGGAGTGTCAGTGTTCTGTCTCTTCCTTGCACACGGCATCACTCTGTGGCGGAGTGTCCCGCCCTATATATATTTGTGCACTGTTTTATTATTATTTGTATTATTGTTTGCGGCGCGGATAAAAGCGCCGCGTATTTTTATTGTTTTATAGTTTAAAAACCTCGTGAGGATGCGTGACTGATCAGCTACTGATTATTTAACTAGCTGACAGTCACACATCCTTATTAAACTCATAGACGGTGACCATCTCCCGAGTTAATTCATTGATTAATTGTTGCTAATCGGGAGATGGTCACTGTATATAAACCTGCAGCTCTCTACCCCAGCGGAGAGTGTACAGAGGAGAGTACGGAAGAGCAAGCAAGGAGAGCAAAAACAACTGTTAAAAACAACTGCTAAGCGTGCTGGTTTACACCTGAATGAGACTTATTTGTTTATTTGCTTGGTCAACGCCTTTTGTTTTGTATTTGTTTAAATCTTTTTGTTTTATTATTTAATAGTTTCACCCGCTACTTCCTGATTCTGTGTTTCTGGTCTGACGTCATCACTGAAGCCATCCTGTTCACACACTCCTGCACCTGTACCCTGCGAACCCTGGTGTCAGAACATGGGATTATGGATCGCACTGCATTAGCGGACCCGCTGGAGGCGCTGGACAGCAGACTGGAGGCCGAAGAGAGAAGGAGAAGGAGCGATACACTATGCTCATTGAGAGGGTAGGGCTGGCAATAACGCCACACCCTGCAACAGCACCCGTGATGACGGCCCCAAAGGCATGGGCATTGAAGATGACAGCAAAGGATGATCCGGATAGCCACCTTGAGCAGCTGGCTACCACCGCGTCATGGCCGCAGGAGTTCGGTGCGAGCCAGCTGGGACCTTGTCTGATCGGGGAGGCTCAGACAGCATACCAGGTGATTACTGACGCTGAAGCTAGCGATTACGTCCTGGTAAAGCTGGCAATCCTCTGTCACCTCAATATAACATCAGAAAATCACAGAGTACAGTTCAGGGAGTACCAGATGTCCCTGGATGCACGCCCCAGGGTGGTCGCGCAAAGGTTATGTGACCACATGGTACACTGGCTGACCCCACCAAGAAAACCAATCTGCAGATGGGGAGGCGATAGCGGTGGAGCAGTTTTGCCATGTGGTCGGCGCCAAACTCAAGCCACAACCCCGACACCCTGGAAGAAGCCGTGAAACTTACAGAGGACTTTGAAGACTCCCTGGTCTCCGCCCGGACAGGCCTGCTCACGGCTCCTGCACACCCCTCCTCTCTCTCACCACCACCACCAGTTCCAACATTGGCACCGGGATCGAGACCTCCAAGGCCGCCGACCCCAATGGGCCCCTTGCCTCCCCTTCATGGAGACCAAAGTTGGCCTCCAGCTGGGGTAGAGGTGCTGCCCTGCCCGTTGCCATACCAGCAACGGGACAGATACTTAACCACTGTTCCCTCTGTACCCCTATGAAAAAGATGTGCCAAGGGGTACAATAATCCAATGTCCAGACAATGGTTTCTCTCCAAAAACAGTCTGTGTTTAATAATTTAATACACAAAACAAAAGTAAATAAATGCAAAAATAAAGGAGGTCACCCCTATACCAGCAATGGTATAGGGGAAGCAAAACACAGCAGGTTGCAGTCCCAAATAATAATAAACAATAACACTCCCGTACCACAATCCTCCGTGCACGAAACTGTGCTCTTGTGAGGAGTGTCCTTTTTCCCGGGTGGTGCTTGGCTGTGCTGTTCGGTGCTTTCAGTGAAGAGCGGTGAAGTACTGGCTCCATGGCTGCAGCTCCATTCTTCATCCTACTCCTCTGCAACAACAGAAAGAAAAACAAACAAATGCAGACTTCGGCTGCATCATCAACATTCGGCGCAAGGGGCCGTACCTGCGTAGCTGCGTGCCCTTTGTACGACCCAACTCCTCCCTGCAATCAGCTCAGCGCCCCGGTGTAACCAATCGCTGCTTGGCCCGCAGCTGATCGCCGATCGTTTCATGTACTGACAGCTACGTGCCCCCACCAAGATGTCCGACTTCCTGTTTCCGCCCACCGTCAAGTCGGCCCGTCTATGGGGAAGCGTACCACCAACCTTACACAGCGTCCTTTCTGATCGGGAGGGAGATTTGCAACATTGATTCTTTCTCGATTTATCACGCCCCTACTTGTTTCAGGTGCAACCAACCGGGACACCTGGCCAGGTCATGCCCCGCTGCCATGGAGTGTGACGTGGTCTTGTGTAATTGGGCACCTGAAATAGGTAAGTGAGAGGAAAATGGTTGGGAGGGGCCTTGTATGATTGATGTGGTTTTAGGCAATGTGAAAACCCACGCATTAGTGGACACAGGATGTGAGCAGACCTTGATTCGGACAGCTCTCTTGGGCGGTGTATTGTGGCGGCCACGAGGTCAGGAGGCCATCTCCTGTATCCATGGAAACACGGCGGCATACCCCACACTGAAAGTGTACTTACCGGTAGGATGGATTATTATTTATTTATTAGCAGATAAAATGTCACCTGGTAGTAGGGGTGGCGGAAAGGCTACCACACCGGTTATTCCGGCTGAGACTGGCCAAAATTAGCGAAATTAATGGCAGTCTCAGCCTCACACGTAAACGTGGCAGAAAAAGGAAAAAGGGAACTGATTGGTGATGTTTTCCTTTTCAAGCTGAAATATTTTCTCCTGTCTTCCATCCTAGAAAACAAATAAAGAGAGAAGGACCGAAAAATGGGAGGGAGCATCAATTAGACAAGGCTGGGGTCTGGTGGGAGAACGCTCAGATGGTAACAAACACCAGCCAATGGGGGTCAGAACGCAGTGTGACCGAGAGGGCGAGGTTACTGGGCCATCCAGGGCAGATGCTACTCCAGCCCCTCTCAATATACCGACATGTGGTACTCAAGCGTGGACATAGTGTGGGGCCAACATAATGACCCGTCACTAGTGCACGCTTGGGGGCAGGTCCGCCTATTCAAGGTAAGGATGTTGATGGCGCTGGGGCGCTAGTATTTCTGCACTTCAGTATCAAGGGCAATTACTGTGTAGGGTAAACCTAGCCACGGGCACAGGACAGCCTGCAACACAATTATTGGTTCGCCCGCCTTGTCGACTGGAGGTCATGAGGCTGGCGCATGATATCCCTTTGCGGAGCACCTCGAGCTGACAAGACAAGGGAGCGGATATTGGTTCGATTTTATTGGGTAGGACTTCATAAAGATGTGTTTAAATATGTAGTCACATGCCCAGACTGCCAGCGAGTAGCGCGGGTCGAAAGTGCCCCCGCCCCTTTGGTCATAATGTACGTGTTCTGATGGGGTCAATAACTGGAAGTGCTTCTGGATCCAATTGTCCATCTAAGTCCAGGGCTGGATGTGAACTATGCACTTCAAAGACTGGTAAATTGGGTAAAGTAGACATATTCTCTCTTTTTTAAATTAATTTATTTATGTGTTTTGTTTTGTTTT
The DNA here is from genome assembly GCA_030684275.1 of Acipenser oxyrinchus oxyrinchus. Lineage (NCBI taxonomy): Eukaryota > Metazoa > Chordata > Actinopteri > Acipenseriformes > Acipenseridae > Acipenser > Acipenser oxyrinchus. The sequence continues at coordinate 3,112,776 of CM060303.1, read as the reverse complement.
TTGCTGCAGTCAGGACGCGACTGTATACTGTGATCAATGATCACACACGTCTGTTGCTAGGAGATTCGTTGTTAACCAAACGCTCAAAACAGCAGTTCAAAGCAGTGACGTAAAGCAAAATAAAAAACAATGGAGGCCTACTGTATTTTCGTGGAGCGCCGATCCTCGGTCTTGGGTGAGTTTCCAGGATGGATGGAGCTGCAGAGGCAGTTCAGTCAGTCGTCTGTCTGGATTTCTTCCTCCTTTTTTTGGTTTTGGTTTTTGAAGTACTGAAAACTCGTCTTGTTTGTGTTGTGTTGTTTCTTTGTTTTTGTTTTTTTCAGTGGAGCAAATTTTGATTTTGTTTTGTCGTTTTTTAAAATTGTATTTTTATTTTATTTTTGTATTATTGGTCCGGTTGTTTCCTCGTCGCCAGTGTGGTGTCTTGCTGTGTATGCACAGAGAATGAGACAGACACCATGCTAGGTTGAACTGTATACAGGTTTATAAGAACATAAGAAGAAAGTTTACAAACGAGAGGAGGCCATTCAGCCCATCTTGCTCGTTTGGTTGTTAGTAGCTTATTGATCCCAGAATCTCATCAAGCAGCTTCTTGAAGGAACCAAGGGTGTCAGTTGAAGGATCCCAGGGTGTCAGTTGAAGGATCCCAGGGTGTCAGTTGAAGGATCCCAGGGTGTCAGTTGAAGGATCCCAGGGTGTCAGTTGAAGGATCCCAGGGTGTCAGTTGAAGGATCCCAGGGTGTCAGTTGAAGGATCCCAGGGTGTCAGTACAGTACAAGTACAAATGCAGCCATGCTGCTGCTTCGGTATCAGTGTGTAGAATGACCCCTTGAGCGGGAGGGAGGGTTATACTTCCGTACAGCTACATGCAACATATGGAGCTGGACTCCGGAGTGGACATGTCAGCACTACAGTCAGGAGGGGTTCAATTCATTCTCCTGGTTTGTATAAAGGATTCGGAGCGGTGCTTTTGTATATCTAAATGAAATGGAGGTTTTTCCATTGCTTCTGGAAGCTAATGCAGCTCATGAGCAACCGAAACAGAGAAAGAATTTACCATTCCAGAGTCAACCTTCCTGATCTACCAGGCAGGGCGTAAGGATTAGGTTCAGACTAGACAAGGCTGCGATTGTGGATCTTTGTGAGGCGATTAAGGATGATTTAGGGTGTCCATCAGAAAGGAAGAGAGCCCGACATGTCCATTCTTAAAGTGGTATCAGCTTTGGGTTTCTATGGCTCTGGGTCGTTTCAGCGTCCTGGGGTAGATAGGGTGGGGATAAGTCAAGCCTCCATGTCCCGTGCTATTAATGAAGTAACTACTGCATTGGTGAAGAGGGCACAGGATTATAATGTGTTCCCTCACAACCAAAGGGAGTTAGATAAGGTTAAAACATATATATATATATATATATATATATATATATATATATATATATATATATATATATATATATATATATATATATATATATATATCTTGCCATGATTCATATATACTGCAAAATTCCAGTTTTAGTCGCCAAGGAGACCAGAAGGAATATTAATTTGTAAATAATATATAGCCAGATAATAGATTGGAGTTACTCCCTTGTATTCGCGATCAAATATATTGATTATTTAAAAAAAAAAAAAAACTGTTATCTGGCTATATATTATTTACCAATTAACATCCCTTCTGGTCTCCTTGGTGACTTAATTGCTGAGCCTTTTTTAACCTGTTTGCAAATATCATAAAAGCATATTTGAACATCTGATGCTTTTCTTTTGGCAGAGCCCTTACAGAAGTGGCTATGCTATCCCATATTTTCTTCTTCTCTTTGGGTCCCGTCTGTCTGTTTAAACAGTGTGGTTTGATTTTGCAGGATCAGCTCTATTGTTTTATCATTTTCTAAAATGTGGTCGCTTCCTTCTCCCTTTGACAACTTTGGGCTGACATTTGGGGTATTACAAGCGCTGATTCGAACCAGTTCGAATGTTTGAGAATCGAGCCCACGGACTATGAAAGATACGAGGAATACGTGCTGAGTCTCCTGGCTGTGTTCCAAGGCAGGCTTCTGGACTTCATTCCAAAGAAAATGACATCAAATGATTTGCAATACCCTTTTCTGTAACCGTTAAAGGCTTGTGAAAAGCTTCAGCTTAAATGAATTGAACTGCAGTGCTCTATGGAGCTAAAGGACACATTTAATAGCGTTGCCCTGCTGGATTTTTAGGCTAGTTTTAGATGCCCGCTTTCCTAATCTGAAACAACATACACAGAAAATGTTCACTGCATTTGGAAGCACATGCATTTGTGAACAAACATTCTCTCTTGATGAAACTCAACAAATGCCAGCACAGAAACTGCCTCTCTGATCCCCACCTGAGAGACATTTTCACTGTCTAATGGGAAGGCTGATGTCAACAAGATCATCAAGCAAACATGTCAAGTTCACAAGTCTTCCTGAAAAGAGGATTTTTCATTTTAAATTAGATTTTTTAATTACACAACAAAAACATTTGAATTGTTACAAAGTAACTCATATTTTTTGCACAATTCTAATTGGTATAGCTTCCGTTAATTCACATGCATAGAGGGAGCATAATATTTCTTGCTTTGCTGAAATGATTTCATGTAAATTGGACTTTCAGTGGTGTTCTACAGTCTACAGTTCTGAGATGAAACTGCCTGGTTATGCAAATTGTGAAATCCGTTATTGTGTGTTGTACAGCCCTCTACCTTTCTTGAGTAAGCTAATGTGGCCCGCAGTAGGAACAAGTTTGGCCAGCCCTGCACTGAAGTCTTTCAGCGTCTTCAGTGTAAATTCAATGGCAAACGTTTCCACTAGAAGTCTTTCTCAGCGTCTTCAGTGTAAATTCAATGGCAAACGTTTCCACTAGAAGTCTTTCTCAGCGTCTTCAGTGTAAATTCAATGGCAAACGTTTCCACTAGAAGTCTTTCTCAGCGTCTTCAGTGTAAATTCAATGGCAAACGTTTCCACTAGAAGTCTTTCTCAGCGTCTTCAGTGTAAATTCAATGGCAAACGTTTCCACTAGAAGTCTTTCTCAGCGTCTTCAGTGTAAATTCAATGGCAAACGTTTCCACTAGAAGTCTTTCTCAGCGTCTTCAGTGTAAATTCAATGGCAAGCGTTTCCACTAGAAGTCTTTCTCAGCGTCTTCAGTGTAAATTCAATGGCAAACGTTTCCATTAGAAGTCTTTCTCAGCGTCTTCAGTGTAAATTCAATGGCAAACGTTTCCATTAGAAGTCTTTCTCAGCGTCTTCAGTGTAAATTCAATGGCAAACGTTTCCACTAGAAGTCTTTCTCAGCGTCTTCAGTGTAAATTCAATGGCAAACGTTTCCACTAGAAGTCTTTCTCAGTGTCTTCAGTGTAAATTCAATGGCAAACGTTTCCACTAGAAGTCTTTCTTAGCGTCTTCAGTGTAAATTCAATGGCAAACGTTTCCACTAGAAGTCTTTCTCAGTGTCTTCAGTGTAAATTCAATGGCAAACGTTTCCACTAGAAGTC